>ML675620.1:61096152-61160398 GCA_007922155.1 Mesoclemmys tuberculata | reverse complement strand
ACACACACACACACACACACACACACACACACACACACACACACACATCTGTGTGTGTGTGTGTGTATATATATATATTCCTAGCTAAAAACACAAAGATTACTGATGATCAGGGCTTCAAGTAAGTGTTGTCAGGACACAAAGATTGGACTTCTAGTATGCTGTGGGAGAAGAAGCAATGACACTTGGTGAAATCCTATGCCAAGGTGAAAGGTAGTCAGACTGGGAAGACCAAGACTGGGTAGTGATGCGTTATGACACTTGGGGGTTCAACCCACACTAGTAGAGGGTTGTTACCACCTGCTGTGCAGTTCTGGGTCCCTTTGATGCTATGCTGCTGTGGTACACAGTTTTGACACCAACATGTGGCATACAAGCATGTAGGTCACACCTTAGCTTCCACCACTCACTTACTTTTTTCAGAGTGATCCCACCGATCTCCCAATCCCTAATTTCCCCAAAACCATCTACCAGTGTGACAATCTGGTGGTGGTCCCTGTGAGTTAATGTGTTGCCCTTCTCAGCCTCAGTTTTGCTACTGCTAAGCTATGTGACAACTCTATGACACACCAGCCTGTCTGCTTTGCCACCAAACTCTTCGGGAATCTGCCAGTCCAAACCATGCCTTGCGGGTAATAAACTGTGAACCCCAACTCCTGTGTTCCCCAGCGACGTCTTTCTGCAGTGTCCAGCTCTATCCTGGAACATTCACAGAAGTTAAGTTTGTTGTTCCTTTAAAGAGACAATATACTGCAGCTCCTTAATTTAAGTGGGGTTAACAATCACTCTAATTTCAGTCACAGTCCTGAAATGGTTTATGGTAAAAGTGGTGTGGTGTTTTTGGGGGGGGTTTTTGGGTTTTTTAAAGCCTACTTAACAAAAGGACATAGGATTAAGTAATACCAAATATAAAAGATAGAAACGGTTACAAGCAAGCAAAGGTAAAAATAGCCTTCCAAGACTAGAACTTAATTTCAGCAAGTTAATCTTTTGCCTAAGCAGATTTTTTACTTAAAACTAGTTCCCAGAGACTTCAGTCCCTTGGTTGAAGGATCCAAAGTTCAGTGGGTTTTTTTCTTTTTGTTCTTTTTTTTAAAGAGCTCTAGTTCTTTTAATCTCCCAAGTGATAGATAACTCAAATGTTCTCCTCCCCACCCTCTCTCCCTTCCCCCTAGTTCATTGCATCTGTTAAAAGAGGCAGGAAGCTTCCTGCCGTTCTTCCCCCCTACTGACGTGTGTGTAAATGGGGCTCTTATTGTTTGGAGCTTAATATACATTGGAGGCAAGTTGGTAGCTCCCTTCCCTCTTGTCGGAGAGAGAACCTGTTTCTCCTTGTGTTTGGTCAAAGTCTTTGAAGAATTATGAATACCCACTGATTATATATCATATAGAGTTAATGCATACATTTCACAAGGATATTAATCACCTGTCTCATGGGCTTTATAAGACCTTTCTCGATACACATTTATAATATAGTAATATTATACTCAATCAGTTGATTCAGCGGCTTATCATTAGAGATTCAGACCCCTGTCTTTATAGTGAAGAGGTCAACTCTCCTACTCATTAGGTTGATGGCTTTGTTTACCTTTCATGTAAACGTACCTTCATTGTCTCTGCCTGACAACCAAGCTGGTCAGACAAGCAAATATACATTCCTTTGTCTAAGGCAGACTGGGTTTATACATTGCTTGCCTAACACATTTTAAGAACTTAATTTTAGCACATATTTATAACTGTGTACACACCCTGTACATACACCACCCAGTAATAATGATCAGTGAATTATTAGTTTTCAGATTATATATTGCTGGCCTCTTGTGTTTTTATCATGACAACAATAGATTAAGTGTAGAAGCATGGAAAAAGTTAGGAGCTGTCTTTTGGCTATGTTGGGCCTAAGCTGGAGGTGAACCATCCAAGAAGATGCCTTGGAAAATCACTTACATTTGTAGGAATGGACACATTTCCTCCCGGAGTTATCATTTGTTTTTGTTGTTCATTGTTTAAATTCTACTTGTTTTGTTTTTTAATTATCTTAATGTAGTTTTATATCTCTAGGGAAAGAATTATTCTAATTTCCTTAAGTAGCAAGAACTTTGTTCAGATTTCTTTAATGAGACAAAAGTCCTACAAGAGTAAATATGGGAGGCAAATGCTATTTTTCTACTTTCTATGGGCTCTGTACTTGCACTGCTCCTAGAAGCCTGAGACCCTACTCCCTGCTGGAGTTTCTGGGGGTTATGGGGTTACAAATGATAGGAAATTTTTGTCTCGTGCCCAGAAAATTAGGTATTACCATCCTTATGGTCCATGAGAGTTTGCAACATAAATCCACAGATCCCGTACAAAGTAGAATGAGAGAACATTTGCCTTCCATATTTAGTTTTGCTGGAGTTTTGTCACATTAAAAAAAATCTGAACAAAGTGCCTTTTGAGGTGACAACAAGAACCAGCTTGCTGTCAGGTTCGATTTATATGGATCCCTCAAATAAGGAGTGACAAGGATTGCTTTGCATACAACTTTGTTTTACTTACAACAATTTATACATTAATAATTACAATTTAAAAATCACCATTGATTCTTATTTAATACAACAACTTAACTACTTAAAACACAATCACAATTACAAATGTACAATTATATTTACAAAGCTAGCTTACACTATAGGGTTATACTTATACTATTATACTTACACTGCACCAGTGAGATTTGTCAGCAGCAAAGCAGCACTCCAATTCTACTAGTACAATTCCCGGGTTTACATCTGAGTGGAACACACTGTCACACTCAGGTTACACATCTGAGTGGAAAATACTATCACACTCAGGTTACACAGCCCCACACTCTATACTTAGGTTTGAGTGGCAAGCTGGGGAGAGACAGCAGGTAGATCACACCTACATGTAGAACTATTCTGTTGTTCTTCCAAAGATTCAGGGGCATCTCCAGTTTACTTCCTGTTTGTGACTACCTTTTATATTTTTCTTCCACACTGCAATATGCCCACTTAGCCAATTATGAGTTTCCAAGAGCGATGAGGTAATTGGGGACTGCACCCCAAAACAGCGAAACTGACAGAGAAACCCGATTCTATTCTTCTTAATTGTCCAGCTGTTGTTTGCTGCTGACAAAGAATCACCCATTGCAATACATGTCTCAACACTATTCAAATGCAGTTTACTGAGTTTCGAGTCACAGAGATTTTGCTACACTACATGAATGGATACTGTTCAAAGGAAGTTTCTCAGAGATTGATACTATTTAGATGAAGTTTACTGGGTTTGAAGTAACAGGTTTTCCAAAGGCTACATTTTGATTACATTGCCTTTAGTACTTATCACCTGTGGACTCCTCCCGGGGCTGGTAAGTTTCACAGAGATTCTGTTACAATAGGTGGCCGGCTGGGGTTGATGCAAGGCAGTTAGCATTTTACATCTTGGTTCAGTGAGTTTATATTCCTGTTAATTTAAAATGGAGTTGGGTCACTTTATTTATTCTATTAATTTAAAATGGAGTTGGGTCACTCCAATTATAAAATGAAACAATGTTACAACACCTTTGCTTAAGGAAATTAGGACAATAATTCTTTCCCTAGTGATATAGAACTACTCTTTACCTCAGGAAAATCATGTGGTTTTTAACTACAGTTGGTATTTTTGGTATCTAGGGAAAATGCCTAGGATTTTTCATTTGTTCCTCTGCAGGTTCTGGTTTGCATTTAAATTTACTAGTGATATTTTAAAAATTGTATCATTACTCATTAACTGTGTGACATCTGCACTTCTTATTGCAGTTCTCAGATCTTAGGCCGCAGCTCTGTCAAGTGACCACATTAAATTAAATATACTGATACAGAAGAAGTCATTGGAGCTTATGAATGTGCTTAAATGCTTTGCTGAGTTGAGGTCTTAATCAGGATGCTTGAACTACTTACTGAATTTCATGGATCATAATACTCTTCCAAAGTTCAATCTCAGACTATTTGTTCATGTAACTTTTTCCTCATGAATTACCTGGCCATTTGTCTTTCGTTCTGCATAGAAATTAAACCAGTCACTTGCGTATTTTAGAATTCATTCCAATGTTATTTGCCCAGCTGACTGAAAAAAACAAGTCACATTTAAGTTTGTGTTGATCTTTTAGTGCTGCAGAGTTAGACTGTTTTTTCACAACTTTCTTCCAAGTAGAAGAAACATTCATGGCTTTAAATATGAGTTGTTAGAATGAGATGCCAGAAATTAACCTCTTCTTTCAAAAGAGACAAGTATATCAAGTCACAGAACTTCTTTTCTGTGTGAATTATGGAGAAATATGGCCATTAAAAAGGAAAAAAGGGAGGGGAGGGGGAAAGGAAATGTCTATCTCTACTTTACATCTAAAATTAAGCTGTTAATGAAGACTTGTCTGTGTAATCTGTCAAGGGCAGATCTCGGAAGAAAACACATGTCAAGAGTATTGAGTTTTTTCTCAATAATATTTTGCCTATATAAAGTTCAGTAGCTACCAAAATCAGATTATTATTGGGAATGGCCTATGATAGAGTCCTCATGCCTTTGACAGACTCCATAAATTAACACCTAAATGAGTGGAAAGTGGGTTATTTTGCTGATGAAATGTCAGAAGTTGAGTGGAATCAGAATAGAGTCTGAGGTAGATGAAGCAATTAAAAATCTTTGTCATGATAAAATGACAGATAAGGGGAGATTTTCAAAGATGCAATTGGTTGTTAGGTGCTTAATGCTCAGTGAGGTGCCCAACTGCCATTTTTTGCCTTTAAAAACTCCTCTTAATCTATTGTAAATATACTCTCCCACTATAAATACTGTTGCTGGTAAAGAATATTTCAGTTAATCCATCCCTTAAAGTCCATAGACAGTAGATTTGATCTAGGTTGCTTTAGTCATTCTCTCTCTAGAAGACCATTGGAAATGCAGGCTTGACTGAGCAATTGACCAAGGCTCCAGGTTCACAGGAACGGAGAGGCTTTGAGAAGACAATTAACTGATCCAGCATGTGGGATCAATATGAGGGTAGATCTGAAGCAGTGTTCCATATCAAAACACCCTAAAGCTTGTGGACGTTCAACTTCAGGATTAAACACTGGGGCTTTGAGACCATGTCCCCTTCAAAATAAGGTTCATAAATCCAGTCTACCCTAGGAAACTATCTCATTGCTAAGAGCGGTTTTTCAGGGAGAGCTATTTGAAAATGGTTTCCCATTTTTTTTCTGTATCTTTTTTTTTTTTTTTAAAAACCAACATTAATTTCAGCTGCACCACCCTTGAACTGCTATTAAAAATAGGTTCACTGCTGGAAACTATTTCAATAGGATAAAGGTTAATCCCATTAGAGTATAAATGCAAGTGTTAACAACTCTTGTGTTGAGCTGTATTGTTTTAGGTCATTACTGTAGAATACTACAGGTATTGTGTTTTAGAAGGGCTTTCAAGAAGACTTAATCCACTTTCTTCCAACTCTTAAAATATACGCACTCCTGAAAGGGACCCATCTGGTGCATCCATGATACAATTCATGCATACAGGCCCGATCTACACTTACCTGTGCGATTCGGCGGCAGTCGACGGGAGATACGCAAGTGACGTAAATCACTTGCATATCTTCTGTCGACTTTGCAGCCTCTTCTCTGCGCGCCGTCCACACTGCACTGCGTCGAAGGGAACAGCGTTTCCTTCGATGCAGTGCTATGCCACTTATCAAGGTGGGTTTCCTGCGTCGCTTGCTGGATCGACTGAGCGCGTTACACAGACCGCTCAGTCGATCCAGAGCAATTGATCTGACGGCAGTAAATTTGCCGCCGTCTGTGTAGACCCAGCCACAGTTGCCTACTGACCTCAGTGTAAGCCCCATGCAAAGATGAAGCCAGTGTAGTGGGAGCAAGTTATCACGCATCTTCCTGCTGTGGGGGTTCTTGCACTTTCCTGTGAGGCAGCTGGTGTTTGTCACTCTTAGAGACAGAATACTGGACTAGATGGACCATAGTTTCTATCCACTGTCTATTCCTGTGTTCCTATGTCTCTGTAAAGCAAATGCTGGTTATGTGCAATTCAACCATTTGTTGTTTTTATATTTATTTTCAGCAATCTGAGCTTTCCTCTGAGGAGCGTCCAGAAAGACTTGGAGCTGCCCAGCAGCACAGAAGAAAAGTGGCATCTCTCAACAAGCAAATCTTGCAGAAAACAAAGCTTTTGGAAGAGGTAGGTTTTGTGTGGGTAATGAAGAAAAAGCATTGATAAATGTATTTGACCACATATTTTTGCCATTCATAAAATATTGGAAAACTATACTCTGCACCAATAACTTGTCATGCTGAGCATTAGTTAAGTATCTTTGAATGTCTTGCTTTCACATTTATTACTAAAACAATTATGTGACTATTATGTTAAAGAATAGAATACTTCTGCGAATGTGATGCTGAATGCAAAAGGCTCTTTCATATCTAAATTGTAAATTGCTAACAGAAATGCTTCCTAACTTTTTCTCCACCTCAGCTATTGGAGTGTGATGTTGAAAAGGTGACATCCAGTACGTTCAAGTAACAGTTGTGATGGTCACTCAGAGATGCTTGGTGAATGCTCAGCTTCTCATGTGTCTTGCTCTTCCCACCCCATATCTCTGTACCAGCATAAAGATCATACGCAATCCGGTTCAATAAGATCTCATGGTTACTTGGTGTGCATCTTGAAGACTTATGTGTAGGGGATTCAGCACTTTTTATGGGTAAAAATATGGTAAGGTGATAATGGAGCATAGGTTTTTTAATATGGCTCAGTTATCTGAATCTAACATTAACCTAAGACAAGGTTAGAAGAACTAAGTCATGGGAAGAAACCTATACATATGTGTAGGTATGCATTGACAATTGGAAGTACTTATTTTTATCCTGCTTCCTACTCTCTCCTGCCCTTGTTTGCCCAACAAAAAAGTTTAGGTTAAAGCTTTTTGGCTAACGTATAAATTTTTTTAAAAGAAAGTTAGGTTATTTTACTTAGAAAACTTCAATATGACAGCTAATTAAAAATGTTAGTAAATGTTAGATTGGCTCTTATATGGAACACACAGCACTGGATTAATTTCTTTTTCTGTCAAAGCTAATACAGTTTCACATCTTTATTGCCTTCTGGCCTACTCCATATGTCATAAACTGTAGCACTTTAATAGATATCCCAGTTTATTTAGAACCCGCACTGTATCTCCACTATAAAAACACTATAATTTATTTTCATCATACTTCCTGGATATTCTTATACTATTCTAACATTTAATGTATAAAGTGTGGTGTGTGGGTTTTGTCTGTGTCTTTGCGTATAATTCATATTGTAACAGGAAAAGACCCTTGACTTTATTTTCACTTTTCTCTCAAATTAGGAAAAACCAAACAGATTAAATGCTTTTAAAGTGTGCAGCACAATTTGGGTGATATATCAATAAGTAGTAAGACTATACTAGTGCTAACCTCCAATATTCAGAATTCAAGAGTAAGGACCAAAAAATTGAGTGGCTTAAAAATCGTAACATCTTTTTTTTTTTTATTTTAAATCATTGAGGTTTTTGCCATCAGGATACACTCACTTCATGTTTTGTCTCCAAAATCATGAACTAGAACAGTGGATTTCAACCTGTGGTCTGCAGACTCCGGAAGGTTTTCATACTATGTCTAAGGGGTCCGCAAAAGGTGGATGTTACCATGGAACAGCAATTTTCAACCTGGAGATCTGCAGACTGTGTAAGATTTCCAAAGGGGTCCACACATCCATTTGAACTTTTTTAGGGATTTGCAAGTGAAAAATGGATGAAAACCACTGAACTAGAACCTTTTTTCTTTTTTTTTTTAAATGAAAATTGAGATTCTCATGTAATCTCTTGGACCCAGATGAGGCTTTAAGAAATACACCAAAAATCATTAGCTAGCAATACTGTGTAGAGTGTGTATGTAATTCTTCAGTGTGCCTTACAAACAACTAATCATCATAACACTTCATGAAGCAAGTAAATATGTGTTAACCTCATTTTGTTGTCTTAGGGTGAGGCAGAGGGGGCTGTTCCTTGCTCTCAGGCATGGAGGGAGTATGTGTCTGCCAGCATTAGAACTCAGTGGTCCAGTAAACCTTGCTGCCAGTTATGTGCTAAGAGAAGAGGGGATAGATTGCACCCTCAGCAAGTTTGCAGATGACACTAAGCTAGGGGGAGTGGTAGATACCCTGGAAGGGAGGGATAGGATACAGAAGGACCTAAACAAATTGGAGGATTGGACCAAAAGAAATCTGATGAGGTTCAACAAGGACAAGTGCAGAGTCCTGCACTTAGGACGGAAGAATCCCATGCACAGCTACTGACTGGGGACCGACGAGCTAGGCAGCAGTTCTGCAGAAAAGGATCTGGGGGTTACAGTGGATAAGAAGCTGGATATGAGTCAGCAGTGTGCCCTGGTTGCCAAGAAGGTTAATGGCATATTGGGCTGCATTAGTAAGAGCGTTGCCAGCAGATCGCGGGAAGTGATTATTCCCCTCTATTCGGCATTGGTGAGGCCGCATTTGGAGTGTTGTGTCCAGTTTTGGGCCCCCCACTACAAAAAGGATGTGGACAAGTTGGAGAGAGTTCAGTGGAGGGCAACAAAAATGATGAGGGGGCTGGAGCACAAGACTTATGAGGAGAGGCTGAGGGAGCTAGGCCTGTTTAGTCTGCAGAAGAAAAGAATGAGGGGGGATTTGATAGCAGCCTTTAAGTACCTGAAAGGGGGTTCCAGGGAGGATGGAGCTAGGCTGTTCTCAGTGGTGGCAGATGACAGAACAAGGAGCAACGGTCTCAAGTTGCAGTGGGGGAGGTCTAGGTTGGACATTAGGAAAAAAGTTTTTCACTAGGAGAGTGGTGAAGCATTGGAATGGGTTACCTAGGGCGGTGGTGGCATCTCCATCTTTAGAGGTTTTTAAGCTGAGGTTTGACAAAACCCTCGCCAGGATGATTTAGCTGAGGATAGTCCTGCTTTGGGCAGGGGGTTGGACTAGTGACCTCCTGAGGTCCCTTCCAACTCTAATATTCTATGATTCTATGATTTCATTGTACCTCAGTGTGTTGTACACACATGCATATATCAGCTTGTGGAACATATACTTCCACTTACACTCATGCATGCAAAATGAAGAGTGAGACAAGGAGTGCTTCATCTTCAGAGGAAGAGAGTCCATAACACCAGACTCCTTGTCCTTGGCCTGTGGATTAGGATAGGTGTTTTGGAGGATAATCTCAAATTGATTTTTTGGAGTGCTGGGGGGACAGGGTAGGCATATGCACCAGCATAAGTTGAAGAGGTCTTGGGATTTCTCTAACCTACTTCTGCTGACACCGGCCCCTGCTATATGGCAGCTGAAGCACACTGTGCTCTAGTCCTACTGCTTCTCTGTCCTCTCTCTACTGGGCCTAGCTGAGCAGGGGAGAAGCTGTCACAGGTGCCGGCTTTGTGCCAGCTGGGCACATCCGATGCCAAAAGAATCTTCAGCTGGAAAGATTTGGCAGCTTTGCTGCTCCAATGGTACATGGGCTGGAAAGCAGGAAAGTCTGGCTCTGTATTTTTGTCCTCCTCCTCCTCTCTTCTCCTGCCCTTTAAAAACAACATTTTTTATGTTAATTAAACATTTAAGTGATAAACTTGTGTCTGTCACCTGCTCCTGTGCCAGAAACCAGGAGCACGATATTCAGAAGAATCCTAGTGGAACAGATGGTCCATTTGTTCCACAGCTCTAAACACCAGTGTGAGCATTGGACCAGTAATACAAAAATAGCCCTTTCAGCTGGTATATATTAAATGTATTGACTTTTCTCCCCTAAGTTTCTATTCTGAGATATTCCCTTGTGAGTTCCTCTTGTTTATGAGAGTCTTTCACGCAGCAACAGGGAAGAGAAAAAACAATTTTAAAAAACCTATTTGAGACACTATTTGAGTGTTAAGAACTTTATATCCCTAATGTTACACTTCTGCATATTCTGAAGCTATGCTGTTGACTCTCTTTGTTTGTAAGATAATTTCCTTAAAACCCAATTTATAGCCCCTCTTTTAATTTTACAGTAAAGCTCTATTCTTAAATTTCTTATGGCCTCTGGTGAAAGGAGGTTTTTTATTATCGTTGGAAGGTTTGACTGGGAAGAAGTTTTAAAGTTAATTGGTTACAATGTTTTTGAGAGGTGGGTTTTGGGTTGAAGACTTAGGTCCCAATGCTGCAGTGAGCTTTGTTCATAGTTCAGAAACTGCTTGGTTTAAAAAAATCTGTAAATTTGTTTTATATGTTAATCCTTTAGTGAAAACTGGCACACCAGGGTTAAAGGTTAAATGCTAATTTTTAGAACTCCAATTCTGAATCCTTGTGAACTCCATGAAAGATTCTGCTAACGTTATAAATTCTGTGTGAGGGTCTTGCAAAAATTAGGAGTTGAGTGAATGGAGAGTTTAGAGCCCCAACTTTAGTTTATGAACAGCAAATCAAACTCTAGAAAAAGAAAAAAGCAGAATTCTTTAAATTCATCAATAACTAACCAAGGCAACTATGTGATCTTTTTTCACATCATTTGTAGTCCCCTCTTCTCACCCCAATCCCATTTCTGCTGTCACTATTTCTAGTGTGATGTGTAAACTTAGATTGTATAGGACAGATTTTCAAAGGTATTTGAGCACCTAACTCATTGAAATAAATGGGAATTCCTCTAAATTCCTCTTAAAAAAAACTAGGCCCAAGTCCTTTAAGCAAAGACCTTTTTATTTAACTGTAAAGCACTATATATCTGTTTCATATGTTATCAGAGGAGCTTGTAAATTCTGAGTGACAAGGTGAAATAGCCACTGGAGTTTTCCTTGCTGCTGTCATCTTAGATTTTTGTCATAGGGTTACAGTTAATAATGACATAATAGGTTGATGCATATTAAAAAGATTTTAACAGCAGCAGGGCACTTTCTTTTCCTCCTGACTGTTACTTGAAGAAATCAGTGACAAAGATCAGAACAATAATATACAACACCATGTCTCCCAAGTTTACCAAATTGTCTAGAAAGCTTGTTAACATGACCTGTGTTCCAATCTAGCTATGAAAATTAAGGTAAGGGTCTAGATTATTGTTAAAATCTCTTTGGAGTTCCATACAGCACAAAGATTCCATCCCCCAAGTCACCAGTCCATGGACAACTGTCATCTTTTTAAGGCTACTGCATCTGGAGAATTCATCAATAAATGTCTGACATGTTTATTGGAATTTTTCAGCCAAAATTCATTTAACAGAATGCAGACGAAGAATCTGACAGGAAAAGACTATGATTCTGACAGCTTTCCTATTGTGTAAAAGACAGCCATTGTGAACCTCAATGTAATAAATAACTCAATAGCTCAAATATTGCCATTCTCCATTACAGGGCTAATTAATGTGAATGTGGACTCAAACTCTTCTTTTTCTTTGATAACAGTTGCAGGCTAAATGTGCTGACCTGCAAGCAAGCTGTAGTGAAGCAAAGAAGACATTAACCGAGGTAATCTTTCTTTTCCTTCTGTAAAAAAAATAACATTTCCACTGCTGCTTTCTTCAGGGGACATATCATGCATATGAAAGGATGAAAAGAATGAACTTAAAATGTGTGCGTGTGTGATAGTAGTATTAGTAATATCAAAGCTGTAACGCTGCTTTTCTCATCCTTTGTTTTATGCAGTTAACATGTAATATTAGACAGAAATAAGTTATATTTCTTTGAAACTGGTGTTAACCAGCCAGATCCCTACTTTTTTTTATTGCTGCATAGACAAAATACACATGAAGAGTTGGATTTTGAAGTTTTCAGCATTGGCCTAACTCTGCTCCCACTGAGTAATGTTTTGAAAACCAAACCAGAGATATCTGATGGCATAAAGGGGATTTCTTTCTGCTCGTATTTGGGACACTGAGGAGAGCAGTTCTGGTGGAGTGTGAAGTGGGAGCAGGATATAGGCATATATTGGTGTGCAGAAACTACTGGAGTTGTGGGTCATGAAACTAACAGCTCATTTTCTTGAAACTGGGGGTGTAGATATTTTGCTGATGTCAATCTTTTGGTTCTCTGCATTGTTTTGGGGAGATAAAGTAGTAGAACACAATGGATGGCCACAAGCCTAGGTGAGATTGTAATCTCCTTTCAGTTCCATCAAAAATAAACATGTTTTAAAAATATTAAATTTTGTTGGGCTGGATGCCTCTCTGGGTTAGTAATAGAATATACAGAATCTTTCACTACTTGGTCATTATTTTGAATTTAGCCCAGTTTGGTCAAGACCAAAGATTGTTTCCATCTGATAGCTGCTTGATATCTAGTTTGAGGTGCATTTCAAATAGCTGGATATCCACGTCTCCATCCCAAGTGACTAACGCAGCAGTAAGGCTAAGAATTAAATGGGTAGAGAGATTAACGGTTGGTTACCCATAGAAATGATCCTTCCACAGAAGCATTGAGGCCTGCCGGTGAAGAGGGAAACTTACATTTTTGCTGCTGTGGAAGAAGGGGTGGGAATACTTAGACTTGATAGAACTGCTAGGACAGTACCATGCTGGCTCAATTAGGCACTTAGTCCAATATTGATTAATCTAAATACTAGAGCTGGTCAGAAGGTTTTCAGTTAACTTTGATTTTGCAAAATACGCTCTTTGATTGAGGCCAGAGCCTTGTGATGAAGTTTTCATTGGGACAGATTTGTTGGTCTTTCATCTCTTGAGATTTGTTGGTCTTTCATCTCTTGAGAACCTAAGTTTTGAAACAATTCCATTTCATGAAAACATTCAAAAGGTTTCAGTTTCATTCCCATGTGGAACAAAAACAAATTTTGAAAGCTGCTGCAAAATGGAATTGTCATCTTCTGGACAGCTCTACTAAATACCATGCAGTTTACTGTGCATAGGTTTTTTGGAGGAGATCCCTAAAACAGAGGTCTTGTCTGTTCTGTGTGGCCATTAAGATCCCATGGTGTTTTTTGTATGACAGATGGCTGGCCTTATGGGTACTGCCCATACTCCCATTCCCGTATGAGCTAAATGGATTCCACCCTTCACCCTTGAGCTTACTGTGCTCAAGAGACAGAGACACTTTTCAGAGACAGAGAGAGTGCATGTGAAATATTGTCTGTTCATGCACATATAAGTACTCATAACCTCTTCGGTAGGGGACTCCTCCCTCCACGACAGTCAGTGGGTATGACTGCACTGCACATTAAACCCACTTCTGTGGGACACTCTGAATCCAAGTCTGTGCTTGAGCACACTACATTGTAAAGCTGGGTTTACAGTTGCTGGACCTGGGTGTCTCAGCCATGCTGCACTACGCTGACCTTCTGATTTGGGTCTGCAGCTTGAGCTGCATCCACCCTGCAAAATGACAGAGCTTGGCCTGAGTTTTAGTGGGACTCTGGCTCTGACCGACCCCACTAGCAGGGTCCTTTGACCTGGGTCCTGAGTGCTTACTCAGATTGTTCTGTGTGGGGACATAAAGGGGACTTAGGCTTAAACTTGAAGTGGAGCCCAGGTTTAGCGTGCAGGGTAGACATATCCAATTTGACATCTTTGTGAAAGTTAGATTCAAAATAGGGGAAGGGAAGAGAACTGCTGTCAGAAAATCCCTCATTTTTTAAGGCTATTAAGTCAGAAGAACAAAAGCAGCAAAGTACAGAATGTTCTATCAGATTTTGAAGACTAACATACAGTGCAGTTTTAGATATAGTCAATATTTAGCAGTTGGCATTTGGTACTGTAGTGTTAGTTTTATAATCTGATATAAATTTGCTGTAATATAGAACCTATTCATTTTGCATATAAATCCATACATATCAACCTCAGGTTACTAAGGAAATTAGCAGAAATGTAATTACAATACATATTAAATGTAGGGAGCAAAGAAAGAAAGAGAGAATCTCATGCCATGGAAACAGTAAAAATCTGATTCGCTGTTAACTGTAAACATTTAAAAAATGTATTTCCAGATCCTTTCTACATATAGTTCATTTTGATTTTAAAGTATTTTTTACATATAAAAATGTTAGTTTTATTTTGAAGTCTTGGGTGATTGTAGTAAACTAATTGAAGGTCTCTGTCTGTCATAATGCGTGTCCCTCATGAGGTTTTCTATACCACCCATAACTGAATTATCAAAGCTACTGGAGTTAATTTCAGTAGAAGAGTTTTAGTTAAGGGATTAGAATATAGGTCGCTGCCAGAACCAGGTGATCGAACGATGTATGTCACTTGTGTGATCCGGTATGTCAGTTTGTGTTCCTTCTTTTTTGCCGCTTGTGTCCTGTTTTGCAGCTTGCGTGTTCAAGTTTGATTTTCAAGACTTCATAGTATTCAGCTCTTGCTACAATCATTGGTGGCATGCTGGCTCTTTATGATATGAGCGTTATTCATAGTGCTGAATCTCAGGTTTTGAGGGATGCTGGAATACTCACCCTCCCTTAGAGTGACAATAAAGATCCCCGCCACCAACAGATTTAACACCTCTCTGATAGATTTTAACAAACCTTGATTCATATGGGTCTAACTTCCGGGTAGCAGTCCAGGCTGCCCTAGCACTTCTAGAACCTCAGAGAGTGGAAATGGTCAGAACTCACTCAGAGAAGCATTTGGCCCTTTCAGATGTGGATCCGGCACCATCGATGCAGCCCTTCCCATCTGAATCTGAAAAGTTGTATTCTCAAAAGAAGGACTGGATGCTTGTTGCAGCAGGAAATAACTCCATGGTCTGTCCATGAGATTGCATCTTGGAATCTTATGAGTTTACTTCAACAAAAGCTTTGTGGTTCACCTTTAAGGTTGTTCTCTACTCAATCTCTTCTTTGTTGAAACGGCATCACAAGTGTGCATGAATCCCTGACGGTGCCATGATGAGCTAGGGATGGATTCTCCATCTTAATAGGTTTCCTTGGTCTTAGGGCTTTCAGCACCTTAGCAGGGACTGTGTTGCTAAAACATGTAGGATAAAGGTAATGTAAATTTAACTTTTTCCTCTTCAGTTTCTATTCCCATGAAAAGTAGAACTATATTGTAAATATACGTATTATGGGGGAAATCTGTAAACCATATGTGTAAAATTCATATTAACAGGAGAAAACCTTTAATATTCAACATCCAGTTCCTTGGTCTCCGTCATCATTGTATAAGACTGTAGCACATTTATGACTATATTGCTGTCTTGAAGCACAACTCTGCACATGCACAAGGGGTGGCATGTAAACTGCACCACTCAGAAGTAGCCCTGTGAGATGCTGTGACTCAGCGAGATCTCGCTGATGAGACCTTCTCTAAGTTAGATTTAAAAGATGGGAAGTTTACACTGTTGTTAATTAGTCCACTCTAATTAACAGCTTCTAATACTTTAGTGCAGATCAATCTGTTGTACTTCAGCGTACGCTCACCCAAGCTGAGCTAAAGCCTTGGTTCCCTTCTGAGCTTTAAGCTAATCATTATAGTTTGTACCAATGGTCATACATCTCCATCCTTTCTCTTTGCTGCTTGGGGCTAGTAATTTACTGTTGGCCTCTACTTGCAGCAAACTACAACTCCCTCACACTGGTTCAACTTCTTGGACCAGTAAGAAGGGAAGGTGTAGCAAAGACTTCCCACCTTCTTCTGCTTTTCCCTGTCCACGCTCTGCAGAGTTGGAGTAAGCATCTGAATAGCTAGCCTTATTCCTATGTGCCTGAATTTAAGGTGCAGGCAGCCAATATAGGTGTGTAAGGCAGATTCAGACTCGCCTGCGTAGGTATATAGTTTGAATCACAGTTTTATGCTTAGATGGCTGGCTGCAAAAGTTCATTTGAAGAAGAAAGAGAACAGAAGTCTTGCATAAAGTCAGTTAGCATATTCCTCTTCTGTAATCCCAACCTGATTTTAATTTTAGATAGAATTTTTTTTAAAACATGATCTGTTGAACTTTCACATTCCCTTTCAAGGCAAGATTTTTATAACCAAATCAGACAGTGCTGAAAAAATGAAATATGACAGTTCTGCTTCTCTGTAGATAGGTTCCTGAATAAAAAGAGCGAGGAGCTTTTAAGAACATAAGAATGGCCATACTGGGTCAGACCGACGGTTCATCTAGCCCAGTATCCTGTTTTCCTACAGTGGCTATGTGTTTCAGAGGGAATGAACAGAACAGGTAATCATCAAGTGATCCATTCCCTATTTTCCATTCTCAGCCTCTGGCAAACAGAGGCTAGGAATACTTCAGAGCCTGGTTTTGCATCCCTGCCCATCCCAGCCGATAGCCATTGATAGACCTATCTATCCTTCATGAACTTATCTAGTTCTTCTTTGAACTCTGTTTTTGGTACAATCTTGTGAGATAATAGAATTCATTTAACCATCTTGTTGTGGAACAGGGATTCTACATGTTGATTTAGGAGGGCGAGGTAAAGGGCAAGAGCAATGGTCACTAAATTGGTCATGTTGGCAGGACTCGTGATAAGGAAACTCTGCTACCTTGGAAAGAATTCTTACTTGTTAATGTTGGCTAAGAAATAGAGCCAAATATCCTAGGGACTTCTCTAAAGCTTTAATTTGGAGTAAGCTTCTCTCCTTGGCTTCATTGTATTGGAAGACAGAGAAACATGAATCATTCTATATGTGCAAATGTATTGACATGTTTTATTAATTACAATCCTTAGGTTAAGAGTTACAGTGATAAATTGGACAAGGAGCTGGCAGCCTTAGAAATGGTGGAATCCCAAGCAGATTCTAGGTATGTTCTCTTCTTTTATGTGACTTATGATCATTGGAAACTGGTGGCTTTGGCAGTGTAGCTTTCAGTGCTTATTTCTTATTCAGCCTAAATGTATAATTAACTGGCTGCAAGGAGACTGTTTTCAGTTTAGTGGACAGCAGTGTTAGTTAATTAGACGAAAAGCATCCAAATTATCAATACGATGGATTTAAATTCTGTATTATTTTTGTCTTGTAAAATGCTAGCATAGTTAATTGACCATAGCCAGTTTTAGAACATCAAATAAATCTCATCTTAGGGTATGTCTTCACTGTCGGAGCTGCACGGATCAATGCAGCAGGATCGATTGAGCGGGCTGTGGAGACCCACACATTCGATCCTGGAAGTGCTCTCCGGTCCATGGATTAAATCCACGTCCACCCCCGAAAAGAGTAAGGCTACATCAACCAGAGGGCATCTCCCGTCAATGCAATGGACACGCAGTGGTATGGCAACATAAGTAACTCAACGGGAGATTACGCAAGCTACATTATGTAGCTTGTGTATCTCCCATTGATGTCCGGTGGCAGTGTAGACCAGGCCTTAGATGAGGAATACGATTCATAAATGAACAGCAGAATGAGTTGAGTGTCACAAACTGTTAAACTTCCAATTGCTTGATTTGTGGTAAATGTGGCTGGCTGGTTTATTTGATCTTTAATACTCTTTACCTTTTAATAAATAAATGGCATGTTTGCTCCTTTTCTCTGGGACAATGTGAAATTCCAGAAGTCTGATCAAAAAGCTGAGATAAGTTACCATTTAGAGTGCTGTTTGGTGGGGGGGGGTGAGATTTTTCAGAGGTATAAAGTTAAGACTCCAGCTCCAGTTGACAGTCAGTAGAAGTTAGGAACTCCTATATGAGCTTTTAAAATTGTCCCCAACATGACCACAATTTGTGATTAAAAATAAAACTGTTCCTTTATTGGAGAAGGTTAGATATGAACTGCAGTCAGAGGGGCCCAAGACTCATTTGACAAGAGGATAAAACCTGTCAATCCATTTGCCCTCTCCCCCCCATTTAAAGCCCCAGTCTTGAAAAAACTACACTATATAGCCAATGAGAGGCACTCCTAAAACTTTTTCTAAGCAACAGAGAACTGGAGGGAAGCATCATGAAAGCATTACAATCTGTGCAGTACCAAATTTTTATTTTTCACCATGGCAACATAGTGATACTTGTTTAGTTAGTTAATCTCAGTTGCTGGAAAATTTGTTGAAAACTAACCTAACTTGTAGCTTAGTTTTTCTTGTCTTTAAATTGAGAAACTGAAAGAAGTGATGTAGTTTGTTGGGTCTTTTAATTTAGCATACTGCAGAAGCTACGAGCACTGGTGACTATGAATGAAAATCTCAAAAGCCAAGAGCAAGAGTTCAGAGCACATTGTAGGGTAAGTGTCTCTTTATCTTGGTACGTGAAGTTTGATCAAAAATTTGCACTGCCACCTGTCCTGTAATCTGTTTGTTTGTTGGCGTTTGCTGGTAATGTCAGATCCGGTCCATGGCAGAATTGTGGAGAATCACCTAGATCTGCCACCTAACATCTCTCTGAAACTAGGCTGGACAACCCTGCAGGTCCAGCTTTGGGTTAGCCAGAAGTGATTGCCATTGGTCCTTAGATATGAATGAATAGGTGGTGGTGATTGATTTTGTGTCCTTGCAAAAGGGTATCTAAATTGTGGCATCCCTCAAGGTTCTGTCATATGTCACATGGAATTCAGCTTGCATAGTACAGGAAAGGCCTGTTGGCAGGATCATTTCTAAAGGTAGGTGTAAATGTCCTCAGTATATTGATGAATAGTTACGTGTCGTCTTATTCCATGAACAGAGAGCACCATTGAAAAGCCTATTCAAGGTTGGGCCGAGCTACATTAGATATCCATCTATCTCATTCATTGAGACTGCTTGGTTTCCTCTTGGATTGTGCAATTAGCAGTGCCTTGTACCTACTTCTTGGTCCGGGGCAACTGGCTTTGGAGCAACCTGCCAAAAGATATAAGCCCGAGATCAAACCTTAACTCTTTCAGAGTCTGTTCAATTTCAATGCCTAATTAATGTGCTTGCTGCTTAGTTTGCTGCTGTGGTGATGCACACCCTTGAAATATGATGATAAAGCTCAGAGAGAGAATTGCTTTTCTTTTCTAGTTCCTAGTTGAACAATAGCTGAAGAGATTTTGTTTAAAGATAATGGAAAAGAAATGTTACCCCTAGGAAGAGATTTAAGCATGGAACATTTTAGCTCCAAAGATGAATAATTTGAAAAGTTGAAAAAACAGAGGGTAATAACGAAAATAATTTTGCCACCTTTAACATGTCTTGGGTGCAGTCATTGTGGTGTCTACATATTACAGACCAATGTCAGAGTGCTGATATTTTAACATTCCTACATTTCTCCGGTCCTGTTTTTTCCTGTTAGTTGCTTAAGATTCATCCATAGTATATATTCCATAAGTAATTTGAAAAACAGTTTGAAAAACAAGACATGCGGTTTTACGTAACAAGAACATTAGCTTCCTTCTCCTCTTAGTACAGAATGCCATTTAATCTTACCAAACATTTGCATCATGGAGTACTGCCTAATGCAGAAGTTATTTGGGCTTTCTTTTCTTTTTTTCTCTTTGAGAAGGTAACTGACATTTTTAAACATAATGTTTCTGTTGCTTTTAAAGGAAGAGATGGCACGCCTACAGCAAAATATTGAGAGTTTGAAAGCCGAAGCAGTGGAAAATGGGGAAGAAAAGGTAAACAGCAAATGTCAAAATGTTTATTTTTAATTAGTATCTCAAAGTATTTATTGATTCATTAATTTTCTTCCTTTTTACACCTATTGTATTAAAAAAATCCACCACCTATTTGAGACATACGGCCACCAACCCTGCATAACAGATTGACTATCATGCAGTTTACTGGGGTTCAGGAATAGCCTGACCACTCTTCATCTGCTAGCTAGCAAACAATAATTTATTTTTATTGAGGTATCTATTGTCCCCACTCAAGGATCAGGCCTTCATTGTACTAGATACTGTACACATGTAATGAAAAAAGACGAATCCACCACAAGGAGCAAATCTTGTTTCTTGTTTGTAACAAGTGTATGCAACAGACAGGGAAGCACCAGGTTGCAGGGAAACACTTCTTAGTGTAACAAGTAGCAGTCACAGTTAAACTTTGCTACTGTGCATCTGAGCTAACGGGTGGGCGGATGAATAGTTATAGTATATAAAAGTTATAGTTTTATAGTGGAGAAAAATGGAGGCTCAGATTATTTAGTTATTTTATATACTTCGAGGTGACCAGAGCTGCCTTGACACGCTCCCTTCTTCCAGAATCAAGTGGGTAGCAGTTCCCGTAACTTTATCCCACACCTCCTGAACTCAGCATGCATGAAGAGGAACTGAATCTTCAGGCTTCTAGGTTAAAGTTTCACATGAAAGATACAATTTGGAAATCCACAAAAGCAGGGAAGTGCAGACCAAATATCTCTCTGTAACACCACTTATTCAATGAAGTTGATGAAAATGGTTTAAGGAGATGAGAACAGAACCATCATAAGTGTCTGGTATGTGTGCTGTACCTCAGCATTGCAGAAGATATTAAAAATGAACAGAATGGAAATTCATTTTTACTAGTCATTTTAGGATCTGAAAACAGTTTAAGAGCAAAACTTCCACCTTCCTGTCCCCATGCAAAGCTTGAACAAACGCTTGTATGCGATTTGCAGCTGCTGGTGCAGTGTGAGCATTAGGGCAGAGGGAGATGGGGGGAAGGAAGAATAAAGGGGATCTTCTTATACAGGGATAATATAGGGCTAATGTGGCGTGGGGGGGACCTTGTACAGGCCCTCTCCCAGAGCGTGAATTTCACTTGAAAATGATTATGGTTAATGTAGCTATTACTGTAACAATTATTAGCAGTGATGTTGAGGTCTCTGTTATCATGGTGGTGATTGGCTTAGTGCCTACTTGTGTGCTTGGCACCAAACAAGGCCTCTAGATGGTTCCTGGCCTATGAAGCTGAAAGATGAAACCTAAGAACAACACAATGGAGACTCCAAGGAGGATGGTGATAAGTTGGGGCCCCCATCTTGCATTGACTTATGCACGTGCTTAATTTAACACAGATAAGTGGTCTCATTGAAGTCCTTGATCACAAGCCTATTGATGTCAGTGGAGTTACTCCAGTTTTACGTTTGCGATAGCTGAGAACATAATCTGATTAATGACTTTTATGTTTTAACTGCATGTTACTGTACTTTACGATTGTCCCTTTGGAGGTGTTACTTTCCAGTGAAACTCTACTTAGCAAACTAAAAATCGAGCCGGTAAATAGCAAAGGCCTAAAAGCTAGCAAAATATGCAATTATTTATGTAGTGTAAGGGACATTCAGAATTTAAGTTTTGTTTTTCATAGAGCTTTGTTGACCCTTCTCATTAAAATAATAGAAAAATGTTGACAATATTTTAGGTAGCATTAAAAAAAGTGAACAAAGTAAAGAATCCAACCTACATATTTTTGTAATTGCTGACCAAAAACCTCCCTTTTTAAAGAAAATGCTTAAATTCTATTGATTTGCCTATTGATCAGAAATTATCTTTGGCTTCTCGAATTTTAGGAACCTAATAAGATTATAGACCAGCAATACAAAACTGAGAAAGATAAGTTTCAGAAGATCAGACTATTACTGGTGAGTACAAAGTGGTTTGGTTTGGTTTTGTTCTTTTGGCAAACTTACTAGGGAAGAATTTTTTAAGCTTTATTAGCGAAGTACTTAAACATATTTCTGTACATTTCTTCAACATTTGTAAGTGTAAGCAAGCACCTTATAATTAGTGTTGTGAAGTAAATCGTGAGACTTAATGAAACGTAACAAACATATGGACTCTTCCTTTGTACAGGTACTTTTTGCTTAGCTTATTTAGCAAGTTATTTCTAAACGTTGCTATCTTTTATCCATTTAAAATGAGAGCCTGGCTTTTCTTCCCCTCTCTTCCTTCCACTCAGGCCCGAAGAAATAGAGAAATAGCTATTTTACAACGCAAAATTGATGAAGTACCCAGCAGAGCGGAGTTAACACAGTATCAGAAGAGATTTATCGAACTTTATGGTCAGGGTACGTATATCAAATAAGAATGTACTCCTGAAGGCTAACCAGTGGAAGGAGGGTAATCACATTATAGGCTTATGGCGCATGACAACAGCACCTGTTAATTCTTCTTTGTTTAAGGGTCATTGGACATTCACATTGAATACCCCTCTTTCCAAGGGTTTATAAACTGGCTATAAAAATTCCCTTGAGATTGAAACTTGATGCACAAGATCTCTGGAGTAATTGTTCTTTTGTTTGCAGCAGGTTCAGTTTCTTGCATCGGTGATTAGTAGTATTTAGAAAGCCCTTGATCCACCATTGACGGGGAAAATCTCTGACACATTTTATTACTCACAGTTAACATTGGTTTACCATTATTTGTAGGGTGTGTGTGTGTGTCTGTGTGTGTGTGTGTGTAGTTCTGAACTAAACAATGTCAAGAAATCCATAGTTAAGGCTGGCTCTGTTACACACCTCATGGCCCCTTTATTGCTACAGGTTGGAGGCTACAGACAATTGTAAGATTTTACAAATATGCTGCAATATCTATGCAGAGGCCTTGTGAGAGCCTTGTCTCTAAATTTCTTCCCTATCAAGCTTTAATTCAGACTTACAAACTTTTAGACATGTGCGTGCTGTTAATGAAATTGGAGTTGCAAATTGACCATTCTGCACATATGCTTCTAAATTTGATCCTATAATCATGATATCAGAAAAGGAGGAACACGTGCTATGCATTTGTTGGTGTGTATATAGTGTATACGCTCTGTCTGTTTTGTGTACAGACATGCCCAGTGCATAATCAGATGTATGTATACACAAACAATATATAATATTGCACACACACAAACTATTTTAAAAGAACATTAAGGTTGCTTTGTAAAGAACTCAAAAGTTAGGAAATACCAGAATTAAGGTTACCAATCGGGTTTTATTTGGCTCCCTTGTGCCATGCGCATTGTAATAGCCTTTCATTACATGATCACATTGGTGGCTGGGGGGAGTGGGCACACGGACCTTGCCTCATTCAGTGTACGGACTGGACGGTGCTCATTTAGTCAGCAGCTATTCAATAGTCTGTTTTCTCATTGTTCAGTGTGTGGCCCTAGGACCTATTTGCTGCACGCTATTCAAACCCTGCTCTGTAGACAGAACAGTAAATTTCCTCATGGGCTTTTCTGTGATATCTGAGAGCTTGATAAATATAAATTAATTTTGTTTTCACAACACCCCAGTGAAATGGGAGGTATTATCCCCATTTTACGTTTTTACAGATGGGTGCTGAGGCACAGAGAGATTAAGGTCAGAAGTATCCACTAATTTCAGTGTGCAAGACCTGATTTTTCAGAATGCCTATCATTGAATGGTACAATATGTTCAAACTTGGGCTGGAGCATACGCATGGGGAATTAAGCTGTGAAGCTTCTTCTGTACCTGAAGTAGAGCTCTGTAGCTTGAAAGCTTGTCTCTTGTACCGACAGAAATTGGTCCAGTAGGAGATATTACCACATGCCCCTTGTCTCTGTAATGTACTCATACTTTTCAAGGTCATAATGTATGTGTCTATGAGGTGTTGCCCAATTCCTTCACTGGGGTTATGAGAAACAGTTCTTGTTTAAATTAATAGGTTCTTCAATCCCACGCCTGTTCTTTCTGGTACACAGAGTTCATTACAGACTCCTGGGGATCATTTTTCATGGATGTCCTTTACTAAAATGTTTGCTATTGGAATTTGAATTGCTGTTGGTTTTCGTTTGAGCATGTTACATAAATCACCATTGCTAGCTACTTTTAAGGATGTTAATGTTTATTTTGCTCAGCAAGAACTTGTATTACTAATCAGAATATTCATTAGACTTAAGTTATGAATCCCCCTCCCCTGCTCTTTCATTCAGGTTATATAATTAAGTAGCTGTGAATGGCTTCATTTAGCACAGTGGTTCCCAGCCTGTGGCCGGGGGGGCCAGAAGTGCCTCCCGCAGGGGCTTTCAAAGTGGCCCAAGGCTCCCCTCCTACTGGCTGCAAAATGGACCCAAGCAGAGTGCATTTCTGTAGGGCTAAAAGACCGGTGCAGGCTCCTCGCTGCAGTCAAGAGGATGGGGAATCAGCGCTCCCCTCCGCCTGGCTGTAGCAGGGAGCATGGCAAAACGCTTTGCCTGGGTCCATAGGCGCTGGGGTCTCTGCTGGAGCCAGAGGGAGGGGGAAATCAGTGCTCCCCTCCCCCAGCTCCAGCAGAGAGCAAAGTGCTCTGCCTCGGTCCATAGGTGCTGGGGTCCCTGCTGGAGTCGGAGGGGAGCACTGATCTTCAGTTCCCCCAGTTGCAGAAGGGAGCCACTGCCGAGGGACCTAGGTGGAGTACGCGGGCTGCAGGACGTCTGCGGTTTCCCTGCTGCAGACAGGGAGATGGGAGATCAGTGAGGAGGCAGCCTCCTTGCTGAACTCCTTCTGTCTGGCTGCAGTGTGGGGGAGGCCTGTTGGCAGAGACTGGTGGCCCTTCATGGTTGTAAAAATGGTATTTGTTGCCCTCGAGCCAAAAAGGTTGGCACTGAGTTAGCAGCACAGGACAGTGCATCCATTCAGTAAAGGTCTTGCCTCAAGGAAGACAGCTCTGGTTAGCGCTAGTAGACTATATAGTAAAGTTTAGTTAAGTGGGCCAAAATGACTCATGATCTTTAGTGTCATTCCTGTCATTTGATTTAGCTGTGTATTTTAACATCCATATGTCTCATGGGTTTCACAATGGCTCTAGACAGTTTAATCTGTTAACCATAAACTATGTTGTATTAATTATGGCAGCATCTGGGGCCCAAGTCATGTATCAGGACCTCTCTTTGCTAGGTACTGTACAAACAAATAGTGTAATAGTAGCATTAAGGCTGTACTTTTAAAACACACAGGCTTCCACCTTAAAGCTGAATTTCCATCTTCATTTCATATGAGATCTCAGCACACTGTGTTCCTGCTATCATGTGCTGCAGTACTTGGATACAGCTAGATAACTAAGAAGGGAATTGAAGGTTAATGTCATTTTCTTTAATTTGTTTGGCTCTTTTAATTTAAAAGTCCTCAATGTTGTGTGTGTCTATTTTTATGATGGTTTAATTTTCACAAGCACTATTGATAATTCATAAGCATTTATTATGGAAGCAAACTTCTCGCCTCACAATACCACACGACGGAAAACAGCCAGACGATCTGTCTTTAAAAGATGCAAAGGATTGGAGCTGGGATTCCCAATGGATCTTTGGGACTTGAGTACATGAGGGAAAAGCCTGCGGTAGCTAGTGCATGCTAGCTAGTGAACACTAACTATTCCACGCTAACTCCCCATGTGGACACCCTTACTGCACATGTCTGCATGGGGAGTCAGTTCACAGCCAACTGGGATGTAAATCTGCAGCACTCTAGCCTGTTGCGCATTAACTAGCAGTGTGTACCCAGCTACTGCACACCTCAGAAGCACACTGCAGAACTTCTGGTATATGGCAGCAAGGTCCGCATGACCCATTAATGCATGGCAGGCTTCAGTGCTGTCGATTTTACACACCAGTTTGCTAGGCACTAACTCTCTCTATTGACAACCCTTAAGAGTGCCTTTGCACCCAGTAGCTTAAAACACTTTAGAAGTGTGTTAAGATAAATGGTCAGAGGGCACTCTTCATGCACAGTAAGAATGCATTCAGGGAATTAGTGTGGAGTAGCTAGTGTGCTTTAAATTTACACCCTAACTTACTGCCCATTAACTTCCCATGTAGACAAGCTCTTTGGCCTGGTTAGCTGTTCTAAGATGACATATACTATACCCCTTCAGCACTGGCATTAATTCCTGCTCCTCTCATCCCCTTTTTTAAGAAGATTATAAAAGGGCTATTCAGTTCTACACTCTGTCATGAAATCCCTTGATACAACCATCTTTGGATTATTAGCACTGCATGGAAATACCAAAATGCCAAGACTGTTTTACTAAGGATTTTAAATAAGTTCATAAAAATGTTTTTATTAATACTAGGTTATGTAAACAATAGTAAATCCCCCTAAACATCTTGGAGGGGCCAGTGCCATTTATGCTCTTTCATTGCTCTGCTGTTTTTCTTCTGTTTGCAGTGTCAGCAACTCACAAAGAAACCAAGCAGTTCTTTACCCTCTATAACACACTGGATGATAAGAAGGTATATTTGGAAAAAGAGGTAAGAACGTATTTTTAAATGTTTAACCCCCCCCCAATAGGAGAATAGGCAATTGCTGAGTTTCTGTGTAATAGACACTGGACTAAGTTTTGTCTGTGCAGTGTAATTATCTCGAAAGGTCAGAACTGAGAACAAAATTGACTAGGTCCTAAACTCTGTTTACAGAATGGTTTGTGGAAATCTTTGTTCTTCGAGTGCTTGCTCATGTCGATTCCATTGTAGGTGCATGTGTGCCCCTGTGCATGGTTATTGGAATTTTTTTCCCCTTAGCAGTACCCGTAGGGCCAGCTTCAGTGCCCCCTGGATCCCTGTGCACATGCTGTGGTACATAAGGTGCCGCCTGCCCTACGCCCCCTCAGTTCCTTCTTTCCGCCACTGGTTACTGGAACTCGTTCATTTCTTGCTTAATCTGCAAGTGCCTTTTAGCGTTTTAGTTTTAAGTGTTCTTAAGTAGTTATTAAGTAGAAGTAGTTTAATGTATTATAGATAAGTAGTTATAAATGATTATGGTTTAGTCCCATTAGGGATCTCCTCCCAGCAGCAGCGCATGACTTGCGGCAAGCCCTTCCCGCTTAGCGATCTCCCTGATAGTTGTTTTAAGTGCTTGGGGGAATCAAATGGAAAGGACAAGTGCTGTATCTGCAAGGTGTTCAGGCCAAGGGCACAGGAGGAGTGGGAAATTCATCTAAAGGCTCTACTGGTGGAGGCCACCTTAAGACCAGCCTTGGAGCCATCCCATTCCCTCTTGGTGCCAAGCACCGTGTCAGTGCAGAGCGCCCCTCTGGCACCAGAGCTTCCACAGCGTGATCTTCTGCGATGCCATTAAAGAGCAGAAGAAACCGCTTGGAGAGGGGTCACTCCCCTGCACCTAAGAAGGCTAAGGAAGTAGGGCCATCGCACCATCAGGCCGAGCAGACTGCGCAGGAGTAGAGCTTGCTGCATGGAGCCCTCAGTCCCCTGAGGGAGCCTCTTCCATCCAACTCCAGGGAGTGGAAGAGGCCTTTCGCAGCTTGAGGTGAAATTGATGCCAGAGGCATTTCAAGCGGCGAGAGACTTGGTGGGTAGGGCAGGAGAAGACAGCATCGGTGTCAAACGGGAAGCCCCTGATGGAACTCCCTTGATCGCTGCACAGCTCTCTGGAGCTTTGGCTTGCCTCCCCACAAGCCAGATCAAGGGACCCCTCTGTCAAGGCACCAATCTCTAAGGGTGCATTCCCTGTCACCCATCAGACCGCTGGAGAGGGGATGCCATCAGCGGGGGGCATTCATCATCATCATCTTGCAGCATTCCCAGGACCACAGACTCGGCTGGGCAGTGCCAGTCATGATTGAGGTCCGATAGACGATCACCACCGAGGAGTTGGCACCGGTCGTGTTCCCTGGCACTGTCGAGTTTGCCTGTGCGCTCAGGGCACAGAACCCGGTCGCTGGCACTGGGACGCTTTCCCAAAGATGATTGGCACCATCGTCAATCTCTGGCACCAAGGCACTCACCTGTGGTGCAGCGCCACTCTCACGTCTCCTCCTGACAGAGGGCTTCTCCGGCTTGGCACCGGGCTGGGGAACGCCACCACTGGTCACCGGTACGCTGCTCCCCATTGCCGGGGCAACGGTCACTGGAGCATCAGAGGTCTCAGGAGACCAGATACCAATCCCGTTCTCCTTGGCACCGCTCAGTGGGAAAAAGGTCAGGATTGGGCCATCGTTGGTCATCTGGGAGCGAGTCTCATTCCACAGAGGAGGGTAAAACATCAACACCTCACTCTAGCCAGCCCCATTGACTTGGGGGTCAGGATCAGGGCCCTGCCCAGCTGCTCCTGGGTGGCCTCAGGGACAGTGGCCAACTCAGTGGCCCTTTTGGAATCCCTGGAGGTTCCCTGTAGTCACAGAACCTTATTCCCTCCAATCCTCGGGGAAACAGTCTGTGGCCTTGGCGCCCCTGGCCGAGAGTCACAGCTCGGTCTCCGAAGCAGAGTCAGACCCACTGGAGGAGACATCTGCTGTGGTCTCCCAACAGCCAAGGGGGATGCCACCATCCCCTGCACCGGGTGGTTAATCATCTTCCTCTTCTCCAGACAAGGCGGTTGCGGCAGGGCCCTCAGCTCCTCTGGACGACTTCCGTGCCCATCAGGAGCTCCAAATTTGGGACTGGAAACTGAGGAGATTCAAGAAACATCAAACAGCCTCTTCGATGTTCTGGCAGCTGCGGCACCGGTCCAGGTCACCCTACCAGTCCACAAAGGGGTTCTCAAGGTAGTAAAATCCCTGTAGATTTTAAAATACCATCCTCTAAAAGGGCGGGGGTAAGGAGGCTCGCAGCAGCCAAGGTACCAGGCCCAGCGTTTTGGGACCTACCAGAAGGGAGAGAACAGAGAAATTTTATATGGAGTAGGTCAAGTCCATCTTCCTCAACCAACCAGCCGACCCACTCACAGCACTGCGGTGGCCAGCACCAATCATTTTGATAGTACTTCTGAGGATGGCAACAGGAGTCTGCTTCCCTGCCATTTTAAAACTGGCTTACCCGTTTCCTCCCAGCATGGACCCATATAACGTCGGACTGTTGGGTTCTGGGGACGATTGAAGCAGGCTATACCGTGCAGTTTTCTTCCCCCTTCCAAATACTCCCCCATCCCTCTTCAGTGACCCCTCTCATGAGCAACATCTTATGCAAGAAGTGGAGAACCTTCTCACACTGGGAACTGTGGAGGAAGTTCCGGTGGGCATGAGAGGAAGAGATTTTTATTCCCGCTACTTCCTCGTTCCCAAGCCTATCTTGGACTTGCGGCGGCTAAACAGGCACATCAAAAACTTGAAGTTCCGCATGGTCTCCCTAGCCTCTATCATCTCCTCCTTGGATCCAGAAGACAGGTTATGCTGCCCTCAACTTGAAGGATGCATATTTTCATATCTCAATATTCCCCGGACACAGTTCCTCCGGTTTGTGGTGGGAGGCTCCCACTACCAGTTTATAACTCTCTCTTTGGCCTGTCATTTGCTCCAAGGTATTTACGAAATACATGGCGGTGGTGGCAGCATATCACAGGCGTTGAGGTGTTCAAATTTACCTGTATCGGGGTGACTGACTGATTAGAGGCAGGTCCAGGTCCAGGTCCAGACCAGTATTGACTTAGTTCAGGCCACCGCCTGAGCCTGCTGGTGAACAAGCAAAAAGCCACACTGCTACCAGTACAGAGGATAGAATTAATTGGGACCATTCTTAATTCTACATGGGCAAGGGCATTCCTGCTGTGGTCTCGATTCAAGACCACGTCTTGAAGAACAAACAGTCACTACGTAAGTAACTGTCTTTTTTTTAGTTTAATTCTGTTTAGGAAAATTTGTGGGGGTGGGTTATTTTTTTTAAAAGGCTCAATACCAAAAATAGATATCTGAACTATTCAATTTAGGCTCAAAAGGTGAATAAAATTAGGATACTGGTGCACATCACTTCAATTTTGGCTTCACAAAATCAAATTATCCTGAGTATTACCTGTCCAGTGTCTGCATTAGTTTCCAGACCAATGCTACAGCCAGTGACTTCAGTGACCACAGTCAAATTGACATCAGTGGCAGCAGAGTCAGGTTCTTAGGAACTGAGACCCGATCTACACTTACCTTCTGGATTCGGCGGCAGTTGATGGGGAAATACGCAAGTGACGTAAATCACTTGCATATCTTCCGTCAACTCCGCTGCGTCTCTTCCACGCGCCGTCCGTCCTGCACTGCGCCGACAGGAACAGTGTTCCTGTTGACGCAGTGCTATGCCACTTACTGGGGTGGTTTTCCTGCATCGATTTCTGGATCGACTGAGCGGGTCTACGCAGACCGCTCAGTTGATCCAGAGACATTGAACTGACGGCAGCGAATTTGCCACCGTCAGTGTGGACCCACCCTGAATCTGTCCCCCTTGAAATTCAGTGACAGAACCTTCATTGACTTCAGTGGGGCAGACCTAGCCCTTACTTGTCATGAAAACAGGCTCTTCAGAGTTTTTCTTCTACTGCCTTTTCCTCCTTCTCCCAACCACAAGTTAAAGCCAAATGAACTTCTGCCAACAATTAATTTTGCCCACACCCTTCTTTGATACAAATATGATAGACTTGAGTGAGGAAGAGTAAACAGGAGCAGCAAATACATTTCTGACAAAAATTCTGGCTTCATGGGAATGTTTTTGCATAATAAAGGATTTACAAGCATTTCATAGTTTCTAGTAAGACATCATCAATCCCTTACTGATTACTTTTAAGTAACAGAAGATGCTGTAGTGTCGTGAATCTTACATCAATAAATAAAACAACACCTGAACCAGTAATGATTGTTTTAAGAGTCCACATGGGTTTTTGTAAACAGTTCTTTTAATGATGTAATGGTGAGATAAAATTATACATTTTTCTTAAGTAAAACAGATGATAGCAAGACAAGAATGGTATTAGCTGATAAAAGGAGAGTCAGACACTGTGTGTGTCATTGCATTTTAATTAAACAAGAACAGAACATTGTTTAAACACCTTTACAAGGGCGGCCACTAATTGCTTTGTATTCTAGATGAGTGATACCTATGCAGTACCATTAGGAAACCACAGTTTCTGTTCTCTAACAGGAGTGGTGGCACAGAGAGCTGCAATTTAAAAATCTATTATCTTTGCCCTGAGTAGTAGATTCTGACAAATATGCTAAATCTGAGTATTTGAATCAGCTGAGAGAATTAGGAATTCAATTTCCCTTCAAAGAAACAGTTGATTGTGGCAGTCTCTTACAATAGAACTCATCTGAATAAACAAATTAAAAATAAACAACTCAGTTGTATGTGTATGTTATACATGTAACATGTCCAAAATGCAAGACCTGTTTCTTCTTTTCACAGGTCTCTTAGGCCCGGTCTACACTGACCTTTGCAATTCGGCGGCAGTCGACGGGAGATACGCAAGTGACATAAATTGCTTGCGTATCTCCCGTTGACTTTGCGGCGTCTCCTCCACACAGCGTCCAAACTGCGCCACTTACTGGGGTGGTTTTCCGGCGTCGCTTGCTGGATCGAGTTAGCGGGTCTACCCAGACCGCTCAGTCGGTCCAGAGCAATCGATCTGATGGCGGTGAATTTGCCACCGTCAGCGTAGACCCAGCCTGAGTTAGTTTACAGTGATCTAAGACCATCCCTCTCTACCTGCCCATGATAGCCCGGGCAGGTTACTCAGTAGGAGAGAATGGGTTGTCAATTAGTGATGGGCAAGTGTCTAAAAGTTTGCAAATGTGGGTTCTGTTAAGTATCCAAAGTTCAGAAGTGAAATCATGGTTCTTTTGAAGTCGATAATAAAACTTATTTACTTCAGTAGGGCCAGGATTTTGCTATATGCAAAGTTCATTCAGAATTACCAACACTTCCTTGAGCTGGCAATCCTGCAGGACTGGGCTTTTTACAGATTGCCTAAAGTTTTGTTTCAGTCATGTGGGAAAAGCTACCGGAACAAACTTCTGATGTTGCTATCGTGAAAGAGATTAATTAAGACTATACATTTCCCTTTTTTTAAGAGATGGCAGCAGTACTGAGGTATGCTCTGCCTATGCCACTATGGTGAGTGTTCTTTGTAATGCAAATGTTGTAGCTTAGATTCTGACATTGAGTTAACCTAAAATTACTTTCTGTGAAACTCCGGTTCAGCAAAGCACATAAGGAAGTATGCCTAAATGCTGTACTGAATTGAGCAATACAGCCGAGAATGTTTTTTTAATTGAGCCAATGATCAAAATAGAAAATGAACTTCTGCAGGATGTTCTGCCTTGCCTATATTGATAATTTTGGCATGATCTAGGAATGTCATTTTATGGAGCATATCTACAGTGAATTTTGTCGTTGAATATTTTTTCTGTTTTTCTCAAATATACTCAACATGATAGTCATTTATATAAGATCAGCGAAACAACAAAACAATCATGGCAGCATAAGTGTAGCTTATCTCTTGGTCTGACAAAATTGTCATTAAGGTTTTGCCTTTCTCAGAAGCTTTTAAAAGATCTTGTGAGATCTGATATTTAATTTTACTAGACAAAGAATTGCGTCAGCTGTATAGATTGATGTTTACAATAAAAACTGCCTTTATATATATTACACGTGGACCATTCTGGCAAAATGTCATTGCATAGGTCCTGGGATATGAGAATTATGAGACTAATGCCAAGAGATTCGTTCTGTGTAATATTAGTCTATAAATATTTATCTAATAAATTCCAGAAAGATATTACCAAATGTTTTGCTTTTATTTGTTTTCTTTGCCCGAGTAATTGTATTGTGTGCTATTCTAAATGAATAGACAATTTGCAGATGACATTCTTTCAGTATGGCACATTAAGTAGCAACTAGAGAACTCATCATATTGCTTTAATGTCTTCTGTGGATTAGACTTTACTGCAGATTTTTGTAACCTTTATTGAGGGTACAGGCATGCAAATTAATCTCTTCACTGATTGCTTCTGAAATATAAATGGACCTATTGAAGACAGAGGTGGCAGATTTCAGAACAGAAGTGCTTGATTGTTAAATAATGTACATCAAGGCAAATAGTCTCTCTTCTTTTGTAAAAATATTGAAATAAAACCTGACGTAGTTTTTGTCCATAGTAACTCACTACTTATTTAAGAACAGGCTTTGAAAAGAGTTTTCCTTTTGTCCTAATTATATACTTATGAATGTAATTTAAAAAGGCAGCCATAACATACATCAAGGGTTTCTGATGGATTATGCTAATCTCAAGAGAGATGTTTGAGTGGCTTTTGATGTCCAGAATATACAGTATTGTCTTGTGTTGATTTTACTGCAAAAATAAGGCTTCAGTGAACAAAAATTTTATATTAGTATCATATAATCCAAATGTCCCTCTACCCTTTTCAGTCTTGATTTTCTTAAGATTCTTTGGAAGGTATTATTTATTACAAAAAATAAACCAAAAAACCTTGAAGTATTCTGTGTATACAGTGATGTCAAAAAAAGTAAAGGAATAACTCATTGCAGGGGTAGAATTGTGATATCAAAGGTATCTATGTTCATACAATTGATGTTTATAAAATTTGCATAGCATTAATTTTTAAAATGCTGTGAAGGTTGGGAACCCACTTTCAAATTGTCATAATTTTCTACTGATTTTGTAGGCCTGAAATGTAACCCCACAGCCCTCTGACATGGCCATGAAATAGTGCTTTTTTCATCCTCTTGATATTTTGCAGAATGCATTAATGTATGTTATGTAACAACACCGACCCATTCTTAAGGATGTACTAGTTAGTATTGATAGAAGTAAGCAGAGGTGGACTTTATACCTTTTTTCTACAGTTTGATAGATTATACTATTTTAGTAGTTATATCAGAGAGAGAGGAAATTTACACAATAGAAATTGAGTAGAATTGGGTGGGAAATGATTTTTGAGATTTCATCTATTTTCCTGTTCTACACTGGGACAAAAATGAAACCTTTTTGACATTTTTCAACAAAAAATGAGAGCGAGAACCACCCACACACTCCAGAATAGCCACTAGTGTGGTTATTAAGGCAGTCACTTGGGAGATCCAGGTTGAAGTCTGCTTTGCCTGAGTTAGACTAGTGATTTGAACCAGCATCTCCCACATCCCATGTAAGTGCCCTAACCACCAGGCTATTTGTCTCCCTCAGTCTGGTTTTGACCAGAAATTCTATCCTGGACCTGAGAAACCTTTCCCAGCAAATGTTTTGTTGAAACTGGCACATTTTTGCAGAAATATATTTTTGACCAATGAATGTTTTCTGTCCCTCCTTCCTCTCTTCCCACCCCCCCCCAAAAAAAAGTTTGTCAAAACAATTTCTGGCCTCTCTGTAGTATTTTTTTAACCTCTTAAGTAGTAAGAACAGGAGTTCTGTGTACTAATAATACTCTCTGAAATCTTTGATTTAAATCCTCTGTGGTTGGTGCCTGATTCTGCAAGCACTACCATGCAGTGTGCTTTTCGCTAAGCCATTGGGGATGTGCACGGTAGTAAGCACTGAGTGTAGCAATAGCTGCAAAATTGTCCCCTTGCAATATAGGGGACACATTTTCAAACATTCATCATCAAAAGGCAAAATTGTACCTGGGAAAACCTCACAACTTGTCTATGGGAGACTGATATGAACTATTCAACGTTATGATAAAGCATCCCGTCAACTATTAATCTGATTTTCTTTTTCTCTAAATGTATGGGAGAGAAAAGTAAGCTTTGCAAGCAAGTCTCAGTTAGCATTTTGTATGAAAGAGCCATTCCATATGCTTCAGGTAAAGTCTCACAAAGGGCCTCCATATATGTATCAATAAATCAAGTAACTAGGGAGGAAATTTTCAAAGGCACAAATGACGGGTGCCTAACTCTGATTGAAAGTCAATATTCCTAAGTGTCATTTGTGCCAGCCAGCTGCCTGGTTTGCATATCCAAGTGTAGGTTTTGTACAAGGAAGCTAATTCTTTAACAAGTTTTTTTAATGCATTTTTTCATTCAGGCCCTTTGGAGAAGGGTGGGTCTGCTGAAAACGGCATTGTGGAGTCCCATGTCAAATGTGCTTAGTTTATTACTAAAAATGTTTATTCCACTACAAGGGCTGCAGACACAATCCAGCCTTCATGAGTCAAACCAGGGTACTTCCATGTAGCCTATTGTTTTCAGTGATACAAGATCTGCAGGCCATACAGTGCTCCTTATTACATCGGTGCACATCAATTGTGTTATACATTAAGCCCTCATTGACATTTGTAGAAACCTCAGGTGTTTGGTTTGCAAAGTCTGCCTATATAGGAGAATTTTCACCCATGTAGTTACATGGAGATAGTTAAACTATAAAGTAGGTATGCTGCATTATTGCTCTAAGCCTCGCTTTACATTGGTGCAGCTTCTCCACCAGTACAGGTTTCTCTAATGTTAATAGGCCCTTACCCTTGCACCAGCTAACAGGAATGAAAAGCAGTAAAAGTGTTTTTGTCACTGAAGTAAAGGATTGTAACTCTCTCAGTACATGCAGATAGCCTTGTGCTGCTCTGCAAAGCAAGAAGGTAGTATTTTTATAAATTTGACTTTTTCTGAACTGAATGACATTTTGAAGTAACTGAAAATCTGTGTTGATGTGGGAGAGGTGGATGTGCATTTTCAGCTTATGTTTTTTTGTCTTCACCAGGTTAATTTGTTGAACTCAATTCATGATAATTTCCAGCAGTAAGTAATTTGAGTCATTATCTCTTGGTATCTACTTTTGAGTCTGTAGTTGGTTGGCAAAATGGGGGTGGAAATTGTTCAAAAACTGTTGCAGAAACATTTTTGTATTATTAAAATTTATACATTCTGAAATGTAGTGGCCAGTTCTGAATAAAATCCAGTACATTTTTTGTAATTTATGATACCCATATGCTATAAATTGGCACACAAGAAGTAATATAATACTAAAGACTACGTGGAATGTACATGTTAATAGTTTGCTTGTGCTATTGTATTGTGTTAATTTATGCTAAAAATTGCTTAGATAACACTTTTCATATTTCTAACTTACTGACACTTTTAGAAACCTTGTTCGACATATTTGTTAAGTTGGGCTTGTATTATATGAAAATAACTAGACTCCACACATTTCTTAACTATAATTTAGGCATATGTTTGTCATAGCCAAGAGTTGCTATGACAAACCTCTTTTTAAAAAGTTATGGTTGGATCACAGAAGTCTTGGAGTGAAATCCTGGCCATTGACTTCAGTAGGACCAGGATTTCACCCTTGCTGTTTTTACAGCCTGCTGAGAAATACCCTGATATGAATTTTTACAATTGTATTTCTGTCCTTATCTAGTAAAGTGAAGTATGGAAGAGAAACTAGGGTGTTAAATAGTTCTGAACTATCATTCCATTATTACTAAATAGCTTGATATTTTAATACATGACATATTTTGCTCCTCTTAATGCAATCGTGACTTTTTAAAATTTTCCCACGCGTTTGTATCCCCTTGCTTTTGTTACCTTGATAAAGCCTGAGTGGGCTCTAACCATTTTCTTGCCATGACAAGCAACCACCCCAACTGTAACAGAAACAGGTTTAACTTGTTAATTGTAAAAAACCAAATTAAATATATTGGCTACATTCTACTACGGTAGAGTAAAGAGATGTTTTGTTCAGTGATTAGATCTCCTTTGTAGTATTCTCTAGTCAATGGGAAGTTTTACTCTTGATGGTTCACTTGGGCAGTTTATACTTAAAGGTAAAGTTACCACAGTTTTATAGTTAAGCATAGAATAAAATAACATTTGTTGTACTTTACACCAAAATAAATTTTAAACAAATAAAAAAATGCAAATTATAATCACTAAAATAAAACTCTGCTTACAATTCTTAGTGACATGCCAATCGTCTAATCCATTCCTGCTTTTGACATAAGTTACTCTTTTTAAACACTTTGAAACCATGCTTTTGGTCTATTAATAGCTATTATCACTGCAAAAAACACTAGCATAGGGAACAATCCTGTACAAAGCAGGGAGACGAATTGGGTGATATAATAAAATTCCAAATAGATCCCAGTGGACTTATGACAATTTACACCAGCTGACGATCTGGCTCTTTTTCTTTTTTTGGATTGTATGAATTTACTTTTTATCACTTTACACTCTGAAGAAAGAACAGCTGTAGTTTTAAGACCAAATATTCATATTGCTTAGATCTATTTTGAAAGTCCTCCATGCAGGATAAATAAAAATTGTAGAGGAAACTTTTGTTTTGTCCAGCTCCCTCCCCTCTCAATCAGTATCCATTTTTCTTCCAGAGCAATGGCCTCTCCTGGTGCTCGTGAGCAGTTTCTGAGGCAGATGGAGCAGATTGTAGAAGGAATTAAACAGAATCGAATGAAGGTTAGACTATTTCTTCTCGTTTTCTTTGGCAGAAGCATGGAATTATTTCAGACAAGCCTGGATGGTTTAAAAAAAATCCGTGTGATGAGGTGCAAACTAATTAAACACCTAACAAGTCTCATCATTTTTAGTCTTTTTTTTTTCCCCCTAATAAGAGCCTATAACTAAAATTTTAGTGAATAGAGCAGAACTGGGTCTTTATACTGTAAAGCACAACGGATTCTGTCTCCAAGAATCAGGCAGCACAGACAATACTGAAGAGGTTTATTCACAATACTGGGAAGTCTGATAAATCAGCTTCAACTTCATGGTGTTGCAGTGGTCAATTATATAGCTTTCGTATCGATTACATAGTACGTTTCAATTCTTCATCTGTTCACTGACAAATACAGATGTTGTCCCATCTGGAGAGAACAACAGTGATGATGGTTGTTACGTACATGCAGAGACACTTTAACTACTGCACTTACATCAAGGATCCTAGGGCTACACTTGGGGGGGGTAGGGTGGAGGAAGAAGGGAGGTCCTTACAGATAGGAGGAAGGTGAGACAGAATATCTAAAAGTAAACGTGTTGTTCTCATTGGAATTAGAATCACTAAGAGGACATCTGGTTTCCTGAGCCATCAGATGTTTATATTAGCCATTGTCCTTGAGGCTCAGGTATGCTTGTTAGATGTTTGTGAATTTTCGGCCTACAACTTCTTAGCTGAAAACTGCCTCACAATACCTTCTCTTACTGCAGACGGCTTGCAGCATTTGAGTTAGATACTGGTGTTACAATATGATTCAGTCATAGGGACTCAGCCTGATTCAGCGCCACTCAAGTTGAGAGCTTTGCTTTTGGCGTCCCTGACAGTGGGATCTGGCCCTCAATGGACTGGTCTCGTGCATGTTTCTCCAGTCCATTTAAGGCTGTTCTTCAGTGGTGGCAGCAGCAGCAAAGCTGAAATTGAAGAGACCATAGGCAGGCTTGTGCACAGGAGGATGGTCCCGAGTATGTTTGATGAAGTTGCTTGTTCCTTTGTAAATATAGTGTAATTATTGCCATTTGAGTGTCTTCAGGTTTTTTTATTTTGCTTTATTCCTTTAACCTAAAAAAAATCCCACCTCCCTCCCCCGCATAATATCATAACACTTGACATGGTGTCATTACTTGGGCTAAAACTGACAGCTGGTCTCAGTGGATGAACCCCCACTGAGTTTCCTTATTCTTAAGAACTAAGAATCATGTGTAATATTAATATGATACGATGAAACGTATGTATAGAGAACATGGATACAGTTTAGCATGAATTGAGTTTAGCATGAAGCTGTTCTGTGAAAATGGGGAATTTATTATTAGCCACCTGTACTGGAGGAGATGAGTGTCAATATTTAAAATTTGCAGTGAACCATCTTTTAATTGTTTGGGGTTTATTTTTTAATAGAAAGGACAAATACTGCAGTAGTGCAGTTGGTTGTTTGCTTTGGTTGATTTTCCATTACCAAGCCCATCGAGACAATTTGATTTTGAGGCACTTACTGAGATTATGGAAATATTTCAGAGCAGCATGTTTTTTACTGATGGAGATGGCAATAATTATGCCTTCTTGTTCTGGAAGGCTGCCAGACTGTTTAATGATACTTAATTGCTGCAGCAGCAACCCCAGCAAACTCCAAAACTGTCAAGAGTTGTTCAAAGTTGTTAGTCTTCCTCCCCCTCTGCTACTCTACAAATTGTTTAATTGGTGACAGCTGAGAAAATCTGATTTGGGAGGGAGTGGGGGAAGAGGAGCCTTATTGAGTCTGGGGAGAAAAACTACCAACTTGACCAACAGGCCATTTTTGCCTAACGGGTACAGAACAATGGTAAAACTTTTCTCAGCTGCTGTAGGCATTAATAGATATTGGGCATGATGAAGGGTCATTACCTGTCTCCCCTCCTCCAACTTCTCCATGCCCTTGTGCTGAGCGGGTTCTTTTTTGAGTAGTGTCCTTATCGGTGCTCCACTGTAGGTGTATGTGCACCTGTGATTTACCTATGGGCAGGACCACTACCAGTACAGAGTACTTCCATTCGGCTTCTGATATTCACTCAGAATATTCTGTAAGGTCCTCTCCTTTATAGCGTTGCATCAACGAACATTAGGTATCATTTACCCATATCTGGATGACTGCCTACTCAAGGCTCATTTCTTCGCGGATGCCCTACGATGGACCTCTGAGAGCCCAAGCCGGGGGAATGGTGCTGGTGGTGCCAGCGGGAAGAGCCGCTTTGGGACCCGCTGTCGGACAATCCCGAGGAGCGGCGGTGCCTTCTGCGGTGCCGATGCTTGGGTGAAGCCGATGAGGACAATGTCCGGTGCTGGGGGATTGAAGACTTTTGGTGTCTTTTCCCCGGTGCCGGTGAACGGTGCCGGGCACGGTGCTTCAGTGCCGAGTCGAAGCTTGAGTGCTGGGCATGGTCAGCAGGCAACAGGGACCTGGAGCGGTGCCATCTTGACGATCGGGACCGGTGCCGAGAAGAGTTGTCCGACGATGAAGAGGGAGAGGAGCTATCCAGCTCAACTCTCTGGCACTGGGTGATGGGCGGCCATTGCTCCAGTGCTGGGTGCGCCCACCCTTCAGGGACACCCATCGCGGGTTTGCCCTGGGACAAAGGCCCTCTCGGCCGAGGGAGGGCCAGAGGCATGGGCAAGGCCAACAAGGCTTGAGCCCCTTCGAACGCCTCTAGTGTGGAAGGGTCCTGGACAGGGGATCCCCCACTCCCAGGAGTTGGGGGAGGTTTCCTGTGCGTCAGTGCTGGTGGCTCGTCCATGAGCTGCAGCACCTCCGGGCTCGACCCTGGCCACTCCTGCGGTGCTGGCGGAGCGCTCTGCACCAATGAAACGCTCGGTGCTGGTGGAGTCCGAGTTGGCTCGGACGCTGGACACAAGGCGGACTCCATCAAGATAGCCTTTAGCCGGATCTCTCTCTCTTTCTGAATCCTTGGCTTAAAGGCTTTACAAATTCGGCACCGATCCTTACGGTGCTGCTCTCCAAGACATTTGAGGCAGCGCTCGTGAGGATCACTGATCGGTAATGCCTTCCCGCAGCCAGTGTACGGTTTCGAGCCCAGCGTGGCTGGGTCGCTAGAACCCTAGGGCTCTCCTATTCCTAACTAAACTAATTTCTAACTCAACTTAAACTAACTACGTTCGGGAGAACTGCTAACTAACTAAACACAAAAAAGGAGAAGAATACTTGCGAGCAGCAAGAGTTGTTCCAGCGACCGTCATGGGCGGAAAGAAGGAACTGAGGAGGGGAGGGGCCGGCGGCGCCCTATGTACCGCAGAATGAGGGCGGCACTCCAGGAGGTGCCGGGACTGGCCCCTACAGGGGCTGCTAGGGGAAAAAGTTGTCCGGGAACCGTGCACGAGGGCGCGCCCACACCTGCGTGGAATGGATATGAGCAACATATCTCGAAGAACAACAATTAATGGCAAGTAACCATGTTATCCACTCAACATGCACTTATTTGCGCAACTGGGTCTACAACAAGATGCCCAAAAATTAACCTTGACTCCAGTACAGTGTTTCAAGTTTATAAAGGCTGAACTTAATGCAGTGCAAGTGAGAGCATTCCTCCCAATGCACAGATACAAAACCCTGACCAGTCTCACAGAAACAGTTCAGGCCAACCTACAAACGTCATCTAGAAATTAGATGCAGCTTCTTGGGCATATGGTGGCATGCACGTTTGTGACATCTCATATGTAATTGGGCACGAGATGTCTGCAGATATGTTAATCTGTTTATACTCTAAACAAGGACATGCTAAACAAGCTGCTGTCCATACCCTCCAGGTCAAACATTCCCTGGAATGGTGGAAAGACCTATCCAATGTCTGTGCAGGGATCCCATTCAAACAGGGCCCCCCCCTCCCCCAGCACTAATTCTAACAACGGACACATCTATGATACACTGGGGAGCCGACCCAAACAATCACAGAGTTCAGGGCAAATGGTCCCCCTAGAAGCTGTAGTCCATATCAGCCTTTTGCAATTAATTAGACCACCCTTAGAACCTATGGCCACTTGCTCTCTTCTACACCTGTAAATGAAGACCGCATTTCTAGTGACCATCACCTCAGCACAACAAATAGGGGAAATAGCAGCACTGATGGCGTATCCACCCTTCATAGTCTTCTTTAAAAGACACAGTCACTCTGAGGCCACACCCAAAGTTCCTCCCCAAGGTGTCCTCGTCCTTCCACATGAAACAGCTCATTCACCTCCCCACCTTTTTCTCAAAACCACACTGTGATAACAAGGAGGCAGTACTTCATATTCTTGTTATGAAGAGAGCCTTAGCATTTTATTTGGACAGGAAAAAGGGCTTTAGGAAATTTCCTAAACTCCTCCCCTCAGTTGTGGACAGATCCAAGGACTACACGATATCCGCTCAAAGGCTCCCCAAACGAGTCTCAAACTACATTAACTATTGTTCTCATGCCCGTAACCTGCTATCTTCATCAAGAATTTGCATGCATTACATGAGATCTATTTCCATCTCAGTTGCATTTATTAAAGATGTTCCCATCTCAGAAACCTGCAGGGTAGCAACATGGGCCTCTGCTTGTTCTTTCATGGAACGCTATGCATGATTATTCGAGACTCCGCTTCCAATGCCATCTTTGGCTCCACAGTATTATCATCAATAATAGACTCCACTCCGAAGCCCCAGCCCTCCATAGGAGATACTGCTGTGAAGTCACCTACAGTGAGGTGCCCATAGGGATACTCTTCTAGAAGAAGAAGTTGCTCACCTTGTGCAGTAACATCATCAAGAAGATGTGTGTCTCTGAATGCTCCACAACCTGCCCTCCTCCGCTGTATTTCGGAGTTCAGAGCAAGAAGATCTGTGATAGAAAAGAAACCAAGGGCAGTTCGCCCAAACAGGACTAGATAGCATTGAGGCAGAGTGCTAAGGAGGGAGATGGCATGTGTGTGCTGAACGGACACTGCTACCTAAAAGCTCTGAGCAGAGGTGCAGGGGCACAATGGAGCACTCATAAGGGGACACATCTGGAAGAACTATCATTACTGCACAAGGTGAGTAACTTCGTCTTAAAGCCCATCAGCAGTTCCCGACTGGCTTTCAGAGTGCCTCCCTGAGCTGCGTGTCGACCCTAGGTTTCCTACCTGCACCTGAAATAATGGTACAATTGAGCTGACGTAGGCTCAGTTATAAATAAATAAAATGGTTACTTTCCTACCATCCTCCAGCTCCTTAGTCTGCCTGCCCACCATTTTAGGACCACCAAAGCAAGGGGGACTGTGAAATTGGCTAGGAGAGTAAAGGAGCAGTGTGCATGGACCGGCCTGGGGAACTGAAGTACTGTCTAGAAAAGAATGGCGCAGGCTGGTGTGTGAAATGCCTGCCATGCCGAGTGCCAGAGGCCCACTAGAATGATCACTACTTGTGCCAGATTTAGGTGCCACACAATCAGCTCCTGAAAGCCCCCTATTGACACAGTACTCCAGCAGCTTCTGCAGTGCTGTCCTCCCTGCTCCATAGGAGAGGAAAGAAGGCCTGAATAAGATTTTTCTCTTAATGAGGCACCAGAAGAGGAGCATAGTCCCTTAAGAGATTGTGGCATCTGATACAGCTCAGCCTCTGTGTGGCTTTTGTTACCAATGGGAAAATGAGCATCCCTCCCAGCCCTTCACAACTAAGTCGCCAAAGTTTGTGTGGCTCAGGGCAACCACCCATTCTGTCTACAGGGTAGATAGGCAGTTCCTCCTGAAATGTCATTTAGGCATTAAACCAGTGACAAGTCTGCTTATAGGGGACCATACTACCTTACCAGTCTTCTGTGAAATCTCTCAAGAAATGAGCATTCATTGCTGCTTTCAAAGTTACTTCAAAGCCAGCTATTTTCCTTTAAAGTAAGAATTATTGCACATGATTTCTTTAAAAGACAAGATATTGTGTTAATCCCTATTACTAACCCTGCTGTTTCCTTTGTAATTAGGGGTGGGGTCATGTAAAAATGTCATGCCATTTTGTAGAACATTAAGTATCAGTGGCTCGACTAAATCTGCAGACCTAAAATTCCCCTGTAATTTCTATTGGACACTGTATTCTTCACATTCTGATCTGAGTATAGTGTTGGTGCTCTGAAAGAATTACTGGCAACTGGTGCTTCTCAACTCTCCTCCCCTCTGCCCCCGCAAAGGGGATTATATCTTTTGAACAGTGTGTTTTGCTTCATGATGTTAGAGCATGCACTCGAGTAGCTTTGGGTGTTAGGCTCATGACTCCATTACAGAACGTCATGCTGATTGGCTGCCTCGAGAATAGAATAACCTTGTAGATGTTCAGAGGATTAACAAGCTTATAGGTTGATAACAGACATCTCTTTGAGCAAGAATTCATTCAGATAAAGAAGTACTGAGATGGCAAAACACTTGTATAATATACTCATATTCTTCCTCTGATTCCCTCTCCTAGCAGAAGCTTCTTGCCTTATTCCTTTGAGCAGGCAGATTAGCTGTACACGGAGGGTCTTCACCCTCTCTTACTCTCTCTCCGAGGGGTAAACCAGTTTCAGCACATTTTCCTGTCTCCTCAACTTTTTTACCCCTTCATCCATCAGTCTTTCCCGAGAGTCTGAAGTTAGTTTTTCCCCAACTCTAGTTTAAAATAAAAGGTTCTTAACGTAAATACATTGGGCCTGATTCTTGCTTATGCTAAAGCCACTTTAATAGCAGATACAGGTGCCTTAAAGTGAGCATAAATATCTTATTCCTATTTTAAGGAGTCTTTACACTGCCAGAACACATTAAAGGGTCCTTAATGTAAATGAAAATCTCACTTATTTCTTTGTTGTTCACCAAAAATATGCTTGCTATACAGACCATGCATTAGTATGTATTTGTTAATGAGCATTTGTATGTAATGCCATAGATTTTCATGAGAACCTGCAGGTATGGTCCCTGCCCTAAAGAATCAAGTTTAGATTTAACATGACCAGCCACAAGGTGAGCTTTTTAGGCAAAGGGGGGCGATGGAGTTCATATCGTATTAGTTTCTTATGGTTTTCGTTAATAATATAATTACTTTACATTAAATTTTCAAGGGTTGATGAGGGGAGTGCAAGTCCTTGCTGGTGAGATTGAGGAGAAAAAGGTTATGAGGGATGGGAAGCAGGAGAGGGATAGACACAGACCATGCAACACGGGTTTTTTTTGTTTTTTTGCCTCCCCTCACCCTTTTAAAAGATGTACTTCAGAAGATCAGCAGCAGACTTCTCCATTGTGCTGATGGCAGCAGGAGCTTTTTGTCTTCCTCCAGTAGTTTACCCAGCAGAGGCTGTCTGCTCTTGTCTCTGTACACTAAGTGCCAAGCCACTAGCACCAATCCTCTTCACTCTGCCTTAGGTGCTGGGAACTCAGAGTACAGCTTTTCAATATGAACTACCAGTATGTTTGCTTAGAATGTGTTTGATAGGGTCTCTCTTGAGGGTGCACCCTGGTTCTTTGTTTTGGAATAACAATGCCACAAATTATAGGTGCTTCCCAAACAGCTCACATTAATGCTTTGTAACAGCAGAAAGTGCCTCTGTGGTGAATCTCTCTAAATGGGTATTCTCCATTTATAGGCACAGTTGTCCACTGCCCTGGCATCTTGTGTGATCCCTTATTCCTGTGCAAACTGCTACCAAATCAAAATGACCACATTGCACACGCGCTTTGAACAAGGATGTATGACTACATAAGACAGCAGAGAATCACCCCCATTGTCTCCCACAGAAACAGACAAGATAGAAATGCTGTACACAGGCTATATCTGGAACATGAAGAATGTTATATTTTTAAATGCAGGTTCATTTTTTACTTACAGCACACCATCCTGACTCATTGGATGGAGACAGGAAACATCAAGTAATAAAATACTTGCATTAAAAACTTCAGAGAACTTTTCTAAAACTTTTGTGTCTGACCCTTAAAATGAGGCTAATTTAATTTTCCTACTAAATTTGCCAGAGTTGTGTATGATTTTCCAAATTTGATAGATGATGGAAGCAAATGCCAAATCAAGCTTTCTCTACTGCATCAATAATGTTTTTGTTTTTAAAATACTTTTAGTATTCCTATCTGTAATTTCAATGTCAATAAATTGTCTTCCAGATCTGAATGTTGTTCAGTAAATAAGGTGCTGATCTCACAAAGATTTACGCATGCTGAATATGTGCACTGTAAGCAATTCCATTGACCCAATACAAGTCTTTGTAAGAACTAGGCCTAAATATTTATTCTGATGAAGAAAGCAGCCAAGTACATTGTGTCTTTTGTGAAGCATCTTTCTCTAATGTCTACATGGAAATGTATTTGATGTTTCTAGTTCTTATACAATATGTGGACTTTAATTCTTTGTGCAAATTAAAAACAGATGGAAAAGAAGAAACAAGAAAACAAAATGCGAAGAGACCAGTTGAATGATGAATATCTGGAACTGCTAGAGAAACAGAGGCTTTACTTTAAAACGGTGAAAGAATTTAAAGAGGTAAGAGCATTGTTTTATTGCATAAGAGCAATGGGTAGAGAGAATTTGAGCCAGTAAAACAGCTGGTGGGTTTAAGAAAAATCATAAAAGCCATCCTGCTCAAAAATAGTCACTTTGAAATGGATCACAAACCTTCTGAATGTTAATAGGCAAATGTCTAATTGTGTTGGCTTGCCGAGAAACACTTGTGCTTTCAGAAGCCTCCTTTTGACTATCTACCTCCGAGTCAAACCACAGTAGAGGTTGAAGCTCTCAGGAAACCCCCAGTCATCTCTCCAATTAATTTTCTATTATTGTAGAGAACTGGACTTTATTACTGGAGCTCCCACAGTATAAGTGGAACTAAAGATCTTTCTCAACAGTGGCCTATAAATTGATTTTTGAAGTTTATTATTCAGTTCTTTAAACTCTCATTGAGAAGAATCCTGGTAAAAGGATGCAAATTAGTCTACAATTAAAAATATTTTAATTAGTTATTAGAACAGGCCTGATTTGCTTTCAAGTTAAAGGCAGATTTACTGGCTAGCTGGCGGTAGTGAGATTTTCAAAAGCACTTTTTGGCCTACTCGGCTCCTGTTGAAGTCAGTGGGTTTTTACCATTGTCTTCAATGGGAGCAGAGTCAGGACAACACTTACTTTTTGAAAATCCCATCATGAAGAGTTAAGTTTTAATGGTGTACTTATTCTAGATATATGCTCATCATACTGGCTTGGTTAAGATTTGTTTTAACATACAGTTAAGACCTTAAGGTACTCAGGTTGTTTCACTATTTATTCTGTCTTTCCCTCATAGAAAAAGATACTTCCTTTATCCACCTGTTGTTGTGTCATTCTATGTGTAGATTGTTGTCTCATCCTATATATAGATAGTAAATTCTTTGGGTGCTGATCCAGGATGATACGCTGGAAAGACTTATCAGAGACACATGGATGCTGTGTGGCATGGCATGGCATGTGGAATGGATGCTGTGGGGCATGGCATGGTTGAGGAAGTAGATTACTGAGTCTTCCATGTAGAGCTGACTGTGGACTAAGGTGTAGGTTTTTCTTCAGCACTTAACCCTTCTGTAAAATGGGTATAGTATTTAGCTAGGTCAATGAGCTGCTGTAAAGCTTAATTGATTGTGAGTTAATATTTTCAAAGTGCTTTGAGATCCTTGCATGAAAGCTGCTGTACAAGTGAAAAGTCTTGTATAAAAGTAGAGCAGTGGACATGATTCTCTATAATGGAACTTGGAAATTCTAAATTATGGAAATGGAAGGTGAGGCAGTTTAACATTTAAGTTTGCATTCTCTTGCATGTCATAATTTATGATTTTCTCAATTTGCATAACGTTTCTGCAGGAGGACATGCCATGATCATCTGTACCAGATATATTCAGTGTTTCGTAGTTGACCAACATAGGGCATCTTGACCTCTAAATGTTCTTGGACTTGGGGATTTCTTTCATAGATTATAAGGATTATATATAATACAGAGGATGGTTTGGAATATATTTCAAATACTGAGCAATTTTTAACCATTCAGGTAATAGTATAAGAAATTTCAATTATGGACTAATATTAAAGTTTTTAAATTGATTGCACTTCTTTAATGGAATCCTTTTGGAAACCCGTGAAAGGGACTCAAAGTAGTACAGCATGGAGGTGATGAAGATGTGTGCAAGGAGCTGTCTCTGTATGAAGGGCATTACCTTTGTCTGTGTTTCCTAGTGGCAGTTGTTACAATAATAGAATAGGAATATTGTTAATATGTAGCCTTTTGTGGTATGAGAATCTGACTTTTGAAGAAAGGAGGGGAAGAGTAGCAGGTTTTTGTAGGGGTTCTGACATTGTAATTTATGGAGAGATTCTTACATTGTGTGACGTTGTCTGCACTGTGCATATTTTTTCCCTAGTAAAATAATAGAGAAAATGCAGTCTTGTCATCTAAACATTGCAAAAGTATTGTTAATACTTCATCGATTTAGCCTTCCCAATGCTTCTGTTAATTGTTGTCTCTTTGATAGTCAATGCCAAAATAGCACTGCCATGCAAAAGATCTCTGCGGTTTGCATGTTAGAAAAGGCAGCTTTCTCTAATCTGTCCTGGTTTCTTGGGTTATTTTCCCCTGCCTTGCAAGCATCAGGTATCTCTGAGAGACTGATAGGGGCTACTTAGCCACTTTTATTACTATGGTAGGAATTTCCATCCTCTCTCTAGCAATTAAATTTCCTTGGAGGGTGAACAAGCTACGCCCCTCCTTATTTGGCTTCTGAGAGAATTTCCACACCATGGCATGTCCTATTTCATCTCCTGGAAGATGATGGTAACCTTACTAGGAACAGAAAACGTGTTCATAATTCTTGACCTTGGTGTAGTAATTTTCTGAAAATAGATTCTATGCAAAATGGCATTGTGAGGTTTCAGATTAGGTATCCATGAACTTCATTTCAAATTAGTTCAGTTTATAAAGAAAAAGATGGGTTTCCTAACTACCAACACTATAAACTCAGTTTGGGACTGACCATAATGCTAGATTCTTTCTGCCTTGTGCATCATTGCTTGTAATAATGATCCTGTCATTGGAACCAAGTTAATAATTCTGTTAATTTCATTAATCAAATCATAAACCAGCTCACTCTGAGTTGCTGTGGGTTGCAGAGCATGCAGGCACGAAAACTAGTAAAATCATTTTTGTCACTAAAAAAAGGCTCTGAAACACTCAGCTCTGAGTCAGATGATGTCACTGTCACTTAGTGACTTCATAAGTATGGTTATAACCATATCCATACTTTGGATGTGACCCTGACCCATGTTGTTACCTTTTTGTCACCAAAAGAGCCATAAAGTTGCCCTAAAGAAGCAAATGGAGATTCCACTTGCATTCGTCATGCTGGCTCCCACAGTGGAGGAGGGTTTGTTGTCTTGATGATATAAGTGCCATAATTATTATAATTAACATGTAAAAATCTGTTTATCAACAGGAGTGCCGTAAGAATGAAATGCTGCTATCCAAGCTGAAAGCCAATTCCTGAAGAACTCCTCCAGCCAGTGAATTTTGTAATGGATTCTTCAGTCCATATTTGAATGCTTTCTATGGTAACAGTGATAACTGCAATGCCTAGATACATGTATGCGGATATAAAATTCTTTGTTTTTCTGTCTGTATTCTGTTTGACATTACTTCATCTAGTGCTTGTTTATTCCCGATCGCCTCCATTATGCAGTAAAGAGTTAATGCAGTACGGTAAATTAGGAACGTTGTCTAATTTTATTTATTTGTTTTTTCTCAGTGAGGAATATAGGATTATTTTGTACTTTTGGATTTGATACTGTACTAGTTCTAACTTCCAGAAAAAATATATATGTATTGTAAGTTTGTAACATATTTGAAAAAATAAATCCAGACACCATGAGGAGAGAGTATAGTAAAATGTAGTGATTTGATACATTTAGCCAAAGGTGAAACAGAAAATGTTTTCACTTTTTTCACCTGCTAAGAAACCAGATTTCACTTCAATTTTACATTGTAACCATAGTTAAGATTCCAGACAATAAGAAATGTGAAGCCTGGTGGTTAAGACTTAAGAAAATGGAATCTTAACTTGCATAATTCTCTAGTGTAAGATTATAGATTTTTAGATTTTTATTACAGCAAATGTATTGTATGCAACTTTCTTTGAAACTTCAGCATTATGTAGAGTGTAACTGCTGTTATATAACTAGTTTCAGACAAATTACATTTTAATCATGAAGATCTTCAAATATCACTGATTGGGTTGAAAAATGCATCTATCAAAACAAATTCTGTCAGTTGTAATTTGGAAAGAGTAGGCCTGTTGTAAACTGGTGTGGCTCCCTTGCTGTCAAGGAAGCTCCGCCAATTTACATCAGAAGGATCTGGCTGCCTTGTGTATTTTTATATAACATCTTCATACAGTATTTTATAGTTCAAACAGCTTCATTTTGTACAAAACAGCAAGTTGTTTGGATTAGACTTGCTAATGTAAAAATATCCTCTTTGGCTGAAAAGCCCAAGTTCTTCGTTATGGTCAGTAACATGGACGACAGTGTTATTAAATTACTTTCTATGGCAGGTGAATATGAAATAAAAATGTTTGCAATCCAATGATCTGCAGCGGTTATATTTAAGTATCTTTTCTTTAGAAGCCTTAATAGATTTTTTATAAGGAATGTGTAAGAGCATTTACTGGCTAGTATAAATGTTTGTTCTTAATAGTCTCACATACTGATGGGTATATTTTATTCCAAGTGTGGCACTTCTGTACGTTAACTATCTGAGCTGCCACCTTTGTGTTGGTTTGGTTTTTTCCTTATCTTGGAATTTGTAAAACTAATAAAAACCCACAGTATATGTAAAAGAGGCCCATACCAGGATAGATTGCCTTTTGTAATCATCAGTGCAAGATGCAGAATTGTGTATCTTTCTCACTAAAAGGAATACTTATAAAGCCATCACCATGTAAGGCTCGATCCAACTCCCATTGAAGTCAGTAGCAGGATTTGACCTTTACTGCCTATGAACACTGCACTGCATTCCAAGTGAGAAATCTTTATAAACCCAGGGTGGGAAGTGGAAGCTTACGTGTAGCAAGGTCATGGAAATTCTGCCTGGTAAATTGTTTTCAGCTTTTTCCAAACCAGAAGATACTATGTTCAATACTGCATATAGACCCATCAATAAGTCTATACCTTTTTGTGACAACTTGACACGCTTTTCTACATTACTTCAATGTAAAGAAAAAGGCAGCATTTTTTACTGTGATGGTGACAATTTGCTGATATTGGCCATACTTTACTCCCCCATACAGGCAGATGGCTGAGCATATAGAGGCTGCTCTTGTATGTTTTTTAAAAACTCATTCTACCTAGAGCTTGCTGAGCTATGGAAGAAAGTGAATTTTAAATGTCTGAAGATGAAACTTTGCAATGACTATTAGTTGCAAGCATTCTTCCAACTATCTTAGCATAGTGGTGTATTATTTTTCATTTCATAATGTTACTCGTTTCTGAATACTTATAAAGATTTCTCACTTTAACTGCGGTGCAGTGTCCATGGGGACTAATACTTTGCCATCTTTATGTAATATCTATATTTTTCCCTTCACCAGCTCTAGGTAGAATAATTTCTTCCCTGTGTGGGCTCAGATTACATCGGACCATTGGGTCCTCAACACCATATCAACTGGCTACACCCCGCAGTTTTCCTTATTTCCTCCCCCCAACCCTTTTCCCTGTCCCTCTTCAGGGACACTCCTCACAAGCAACTTCTCATTCAGGAGATGGAAACCCTCCTGCAGGTGAGGGCCATAGAGGAGGTCCCTTCGGATATGGAAGGAAGGGGGTTTTACTCCCGTTACTTTTTTTTATCCCCAAAGCAAAAGGGGGCCTCAGACCTACCTTAAACCTGTGCCGCCTCAACAAGTATCTCAAGAGTCTGAAGTTCCACATAGTCTCCTTAGCCTCCATCATCCCTTCCTTGAATCCTCCCTTGACGTAAGAGATACGTATTGCCACATCTCAATTTTCCCTGGACACGGGATTTCTCAGGTTCATGGTGAACCAAAACCATCATCAATTTACAGCACTGCCCTTTGGCCTTTCATCCTCTGCAAGGGTCTTCACAAAGTGCATGGCAGTAGTGGTCGCTTACCAGAGATGTCAGGGGACACAGATCTACCTTTACCTAAACGACTGGCTCATCAAGGCCAGGTCACAAGCTCAGGTCCAGCATAGCCTCGATCTGGTAGGGGCCACCTGCCAGCGTCTGAGCCTATTTGTAAACAAGCAGAAGTCAACTTATCTCAGGTCCAGCAGATAGTTTATAGGTGCAGTCCTTGACTCCACCCAAGACAGGGACTTCCTCCCAGAGTCTCAGTTGTGAGCCATTTCAGATCTCATCATGCACATTTGAGCCTACCCTTCCACGACCACATGGACACGTCTGAGGCTGCTGGGGCATATGGCAGGCTGCACACTGTACATCAAACGCGTCTACATCTCGGACCTCTACAGTCGTGGCTAGCCTGAGCATATGCCCCAAGCAAACACAGTTTGGACCATGTGGTCATAGTCCCACTACACTGGTGGATAAACCCGCATTCAGTGATGGAGGGCATGCCCTTTGAGGGGTTATCCCCCTCGGTGACACTGGTCTCTGATGCCTTGGACTTAGGATGGGGAGCCCACCTCAACAATCTCAGCACACAAGGGATGTGGTCTCAGGAGCACTGTGGCTTCCACATAAATAGAGAGTTCAAGGTTATACGTCTGGCTTGCCAAGTGTTCCTTCCCTCTGTGATGGGCAGTGTTCTCCTTCCCTCTGTGATGGGAAGATTCTAACAGACAATACTGAGGCAGGCTATGTTTTCAGTGAGATAAGTTACATACGTTTCCCCCTAGCTTCACTTGGCCAGTCATAAATCTTGTAAATTGTAGATAAAATGCAGCTGGCCAGTTATTAACCATGCACATAATTCCATAAAGTAATGAAAAATATAATCACTAGATTGTATGTAGTCTCTAACAAAGGGCTAGTTGTCTGTCAGTGTTAGGAGGAGTTCAGAAAGGCCTGGAGTTTAGATAAGAACTTGTATACCGCGTACATTCTCACACATTCCTAAATAATAATCTAACGGTTTCAAGTCTAAGACAAAGAAAATTACACTGCGCATTCTCACTCACCTTATCAGTAGTAATAGGTAATAAGAGCCAATCACATTATGTGAAATGTAGTGATGTTAAGTATGAATATTCATGTAATTCTAAAATGTATATAAGATAAAGCCCCAGTATAATTGGGGCTCAGCCTTTGGAAAATATTCCGCTGGGCCGGCCGCTGGCAGATCAATAAACAGCTGTTTTCCTCACTTCGGTGTCCATCTCGTTACGTGAGCCAGAAATCTTGCTACAATACCATCACAATGTTTCACATCAAAAAGCAAGGCAGTCCGTTCGTCAGCCCTGTGTCAAGAGGCTTTTCTTTTGTAGGACTCCACTGTACAAAACAACATTCATATTGTGGCTTCACACTCCCGGGCACCAGGAACGCACTAGTAGGTCTTCTCAGCAGGTCATTTTCATCTCACCACAAGTGGCCACTCCAATTGGAGAGATCCGGCAGGATCTTCTGAAGTGGGGAATTCCCCAAGTGGACCATTTTGCGTCCAGGCAGAACAGGAAGTGCCACGAGTTCTGCTCAATCTGCGGTCTCGATGATGGCTCCCTATCCAATGCCTTCCATCTCCTGTTGGTAGGGGCATTCATGTACACCTTCCCGCCAATACCATTGATCCACAAGGTCCTGATAAAGATCAAGAGCAACAAGGTGAATGTGATCCTAATAGTGCCCTCGTAGCCGTGACAACACTGGTTCGGCACACTACTGGAACTATCAATTGCACCCCCACTGGAACTGCCACTATGGCATAACCTCCTTTCCCACAGCTATCTTCTACACCTGGGCATACCATCGCTTCACCTGACAGCAGGTGGCTGAACACTGACCAGCAGCCTTGCTCAACTCAGGTTCAGCAGGTCCTGATGGGCAGCAGAAAGCCCTCCACCAGAGCGAAATATCTGGCCAAATGGAAAAGATTCTCCTGTTGGGCTTTGAGCCATAAAATCTCACCTTACCAGGCTTCAATTCAGTCTATATTATATTACTTGTTGTATCTTAAACATCAAGGTCTAGCCCTCTTATCATTGAAGGTTCACTTGGCAGCCATTTCAGCCTTTTACCCTCCAGTCACGGATAAATCAGTCTTTCCTACGACATGACAATCAGATTCTTTAAAGGCCTGGAGAGACTTTACCCTCAAGTCAGGGATCCTATACCTCATGGGACCTGAACCTAGTTCTATCAAGATTTATGGTTCCCCCTCCCTTTCTTGGCTACCTCCTGTCTGCTGCTCCGTTCGTGGAAGGTAGCTTCCTAGTGGCGAATACCTTGGCAAGAAGGGTCTCTGAGATTAGAGCACTCACTTTGGAACCACCCTATACAGTGTTTCATAAGGGACATGGTCCAGGTGTGTCCCAATTCAGCCTTCCTACCGAAGGTGGTGTCACAGTTTCATAATAACCAGGACATATTTCTCCCAGTGTTCTTCCTGAGACCACACAGATCTAGTGAAGAATTTGGATGGCACACCGTGGATGTTAGACGGGCATTGGCCTTTTACATTAAAAGGACTAACCCCTTCCAAAGGTCCACACAGCTCTTCGTTGCGGTGGCAGAAAGGATGAAAGGCCTGACAGCTTCTTTCCAAAGGATCTCCTTGTGGTTAACCGCCTGCATCAAGTTCTGTTATGAGCAAGCAAAGGTGCCTCCACCTGTAATTGTTACAGTCCACTCTACCAGGGCTCAAGCCTCATCAGTAGCCTTCCTGGCACAGGTGCTGAACCATGACATCTATAGAGCCTCTACCTGGTCTATTACCCATCATTCAGCAGGCCCAGGACAAGCCAGCTTTGGCAGAGCAGTGCTGCAGACGGCACATCCATGAACTCTGAGCCAACCTCCAGCGATACTATTTGTGAGTCACCTAGCATGGAATCAACATGAACAGGCACTTGAAGAAAAAACGGTTACTAACCTTTTGTAACTATTGTTCTTCGAGATGTTGCTCATGTCCATTCCATGATCCACCCTCAATCCCCATCCTCGGAGTTGATGGCAAGAAGGAACTGAGAGAGCGCTTGGCCGGTGGTACCTCAATATACCAGTGCATGAGTGTGGGGCTCCGGAGGGTGCCAGAGCAGGCCCTGCGGATACTGTAGAGGAAAAAATCTCCAGTAGCCATGTACATGGGCCAACACATACCTAGCATGGAATGGACATGAGCAACACATCTCGAAGAACAACAGTTACAAAAGGTTAGTAACCGTTTGTCCCATTCCCCCCACCCCAGCGCACAGACGCTCACACACGCTCTCTCACTCTGTGGGATCCAGTTGAACAGAACAAGTTCACAGCCGGCAGACCTATGAGTAAAGGTTGGTTTTGTTGAACTGAACAGTTCCTTTGCAAAAATAGGGGCTTTAGAGCAGAAAGAGACCCCTAGGAATAAGCCCTATGCTGAACCACTCTCTGCTAAAGTGGAGATGCTAGAGCTAGCATACACCAGCCTTGCTGTCAGTGTCTGATGTTGGAGGGTGGGGAAGAGAAAGACTGTGTGGTTCCAGCTATTCTTTGCTTCCCATGGCCAGTGGGCAAAGCAGAGCATTTGTCAGAGAAGTCCTGAGGCGTCTTTGATTCTGATGGACCCATAAAGGGACCAGAATACAAAGAGCACAAAGGTAACTTTAAAGGCACTTTGGGTTACCGCCCTTGTTTTCTTCTTGCGCTCAGCATAGGACAGACGAGAATCAGGCCACTCTGCTCATTCTGAAGAAACAAACACGTATAAAGGCTATGCTGCCATAATGAGGATGCAAATGTGTTAAGCTGAATCCTTGATCCTGTTGGAGCTACTTGTGTGTCAAGATCTGCATGATCAGGACTCAGGATGCTTTGGTATTATAAGGTGCTACATAAATGGATGAGTGTTAAAAACAGTCATATAATTTTTACCTTCCTTGAAAGCAACTGCTCATTTGCCAGACTGAAGGGCAAAGTTAGTAAGGAAATAGTTTAAGTGGGTTCTGCAAACAAGAATGGATCATAAATAAATGGTTGACAATTTCCTTTGAAACAATGAGCTTCTACATTGTCAGTGCTAGAAATTAAAATGTTAAAATCACTTTACACATGATGGATTATTATTTCATCTACAGAATAAGGAAAAGTAAGTCAAGAAAGCACTGTGTAGTAGGCTGGGTATTGGGACCTACTTAAATTAGTGAAGTGCTGGTATGTGGAATGCTTCAGTTTTGTGTGTGTGGAATGATTTTGGGAGTCATTGAAATTTTGTTACCCCTGCTTTCATTCCTATGATACCAGTGTGTAATTACAGAGGCTCCCCATAGAGCAGAAAATGCAAATGTGCAGTGAGAAGAATGACCTGGTTCAGTGCATACCGAGATGAGCTTGGCCATGGTACCTTATCTTGCAAAGGACTGAGTGCCCTCTGTTCCCACTGATTAAATAGAAGTTGAAGGTTGATCATTTACCTTTCTGGATTGGACACATAGTCCAGTTGCAAAACCCTGACTTCAGTGGCTGCAGAATCAGGTCCATAATTATTACATCAGGTGGGAGCAACCAGTTGAATTAAGCGCCTACACCTGTGACTAAATTTCACTGGTGCAGTGGTGGGGCCAGCCGCAGGTTCATGTACATCCTCTACTGGCCAATGATGGAGTTGCAGTGGTGATCAGATGTACGTTCCCGTTTGTCTAGATGGATTGAAAACATTTTTATCCCAGTCTAATCTCAAAAGTTACTGTTTTATTATTCATAGACTGTGTTCTTTACTCGTCTGGGGGAGTAATGGAGGAAATCCTTCTTTGGAATGTCATGGGAAACTGATGGACTAGAAAGCAGCAGTATTGTGTAGTTTCTGGTGTTCATGATTGAGGAAGGTTTTAGGAGAGTCAGACAACGTACAAAGGACAACCAAACTGATAGGAGGCTTGGTGAGAGAAAGGGAATAAAATTATATTATAGACTTTGTAGAGAAGACCTTGGAGATGTGATCAGGCTATAAATATCTCAGAGGTTATGATATAAATGAAGGAATGAAATATTTTAGTCTCTGAAACAGTAGGAAAAGGAGCAATGGTTGTGAAGCTTAAGGAAGGCAAAGTTTGATTAGACATTAAAGAAAAGATCTGAATAGTAAGATCAGTTGAATAGCTAGGCAGATTCCCAAGGGAAATGAAACCATTACTTCAAAACTCAATCAGATTAGATAAAACTGTTGCAAGCCACAAGAAGCAAGCAGTTCTGCAAAATGCACGTCTGAATTAGATCATCCAAGTGGTTAACCAGAATAAGTAAAATCTGCCTCTATGTGGGGCAGATTATCCCACATCTGCTGAGTGCTTAGACCTTCCTCTGGCCACAGTCAGAGGCAGAATACTGGGCTAGATCTTGGGCCCGTAGCCAATTCCCTTGTATTGTTTGATTTTTGTATGTCCAAAATGTTTAAGGAAAATGGTAAAGTAAATATATATAGAAATACAAATGAGAATTGTAATGAACTCTATCAATGAGAGGAAATATTTTACAAAGTAGAAATTGCTTCTATTTAAACTTTGGTCCACACTTTATTGTCAGGGAAAAAAATTGCATTTTGTCCACTGAAAAGTCAAATTCAAAATTCCATTCTCTCTCACTCTCACACAAGCCTGTACTTTTGAGATCTTAACTCAAACAAGCTGCAGGGGGGTTGGACCCAGTTCTTAACACTTTGCCCCATCATTCATCATCCATTAGGGTTGTATCAGGCTTGTGAAGTAAGATTTAAAAGATTACTAACAAATCTCTTATGTTGGTAGATTCCTCAAGGGGGTTAATTCACAATTCAGTAAATCTAATTAGTTTGGTCCACTAATGTATGAGTTGCTGTAGAATAACAATTTGCTTGTTGTTTCAGAAACTGAGACACTCTGATTGACCCTTAAGTAAGACATTTATCTCTTAGACCATGACAGTAAAAGCTGTAATGTGAGTTCATTTTATTTACTTTTTGTGAATGGAAATATTTGACATAAACAGCCTGGAGAAAAGCAACTGGGAGCATGACAAAGTCTGGAGAACTTCTTGTTGTACCTCACAGAGATTAAGTGCATTAGGAAAACATGTTCATGTGATCCAAAAAAAGGAAAATGATGGGAGGAGGGTTAAAATGTTAAATTATTTTGCCTCCTCACTTTTAGCTGACTTCTGCAAGTGTTAGTCACTTTAATCATGTATGTTCCCATAGATTAAATCATGTGTGGGTTGGGGGGAGGGGAATGGGTAGTTTTGAAATGTGTAAAAGCTCTTCTCTACTTCTTGCTATCCAGGAATATGTGAGATGAGAATTGAAATAAAAATGCAAATATTAATGTGGGGGTAACTAATAACTTGAACAAATTACCAAGAGCTGTGGTAAAGTATCCACCAGTTGGAACCTTAAAATCAAGACTGGATGCTTCTCTGAATGACACTCTAGTGACACCATGTTATTGGGCTCAGTACCTGAATTACTGGGTGAAACTCGGCCTGTATTATGCAGGAAGTCTGCTGATTTTGGTGGCTTTTAAAATCTAGAAAACGGACAATGGTGAGAGAAGCAGGACTATGGCATAGTGCCGTTTAACATAACCCTTTACTACTCAGATTCTATTGGACAGTTGATTTAATACATGAATTAAAAAGTCTTTAACATCTATTCCAAAAGCTTGGACATATGCCGTTGTCCTTCTAAACACAGAGGCACATAGAGCTGGTATCAGAACATGGGTTTTTTTAATAATAGGAGCTTTTCTAAATGGCAGCACAGCACTAAGAAGATTCCTCTATAGAACATGATTCTGATCTCACTTCTACGGTATAAAGAAAAAATAACTACACTCATTCATCAGAGTAAATATGTTGCAAGTAAGAGCAGAAGCTTCAAGTCCCTGCACCACCAGAGATGTCCTCTGTGACCCTGGGCAAGTTGCTTGGGGCCAGATTTTTAAAGGTATTTAAATATCTAAGATGGAGATAGGTGTTTAATAGGATTTTCAAAACCACCCATATGCATCCTTAGATACATAGATAACTTTTAAAATCTGGCCCTTAGTTCCTCTGTGCCTCAGTTGCCATCTGGAAAAGGGGAATAATAATAGTCCCTTTCTCCCATTCTTTGTCAGTCTTAGCTACTTAGATTGCAAGCTTTTCGGGGCAGGAGCTGTCTCTTATGCGTCTGTACAGCATCCAGCAAAATGGGGTCCCCGTCTCAGATGAGGTCCCTAGATCACTACCATTTATATAAAAGAAGATGGTGGATTTGTATAGTGCAGTTCATCTCTTTCAAGCCTCCCAATACACCTGCTATATCAATTCAATAAGCTGGTAAACTGAGGCACAGCAAAGTTAGGTGGCTGCCTGAGGTCATAAGAAAGTTGCTTTCAGAGCAAAAAATAGAACCCACATGCCTAGCTCCTGGCCTTTTGCTCTAAGCACTTAAGAACGCTGTCTCCAATCCTTCCTTCTTTGTGGATACCAACTACTGCTCATGGGGAAAAGTTACTTGTTAGTCAATGATGGAGCTTGAAGACTGTCGTTTCTTTAAATGATCTCTGAAGGCAAGACTCGTGTGAACTATCACTTGGTAGGCTTTCTCTTTAAAAATGTAGTTTTAAACCACATGCCTTGTGCAAATATTTGAATTTTAATTAGAGAATCCAGTAATTCCCCTTAGGAGTTGTCGGAGTGCAAATGATCACAAAGGTAGTGTTTCATCAGGGTTTTTTTAATTTATAAAATGTGTTGATCAGAAAACTCTCAGTGCACGTACAGTTAAAAAAAACAAAAACATTTAGTTACATGACTATAGGTATTGGCACCACACCAACTGAAGAACTTCAGGACAGCTCCTCAACTGGCATACATTGGCATAGCTCCACTGAGCTACACCAGTTGAGGTTCTAGCCCCACCCCTGGCAAAATGCAGAATCTCAATTTCTTACCAAAAGTACCCAAACCCTTTGGGGGAAAAAATCTGTAAAAAGAGAAACATTGCAGTGTACCTTGAAAGTCAGCAGCCTTGGAGCAGCAGAGGGGCCTGAAAATGTTCTATTGCCAGCCCCTCACATTTAAATTGATGGGCTAACAGATTCATGGCATCACAGGAGAAACGGGATGGTTGGAATTATGCCCTTCAAATCCCATCTGGGATCTGTGTGCATAATTCTTTTGTTTCTCTTTCCTTCTACTTTGGATCTAAATATCAGCTGGAGTCATATGAGAAGAGCTGAAAGGTCACAAGAGACTTGTCTTTCCTTCTCTTCTAATGCACAAAGTTAATTCCTAAATGGTTATGGCAGGAGATTCAAAATTACTATAGAGAACAAGGAAGGCATTCTGCTTGAAGTTTTTTATACTTGGATTCTGTTTAGTATCCAGAGGTTTCTCCCTGGACCTGTCTGGCACAGTCTGAGTTTGGTATTGCAAGCCAGAGCCACTATCCCAGAACCTCATGAAACTCCAATCTTCTAAGTGCGTGTGTGCTTCCCTCAAGTTCAAGGAGGACAGATATAAATCCTTCTGAAGCTCTGTGCTGCATTAGGGTGGAGTACAGTGGTATCCTGGCTGCCATAGGCTGCATGGGAGAGACATGACTACAATACCCATATTGCCATTTGGCTGAACTCACCCCATGTTGAGCTGTGAGCTTTAGTAAAGCTTCCTCTGAACTTCCCAAACAAGTGGTTTATTAAAAGACAAATCTCCAGTTCTGTAAATTATTTGAAAAGCAGAGACTCCATTTCAGTTTTAATTCTATGGAAGTTAAACCTTCAGTGAGAAGGGAGAGGTCATCTTGTCTTCCTTTCAGCAGTATGAAACCTTTTCAGGTACAGTGCAGAGAGCTTTGTTTAAAGCAAAGTAAAACAAGTATTGGTTTATCACAAATTCTACATCATTTTTTCATTGTCAAAACCTAATCTAAGACATTTAATAACACTCTTGTGGTGAGATGGAAATACTTAAGTTGTCAATCCCTCTTAACGCCAAACATGGAATCTAATACTTTAGAAAACCGGTGCTAAAATATGGTGGCTTTGTATGTGACAGTAAAATCCATGCAATCAGCACCCTGATAGATATTATGCTCATTAACTTGATGATGGAACAGGTTCTGTTGTGCACTGCAGTGACACAGAATAATAGATAAGGGGCCAATGTGTCTCTGCCAAACCTGTTCACAGGAGTGAATGAATGTACACCTGGCACCTTGTTAGTGCTATACAAAAATAATACCTTTGTACAATTGGGGTTTACATGTATCAGGGAGACATCCCAAATCTGGAGCTCATCCTGGGCGCAGAGAAGTGGGAGTCTCAACCCTGCAGAGCACAAGAGAACTGCATGGATATGGGGCCAGCTCCTCAGCTGGTATAAATTGACTTTAGTAGAACTGTGCAGATTTACACCAATTGGGGATCTGGCCTTAAAATTCCACTCCTATAACCCAACAGGACATAACTTGACCTTCAGTTTCAGTTAATGCAGGGTTCACTTGTAATAACAATTTACAGGAGGGTACCGATGCTGACTAGCACATGAGCGCTGTGCTCTTAGTTCACCTCAGTCTGCATTCTTGCTCTTTTAGGACTGCTTAACTTATTCCAATCTACTTTGATACCATTTTTGTTAATATTTGAATAAAGTGCATTTGTCTTTTTTTCCCCGAAGACATTCCTAAAATTAAGCTAGCATCAGGACCATGCACTAGTCGATCAGGGCTGTTGCTCAACTGATGCAGTTTCCATTTATGCCTGTGCCGTTTATCTCCTGTCTCTGGAGATTCTATTGCATGGCAGGAGTCGTGGGCTGGATAGGGTTAGTCTGGTTTGATTATATTGGTATGATGCTAGATGTTTTTAATTCACTTCTTCCAGAACTTAACACAAATCAATTCAGAATCCTGGAGAAAGGCAGCATTCACCTCATGGTCTTTTTTTTCATGTAGCAGTGTACATCCATTTCAGTGGGAGACTGTACAAGGTAAGTAGGTTTATGTCCCAACACACAGGTCTTGTGTTCTTCACTGTTGCTAAATCTCTTTAGATAGCAGCTGTGCTTTAAAATCATACATTTTCCAGGCACACGTTTCCTCCACTAAATCAGTGTATTACATGGTAACGTAACCATCCTTCTTTCCCCTCTTTATCTCTGTCTTACAAAAAGGTTCTTGAAGGCGTTTTTGTAATTTTTGTTAAACGCTGTATAAATAAGAGGATTAAAGAAAGAATTGGAGTAGCCGAGCCAGAGAGAGATGCTTTTCCAGACTGGTGGAATGTTGCAGGAGCAGAGGGGGCTTATTAATTCTGTGATAAAGAAAGGTATCCAGCAAAGAACAAAAACTCCAATTAAAATGCCAACCATCAAAGCTGCTTTTTTCTCTTTCTGTTCCCTCCATGTTTCTCCATCTGTCTGGAAAGTGATAGTCGCGCGACGAGCTGTAAACACCATCTGTGGTTCCTGGGACGCTTCTTTCACCTCAAAACAAACGCAAACATGGATTCTTACCAAGACAGATTTTTTTGAGTCACATTATTATTTCTGAAATGACAGCATAACATCTGTGTGTGTGTACTCCAAACGGCTCAAGCGCCAGTCCGGGCATGCTAAAAGAAAATGCCATAGAGTGCTAAAATTATTGACCTTCTGAGTGTGTTGGAAAGGCTGAGCGCTACAGCGGAGCACAGGTATATTGGTCTTTTCTCTCTTTTGAGGCATACTACATTGGCACTTGTTCTGTGGACATGTTGGCACTTAGAATTTGTTTGGTTTGTTGTAAGAAAAGAAGATTGAAATAGGTTAATAAATAAAAAATAATGGCCTAGGAATTCTGGAAGTTGTTTTTTCTGTTTCTTTTAATTGGTGCATTGATATGAGGGAGAGTGCTGTAACCATGGTTTACAAAGGTATAGTAGGCACATGCGGCTTGGATCTACTGTCTCTCATCATAACAAAGAGAAAAACCTGTCTCTGGAGTATCTGTGGATGGATCCCAACTGGATTTCATGCCATGAAGCCACTCTGCATATCTGATAAGCCAACCAATCCCTTGGAGATAGTTGTGCAAGTGTTATTGTAACCCACTGGTGAGTGTGACCTTGGGTTATGCAACTGGGACCACTCAGCTCATCCCAGCTGCTCAAAGGCAGAGTCCATGACACAGTCTCTTCCTGGGCGCTGGAAAATAACACTGCCAATGATTGAGTCCATCTGATTTGGGAGGGGGCATCCTCTCTGGGTTATCAAGCAAGAATGAGGAGGGACTTTGAGGCCATGTGCCCCTTAAACTGCGCTCCTGGCTGATAACCCAAAGGCAGGTTGCGCACGGGTTAGAAATGGGAGCAAACAATATTCCGCACTACAGCGAGTGGAAAAAATTTTCATCTAACTTTGTTTTTGCTGTCAGTTTGGCTTTTTGACTAAACAAAATTTTACAAGAAAAATGTCTGCTCTCTACGGGGAAGGCTTTTCCATTTTTGACAGAAAACAAATATTTTGGTTCAAAATGTCACTGAGGTGCCTCGTGGGAGTTGTTGTTCAAGAGCCTTTGCCTCAATTCTCCCTCGTGGAGTGACCTCTTGGGCAGGACTGTATCTATCTCCCATTGTGAACCACGCCCTCGGATTCCTATCATGCACCCTCTCTCCTCCCCAAAATGAGAGGAAATGGTGCATTGTGGGAGGAGTAGACTGCCCAGAGTGCCCAGCCCATAGAAGAGAATGGTAGTGTTATGCACCCCAACTACAACTCCCATGAAGCACACAATTTTGAATGGAAGTATTTCAGCTTTCAAAATTGAAATTTTCCATGGGGGGAAAATAACAATTTTTCCAACCAGCTCTCCTCCCAACTGCACAAAAGATATCAATTTTGTTTGGTGGGAGACACCAATTCAAGACCCCTTCAATCCATCCCCTCTACCCCACAGCAACTTTAGCAGTTCTGGAGCAGGTGAGAAAAAGAGACATAAGAAACACCAAGAGCTGTTTGGAAGAGTGAGGAATGGTTTCACTTGCAGAGTGAATGCAGATTGGGGCTCAGCCTGGCATGTAGATTGGTTTATGTGGCAATGAGAATTAATGTGTGCCTTACTATCCTGCAGCATGGGCACTGCTTTTACCCATAAAAAATACTCCCCTGGGACTTTTCCATCGCAATGAAAGCATCTGTACATTTTCAGCTTTGCTAGGTGACATGATTATGAGGATAGCACAGTTTGGGGCCTGAGCCCCCAAAACTCCCATAGAAATGAGAATTTAATAGGAGTTGTAAGGATTTGGCATCTCTCAGGAGATGGCCGCTAATTCAGTAATTAGCTGTATGTTCTACATATGTATTCATCCTGTGTGCAAGCTTTGTACTAGATATTGACCCTCTGTTTAATATGAGGACAGTAGCAGCCAAGAGACTGAAGTGTTGGCAAATGCTAAACTATCCCTCTTCAAGATGGATATTCTGATCGTCACCCAGAGACGTGACTGCACAATGTGAGAGCCAGGTGATTAGGGTTGCTGGGGAAGGAGTAGAGGAAAATGAAATGCATCACATTCGTTCCAAAATTTAAAATAAGATGCCACTCATGTAGTAGGGGTCACGTAGTCCGTCTGCAAGAGAACTGGCTTTGCATATCTTTAATCAGGCTCTGCAAAGAGTGCCGATTAGTGACGAACATTGGACAATTACTACTACTGCATGCCTGTTAGGAAGAGCTGGATGAAGGAATCTATCACTTGTTCAGTGGAGTTTGGATATTTTATTTAACTTTTGCTTGTGAGGTACAACCCGAGGTCAGCTGTCAATCAGTTTGTGGCATTTTCTTTCCCAGACTACAGTTAAGGTTTCTTCATGTTCTGAAAGTGGATGTAGAAACTGGTTATACAATGAGGTATGCAGAAAAAAGTTACTAACCTTTCTGTACCAGTTGTTCTTAGATACGTTGCACATGTCCATTCCAATGTAGGTATGCGCACGTCCCAAGCACACTTGCCAGAATTCTTTCCCCTGGTGGTATCCATTGCATCGGCTCCAGAACCCTCTAGGGCCTCATGCTCATAGCACCGGTATAAACGACCCTCCTCATTGCCACAGAAAGCACAGAGCTTGGCACGGGGGGATGTAGACAAGCT
>ML675620.1:61057479-61096142 GCA_007922155.1 Mesoclemmys tuberculata | reverse complement strand
TTGCCACAGAAAGCACAGAGCTTGGCACGGGGGGATGTAGACAAGCTTGCCACAGAAAGCACAGAGCTTGGCACGGGGGGATGTAGACAAGCTTGCTAAGTGCAGATGTGTCCAAAATTAACTGTAAAGCTATTTACACTACATGAGTAGGAAAAAGCCACTAGGAGAGATTGCCTGAGCAATGAGTTCCAGCAACCATCACAGGCGATAAGAAGGAACTGGGGGAGTGGGGAGGCTCGGCAGGGCCCTTTATAACAGTGCTATGAGCACATGGCACCAGGGGGTGTTGGAGCCAACCCGACTGATACCACTAGAGAAAAAAATTCTGACAACTCTGCTCGGGGCGTGCACACACCTACATTGGAATGGACATGTGCAAGCACTCGAAGAAGAAACTCTGGCACTGATACTCTGTTGCCTTGGATGGTCATTTACAGTTCTGTGAGCAGAGACTTGAACCTCATTCTGCCACATTCCAGGGATGTTCCCTGACCACAGGACTATAGCCAGTTGTGCCCGTGTGCACTCCATTGTTTATACACAATGGAACAGCTGCAACAGCAGCAAATGAGAGGAATCCATCACAGAATACCCAATTGCATGAAGGTTAGGGGACTCACCTGGGATATGGGAGAGCTAGGTTCAAGGCCCTGCTCTAAATCAGGCAGAATTGGGATGTGCAAACAGATCTCATGTTTCAGGAGACTGGCCTAACTGCTATTGGGTATAATGGGGTGGTCCCTCCCGCACGTTGAGAAATGGCTGACTTAGTTTAGGTGCCAAAGTCCAGAAGAGAGGTCACAGCTATGAATCCTGAGTAGAGTCAGGGGTCTTATACCTCAAGCTTTGCCCCTCTCCTTGGCATTTCCCTGATCAGCTTGCCAGCTTCTGTGAATCCCTTTCTTGGGCACCTAACTCAGGGCTTTGGATTCCCCCGGGTAGTCGAGTGCCTAAGCGTAAGCGGTGCAATGCCTGTGGGTATGTACACACTCAGATCCACCTGTCTGTATGGATTAAGCGGAAGGGAAGAACTACTTAATCGATCCAGGAGTTGATTAAATTAAACCACTTCCTCAAAAGGTGCAGCGCTGCATCAACAGGGACACGTTTCCTGTCGGTGCAGCGCAGTGGAGGCAGCACGCTAAAGGGAAGCTATGAAGTCGACGGGAGTTACGCAAGATACCCGGACATTTGGTGGCAGTTGACAGGGTAAGTACAGACTAGGCCTCAGTCACCTTTGTGGATCTAGCCCCAGGCAATCTTCAAGCTATCACCTAATCCCTGGTCTCTCAGCATCAGCTGGGAAGCAGCTGATTAGTCACAGGTGCAGTTATGCCCAGCTCCTCTTAAAGGGCTGGCCACTGCATGACAGTTCGCATTTTACACCCACTTTGCACAGGTGAACTTCATTACACAACATGCAGGGCAAAAAAAAGTCAAGCTTGTGTGTGTATGCCTGAGGCAGAAGCCAGTTCAGTGTTGTGTGATTAGAAAGGAGGACGGTATAACCTGCTGGAGTGATTCAGCACAAATAAAGCATCAGGCATATTTGTCTGCAGAGAGAAAAGAGGCCTGAGTACCAAGTTAGAACCAAGTGTTCACTCTGAATTCCCTGGCTGTTTTGGGCTGTGTCGCCAGTTACGTTAAGGCTAGTAGATCAGTGCCTTTTTGCAGGTTGCCTAGCTCAGTTTTAAGCAGAAATATTTGTTTCCATCACTTTTGATTACCTGCCAGAACATCCGTCCAGTTTCACAGACACACACTCGGACACTTGTTAAAATTCTCTAAAGCAATCAATTTCATTCAACACATCAAGGATTTAAATATTTGTCTATATGGGAATAAATACACTCTTCACACTTTGCATGAATCATCTCTTCCTCTGGGAAGCACATGGATGGTGACACATCCAAAACTGGTTATTTCCCTCCTACCCCAGCATTCTTTGGTGGGAGAAAAAATGGTTTCTCTACCTATTTAAATTTTGACTACGGCACAACTACTTCAGATGCTATGCTGCTAGTGCAGTATGTACTCGGCGCCGGCTCCTGCTCCCTTGAGATCAACAGAAATTCTCCCACTGACCTAGGCTTAAGTATTCTAATACTTCTTCAGATTTAAATAATCTATACTTTCTATGGCCACTGTTGTTGGTTCACCAATGAATTTTTGGACCCCAATGCTGCTTTGGGGCCCTGAGCATTGTTCTTGCAATATGAATATTAAATAATAAAAGTACAAATAGCAGTCTATTGCTTCTGCAAACAGTGGCATCTCTTATTCAATGGCTGACGTGTACGAAAGGTCCACATTTCTAGGAATGTTCTATACAGTTGCATAAACTCCAGCAGACTGGAGATATTTAAATGTGATTTGCCCCAGTTTAGGTAAACAGCTTTTCAACAGATTCATCTTCAAATGAGCCTGAGGTGAGCAGAAACACGAAACTATGGCACCATGCAATCAAATCACCAAAAGGTTCTTCAAAAACCGAAGATTTCTTGCATTCAATTTGCACTTACAAGCCTTCAGTGAATATTTAATATTCTCTGAAAAAGAAAATTAAGGCCCTGATTCAGCAAACTGCTTAAGTGCTGTTCTCAACTGGGGCCTAACGGAGGTTGCATGAAAAGTGGAAGATAACTCTCCAGAATGCTTTCCATCGTTCTAACTCTTATCCACCCACATTTACTTTCTTGGTACCTTGAAGCTGATTTCTAGCTGACCGAGGGAGCTTTCCTAGGCAGCTGCATTCTTACACTTGTTACAATAAAATGTTGGCCCTGATCCTTGGCTGTATTGAGGCTCCTCTACGCTACCTCATCACCACCAAGGCTTTAAAGCCAAATTAACTGGTTACAAGGTGATTATTCCAGTGTGGGGGATCCTAGATGGCTGGAAGCGGAAGCGCCATAGATGGAGCATCTCCTCTGCATACGTATCAGGGAGATGCTATATCTCCCCCAGTTTCTGCAATGCCTAGGTGGGGTGCAGGCCAAAACAATATTTGTGTGTTTCCAGCCCTAACAATTATGTTCCTTCCTAAGGGCCCAATCCAAATCCCATTGAAGGACGTCAGTGGAAAGTGGATCAGGACCTACATCCGGCTTGCACCCCCATCTCCAATTCTGGAGCTGATTCTGCACCACCCCAGTTTCCAGGATAGCTCAGAGCAGCTTCGGAGCTACTTTAAACTAGAGGAACCTTCCACCAGGTTTGAATCGCTGTGGACACGCACAAAGTGGAAATAGTGTGGCCCAAAATGATTGCAGTCAGTGGGACTACTTATAAAAGGATTACTCAAGCTCCTAGGAGAGGAGCAGAGCTGCTCCCATAGGAAGACCCGCCCCGTCTTCCCTTGATTATGTGGTACAGGGAGGCTGAACCAGCTACAATGCAGAATATGCTGCAAAACTCAGAGCTGAGAACTCTGAATGTAAGAACACAGAGCCTGATCCAAAGCTCATTGATGTCCATGGAGAGACGCTCACTAACCTTATCAGCTTTGGATCAGGCCCTCAGTGTACAATGGTGTAGTGTACTTCGTAAAAACCAGTTAACCAAAGTTGGGCTGCAATCCTAAAAGGTACTGAATTGCCCAACTCCCATTAAAATCAATAAATTTAGACTTCTAAATACCTTTGAAGATCTGGTCCTTGTGTCTAGCTCTTCATGTTAATCTGGGACCTGATCCGGCAACATTTTCTCACGCAAGTAAATAATCCTTAGGGGCCAGATTCTGCCATTCCTGCTCACGTTGAGCAATACCTTACTCCACAAGGAGTCCCACTGTTTTTAAGGGTGCTCCTAGTAGCATCTGGCTATGAGACTACTAATCCCATTTATTTCAACGGGACTCTTCCCAGAGATAAGGTATGATTGCTCACTGTAAAAAAGCATGTGACAGAATATGGCTCTGTGTGAGAAGAATGATGACTAATCATGTAAGGAAAGGATTAGTCAAATGGTTAGAGAATCGTCTTTGACAGTTATAGAAGAAATTATATAAAAAAGGGCCAGCCTAATTTTGGGGTCTGGTTATGCAGTCCTTGCACCGGCAAAACTCTTTATATAATAGAAGCATCTCAGACATTTTATTTTCCTTCCTCTTAAGAAACCACAAGATCCTTTCATAATGTTTTTTAAAACTCCTTGGTTCAGATTTTAGTCACAATTCCGCTCACAATTACACTGAATGAACTGTGCTCAGTTCAACTGAATTATTCTGGATTTACGCCATTGTCACTAAGCATAGGAATTGGCCCCAGGTATGACAAATCTCAGCCTGGAGACAATTATTCTTATCCTATATATAATTATATGCACACTGCCAGTTTGTAAAGCACCGTGGGGTCTGTCTCTGGTGGCTGAAAGGCACTATGCAGAGGGAAGGCACAATTATAATTCTTCCAGCTGGAGCATCAGTTTCTTCAGGCAATTTTGATGATATTTCAGTACTGTGGCTTCAAATCTTTTCCTCCTTAATCTCTGCTGCTAGAAGAAAGACAAGTAGGCTACCAGCGTTTCAGGGTGTGGGTTTCAACCTTGACATGCAGTTCTAATCCTGCGTTACAATATGTAATCCCTCTGGTACGGCATGGCGCGCTCTCCCCACAGGCATCGCTATCGCTACTCACCTTCCCACTTTGAGAAGCACTACCAGCCTTGGATGTCTATTGCTGATAGCATTTCTAGCGTTAGTCATTAGAACGGCTGCATTACAGCACTGAAGGCTAGAAAACAGAGTGGCCACAGGTATACAGAGGGAGGGAAGGAATGAGGCTAGAGGAGAGTAACAGTGATGCAGGCAGGATGTCACAGAGGGGGGTAAGAGGAGACTGGGAAGGATAAGGGAAGAAGAAAGTGAAATGAGGGCTAGAAGTGATAAGAGCCAAAAGAAGAAATGAAGACAGAAAGCAGGAGAGTTAGTGGACACAAGAAAAGGGAGCGAGTCAAAACCGGCTGTATCCAGAAAACTACCATCGTATTGCACCTGGACATGGAAGGAGCAAGAAGGAATAGCTGGATCCCCTGATTTAAGGGGGAAATGAGACATGCCCCTTACTTGAGAAATGCTGATTCCTATTTTTTGTGTTCCACTTTAATCGATTCTCTTCTATACCCCATTTTGTACAAACTTAAAAAAAAAAAATCTAGGCATTTCTTCCTATGTGACGACAGTAACATTTTGGGAAGAATGTTCAGATCTGCGTCTCCTTTGTTTTTCCCTAAACTCTTTACAATCTGGCATTTTTCCAGTGGTAAAACTCTCATTGACTTCAGTGTGATCAGGACCAAATTTTTCATGTATGCATCACAATCTCTTATATCAGGAATAAACGATGCAAAAAAATGATCTTTTTCTCTTTCTCTGCAGGTTAATTTCTGAACAGCCTTCTTTGCCAACCAGATGTCTAGAGCAATAACTGTTCAGAGCCTTGCCTCAGGCCGTTAGCTTTTCCACCAGGTGCTAAGTAAAGATTTCCTTAGGGATTAGGATGCTATTTTTAAACCTGCAAATGAGGCTTCAATTTTTCAGCCACTGTATAAAGTCCTCACTATCTGCTATAACATCATGGATACACCATATATTGAAAAAAAACAAAAATAGGAATTAATTTTGTTTAAATTACAGAAAAAGATGTTGCATCATCTTAATTAGCTAAATTGCTAACCAATTACATTGGTTTTCCAAAATGATAGTCCATAAAGTATTCTATTGCATGTCTGTGAAAGAGCAAATGCATTGTATGTATTCTGTTCAGTTTTTTGTCTTTGGGAAGGCAACATATTTGTAATTAGAGAAGTAAACTTGGCAGGGAATCTAGTGCAAAAGGAGGGAGGTGGGGAGGGAATGTGCTTCAAAAGACTTGAGGCACTCATCTTTTCTAACATTTTCTGATTTAGTGCAGGGAATAGCTCTGGTTTGATGAGTGTTTCTTCTATAAGCCAATTTAAACCATATGCATCTCTTTATTTTAAGACACAAGGTCCCTGTCCTGTGAGGTGCCAAAAGAGCCCCTTAGGAGCTGCAGATGCTGTCCCTGCTCACTAGAGTAGACGCAAGCCTTCACACGTGTCCAGTGTAACATGATACAATACCACTGACTTCAATTTGAAGTTGCAGTCAATGCCACTGTTTCCAGGAGAGGTCAGAAAACAACAACTCCCTTCCATCAACCATTTTGAGATTTTGACATTTGTTCTGATGCAGAATGAAAGTGAGACCTTTCAAAATGTTTCATGACAGAAAGATCAACCCACCAACCCCCAGACTAGACTGGTGGTTAGGGTACTTATCAGGGATTTAGGGTGAGATAAATTCTAATTCAGAACCTGGAGTTGAACTTGCGTCTCTCACATTCTAGCTGAGTGCCCTAACCTTCAAGTTTCTGCTGGGTTGCTCTCTTCCCCCCCAGGACCCAAGAAATCTTCCAAAGAAATTTGCATCAAAACATTTCACTTTTAACAAAGCTGCATTTGTCGTTGGAAAAACATTTTGTTGAAAGTTTTTCAACAGGCTCTTCTGCTTGCATAGGAGTGAGGTTGGGCAGGGCCCAGCCCCGTGGAGAAAATAGCACTGAGCACCTCCCCATACTTATTTTGTACCATGCAGTCAGTCTGCATTTGGTTATATCAACTTTTTAAATAACATATAATATGAAAATACTTGGTCAGAAAGGGGGAAAATAAACCATCAGGCATTTTTCCTGAAGTTTCAGAAGAGGATAGGTTGGAGGATGGGTGCGTATCGGTCTACATCTACAATGATTGTAGAAAGAGAGAAAAGTTGACATGAACATAGATGAATTCATTAAAAACTCAAATCTATTACCCTTTCTCTCTCTCTCTCTCCCCTGTTGAGTAGCACCTCACTGCACAAGCAGCCCCACTGAAATCATTTGGGCTTATTGATGCAGTACAGTACTATTGAACATGAACAAGGGGACAGAGCTGGGCTCTTGGAAGCTGATATTTTAATGGAGCACAAGGTTCCTAATCCTGCAAACCTTTCAGGATTGGAATAAGTGTTTGCAGGATCAACATTTGGGATAACTTAAGGGAAAGAACATGAACTTTTTAAACAGCTGGCAGTAATTACATGACAGATGGATCATCTCTATTTATTAGTATTGTGGGTTGAATGTTAGCCTCATTTTTCTCTTGTGTGCTGTTTGATTCCATAAGTTTAAATATATATTTTAATAAAATAAAATGAAAGGAGTGAACGGATTATAGGTGTAGATGAGACATACAACAGCCTGTGTACAAATTATCCACACACACGTACCCTAACCAATGCATACTATACACTTCTGTTTCTTTATCTGAACAATTTTCCTGAAAGACAAAGACAAAAACACTGAATTCAAATTAAGGATTTGCAATTATCTAATTACATGCATATTCATTCATTTCATTGTGTGTGTGTGTGTGTATATATATATATATATATAATAACTTATGTACACATTTAAGAATATGGAAGCAAAAAGAAAATGAGAAAAATGGGAATCACTTATTCCATGGGAGTGCTAAATTGTAAATGCTCCATTGATAGTCGATTATTACTCACTGTCCCTATCTATGCTTTAGCATCTGTTTGCATCTACATACACTCTAACAGAAACAGATGTATAATGCTTTCTCTATACCTGTGCATGAATGCAAAATTCAGTTTAAGGGAGTTAAGTTTTGAAGCATGAAACAAGTGCAATGGGAGAGGTAGACAGATGACATTAGAGGCATTAAAGACTGCCACCCAGCTGTGCCTACCTGCACCCCTTCCTCTTACACTTGCTCCCAGCCCAGCTGTGCCTGCACCCCACCCCTTCCTTCCACCCTCTTCCCCATGCAGCCCAGCGGTGCCTGCTTGCCCCCCTTCCTCCTCCACCCCCTTCCCCATGCAGCCCAGCTGGCCTTGCTTGCCCCCATTCCTCACCCCCGCCGTGCCCACGCCGCCGCTCTGTACCGGGCCGGCAGCGGGCAGACGGCGTTGCCGAGGCGGCAGCGGGCGGCCCGGTAGATCCGCCAGTAGACGAAGAGCACGAGGGCCAGGGGCAGGTAGAAGGCGCCGCCGGTGGAGACGACGGCGTAGGAGGGCGGCTGGCGGAGCTGGCAGCGCTGCAGCGCGGGGTTGTAGGTCTCGCCCCAGCCGCCCAGCGGCGCCAGCGCCAAGAGGGCGGCCAGCGCCCAGGCCAGGGCGATCATGGCGGCGGCGGCGCGGCGGCGTAGCCCCGCGGGCGGCGCAGCGAGCAGTAGCGGTCCAGGGCGATGGCGGCCACGTTCCAGATGCTGGCGGTGCAGCACGGCACGTCCAGCGCCACCCAGGCGCGGCACAGCCCCCGGCCCAGCCGCCAGCGCCGCCCGGCCGACAGCTCCCGCGCCAGGCTCAGCGGCATGACCAGCGCGGCCACCAGCGCGTCCGAGGCGGCGGTGGAGGCCACCAGGGTGTGGGGCGCGCGGCGGTGGCCGGCACCAGCAGGGTCAGGGTGAGGAGGCCGAGGGCGGAGAAGGGCTCGCGGCTCCTCCCGCCGCCGCCGCCGCCCAGCGCGAAGCTGCCGTTGGCCGCCGCCGGGGCGCGCGAGGCGTTGAGGTCCATGGGCGGGGGCGGGGCAGCTCGGCCCCGCTCCGCTGAGGCAGCGCGTGAGGCGAAGGGGAGCCGGGCGCGGGCCGCCTCAGCCTCCCGTCGGCGCCGGCTCCCGCGCGCGCTCTGCCGCCGCCCCGCCGGCGAGGGAGGCGAGGCGCTGGCCGGGCGGCACCGCCCCCCGGCAACGGCTCGAGCTGCGGCGGGGGGGGGCCGAGCGGGGCCGGGGTGCGGCGGGACAGGACACGCGTGTGCCGCCCCCCGAGCTCCCCGGCAGGCTCCCGCCGGGCACAGTGAGCGCCACCGCCGGGGACCTCCGCACCCAGCCCTCCGCTCCCCACAGCCACAGCACTCTACCCCCGTCCCCCACCAACCACCCAGCCCGCACCCGCCAACAGCCGGAGCACCTTATTCCACCCACAGCCAACCCCCACCCCAACAGCCAGAGCGCCCTGCCCTGCCTCAGCCCCGACTATCCTACCAGCCAGAGCCCCTTACCCCATCCCCAGCCAAGTCCCCCCATAACAGCCAGAGCACCCTACTCCCTCCTGCCCCATAACAGCCAGAGCACCTACCCACCCCCTCCTCTATAATGGCCAGAGCACCCTACCCCCCCTCCAACCAGTTTACCACCCACCCCCTCCTCTGTAGCAGCCAGTTCTCTCCCTCCCAAATAACTTCCCTGCTGTTTTCTCTGCAAGAGACAGGAGCCAGCCCTCACTCTGCTGTCAGCATGCCTACCAGTGCTTGCTTTGTAATGAAAGAGGTGCCAGGGATCAAGCAATTAGGTGCTGAGACTCAAGTGCACCAGGCCCAGAGGTGCTGGGGCTAAACTCGGGCACAAATTAAACACTGATCCTACCCCTCCCTCCTTCATAACAGTCAGGACAAATAACCACCTCACAGCTTCCTCTGTCATAGCCAGAAGTACCTTGCTCTTTCCCTCCTCCCTGCCTTCTCCTCTGTCACAGCCCGGCTCTCACTCCTGAACAGATTAATAGAATATAGGGCCAGAAGGGACCATTATGATCAACTAGTTTGATCTTTATTTGCAAGCCACGGAACCTCACCCATTAAGTTTTGCATCAGGCCCATAACTCCTGTTTGAGCTATAGCTCATCTTTTAGAAAGAAATCAAGACTGGATGCAAAGACCTGAAAAAAGGATCCACCACATCGCTAGGTAAGTTGTTCCAATGATTAATTACTCTCACTGTTAAAAATCTGCACCTTATTTTTAGACTTAATTTCTCTAGTTCCAGCTTCCAAAAATGACATCTTGTTGTGTCTTTTTCTGTAGATTGAAGAGCCATCCATGATCAACACGTGATTTTACAAAAATGGCAGTGTATGCTTATGCCTAGAATAGAGCAGTGGTATTTGGACCTGTCTGAGGGAGAAGCCAGAGAAAGAGTATCTTATAATTGTAGGGAGCACTTAAATGAATTTGAAGAAATTTGGACCCATTTTGAGATGCACGTGGATAAAAAAAAAATTTTAAGATGGCTGAAAAAAATGCCAGACATCAATTTCTCCTAACCCCTCCTCTTTTTCCCTCATCTCCCTATCCATGAATGTCATCTTTTTTATTACTGCTACTTCCATCCAAGCATTATGGGTAGGTAATATTGTCTTGTCTTGCTGCTTTGACAGGTTGTAAAATTGCATAATTCTATTGGAGTGCCTGCGAAGCATGTGTATTTAGAAACAAACAAGCTGTAAGTCATTTATCTTTTTGTGCTTTTCATTGTCTGTGTCTTTATGAAAATGAATCATGAAAAAAGAAACCTTTTCTTGTAGAGGTACTTGTAGACTGTGATTGTCAGTCCTTAGCTTTCTTTTGGATAAACAAATAGATTGAACTTCTTTAGTCTTTCACTGTAATGCATTTTCCAGACCTTGAGCCATTCTTGTAGCTCTTTTCTGAACTCCCTCCAATATTTCGACATCCTTTTTGAAATGTGGACACCAAACTGCACGCAGTATTCTAGTAATGGTCTCACTAATGCTGTAGGCACTTGCCTACTCATACCTGCTATTCCCCTGCTTATGTAACCAAGGATCACATTAGCCCTCGATTATAAAATTGCAAGGGGAGCTCCTGTTCAGTTAGTTATCTGCCATAGCCAACTCATTTTCATTGTCTCTACATTCCAGGATGCTATCTCCCATCTCATAAGTGTGAACCACATACTTGGCTCCTAAATGTATAACTTTGCATTTGGTTGCATTTAAAAAGTTGTTCAGATGAGTTCACCTTAGCAAGCGATCCAGGTCTGTGCATAACTGACCTGTCACCATCATAATTTACCACTTCAGCTATTTTAATGTCATCTTCAAATTTTACCATCAACGATTTTATATTTTCTTCCAGATCATTGACAAAGATACTGAATAACATTGGGCCAAGAGCAGCCCCCTGTGACACCCTCTAGAAACATCTTTCTAGTCTGATGAGTCCTCATTTAAAATTACTTTTTGCAGTCTATCAGTTAAATAGCTTTTCATCCATTTAGCCTGGGCTATAATGATTTTGTATAGTGCTAATTTTGTTTTAATATTATGTATGATTAAATCAAAAGTGTCACAGTTCAGGGCAACTGCACTTGTATTCCCTCCCCTCACAACCACCACATTTGTCCATTGGGGACACCCAATCTAGGATGTCGGTTCCTCAGCCGTCTCCTCTCTTAGGTAGAAACCCGCATTGCTTTCTGTCCTGACCAATTTCTCCAGGCTGTACAAGTTCCCTCCCAATACTGTGATATTCCCAGCAAGCCAGACTGCCTAACCCAGGCCAGTATCTGCGCTTTGCTTTCTCTTCGCAGGCTATGGACAGCATGATGGCTTTATAAGCAAGGACGTTTATTCTTAAGGTGAAAGCATTAGAGAGAGAACCTATTTACAAAGGTAAAAGAACCTACATGCATGCTAAAAGGATTACCAGAAATCACCCCAACTCCAACCTGGGCTCTGATAGGCATCAGTCCTTCAAATCCCCAAATGTGTTTTTCCCTATGGTTACAAGTTCATGACTGTCTCAGATTCAGAACTAGAACCACCATGAATAGTTTAGCCTTCCCTTTTATTGGTCCTTTGATCTTCACCTCATGTGATCAGCAGGGTGAAACTTCTCGGGTGTAGCTTCAAAAGGCTGGGTTGTTGCATAACTAGGGGTGGAGAATTTGCATTGACTTCTCCCTAGGTGTTGCCTGTGAAATCCGCTTCGCTCATATTGTCCCAAAAGTCCATTCTTGTTTGGCACATTGTTCAATGTAGTCCTTTGGCCATCCAGGCTTTGCATCACATCTCCTCCCTAGAGAGGTTACATACAATTCCAGCACCCAATAATACATAAATGTTGCATTTAGTACTATGGACCCTAAAGATACTTAAATTCAGTTCATTAAGGTTTTTCAAGCATATTGCAGGATTTTTTAAATATTTTTTTTATATCTGTCACATTGCTCCCCTTTCATAAAAGAACAGAGAAGGGATACGTGACAAATACTGCAGGGATGTTCTGGAATCCCATTTCTAGACCAAGCATCTGCTGTTACATTAATTCAATGTCATACATTCATTCAGCCAGTAAACAATTCCAGTGATCATACCAAAATACAGGTTAATCAGAACATTACAGTTCAGTCCCCATGTTTACGCCCCTTCCCCAATCCCCCTAGGTTTTGTTACATCTGAACTAACCACCCGGAAACCATAGTTGTTTGTTTGTTTTTTTCAAGGATATTGCAGGAAATTGATATCTGTTGCAAAATGCCTTACAAAACTTTAAGTATATTATGTCACCACAGTTACCTTTATCAGCCTAACTTGTGATCACACCAAGAAACAGTATCAAGTTTGTTTGTTTGATCTGTTTTCCATTTTACCATATTGATTAGCTATTGGCATTGCCCTTCCTCCTCTATCGTAGACGGTGTACTCCTACCCATCTCTTCTCCCAAATAACCAATCCATTCCTTCATAACAAGAGTCCTCATGTCAGCTCTTTCATAGCGATCACAAGAGCACTGGCTCTTTCATAGTGATAATTAGAGCCACCAAAACCAATGGGTATAATCAGTGCTAAAATTTGCAGTGGATTAGAAATATGAAAATTGACCCATGTTCTTCTCATGTGAAATGAGTGTGTGTGCTGGTGAACTGTGCTTCACATAAGAATCAACAACAATGAATCCGAACTGCAAATTTATCCAAAGAGTTTATTTAAGTTAATGCCTCAGTCAGAGAACATTGGCCCTGTTCCTTGGCTGCAGGGAGCGAGCTCTTCATGTAACTCGGATGTGAGCCATCTGAGTACTCGCCAATTCAGGGCTGTCTCTGTATTGAGCCCTGCATGCATCATAGAAGCCTGAAGGATGTGCTAAATTATGAGGGTTGTTACTGGGACCATTATAAGAGATGGTGACTGCCAGTATGCAGGGAAGCCTTCTCCAGTCCCCTGACTGGCCACGCTTCCTCAGCCCCCCACTGAATCGTGTCTAATATTTTCATTTATTATTTGTATTTTGATCGTATCTAAAGGCCTCAGTCAGTGCTGGGCCCCACTGTGCTAGGACATTATAGAAACACATAGGAAAAGGCAATCCCTTCTCTTAATCTACGATCCTAATTTAAGAAAAGATACAGCAATGGAATGTGACACACAAAGGGAGGGAAGTGATATTTTGTTTCCATTTAATCCGGTATCCTCTTTACCACAGTGGTCAGCGTCAGACTTTTCAGAAGATGTAAAACCATCAGTGTGAGCAGTTATGTAGTATCATGCCTGTGGGTGAAGTTCTTTCTAATCCAGAGCACTGAGTAATTGACTAAGGTCATGAAGCAAGAGAGTTAATAGCTCTTACAAATGTTTAACCTACCTAGTGTCAGCATGTGATATTTTTGTTAGTCATATAAATATCAATTTAGAAAATCATGCTAAACTTTTTGATTCATTAACAGTGATGATGAATTCTAGAGATTAATTACACACTGTGTCAAATAATATGTTGCTTCCTAATCTCATTTAGCTTCCTCTTGTACTTGTATTATACAGGAGGGTATACTGGATCAGCCAATTGACCTTCTCTTTACCATTCATTATTTTATCTTATTTTATCCTTGTTACTACTTCTTCATCCTCCGACTAAACTAAATAGTCTTTTTAATCTTTCCCACAATGAAGTCTTTCTGTGCCTCTAATCATTTACAATGCCCTTATCTGGATCTTTTGTATTCCTTCTATATCCTTTTGAGATGGGGGACTAAAACTGAAAACAGTGGGTTAGATCTTCAGCCAGCATAAATCAGGATTGATCGCTGACTTCAATATTCCCTGGCAGAAAACTTCATTAACTTGGAGTTAATGTTAAAGAATTTGTCATTTTTGGGGGGGGGGGAATCTAGCAATAAAACCTGTCATCTGCTCCATCTTCATTCTTGAGGCAGAATATAGTACAGCTGAGGCCATATTTTACGATTAGCTGATCCCATTGGGGCTGAACTTTATGTACCCCTGGTCTACAACAGCCTCCTCTACAGCTTCAGATCTACTCCTTTGTGAAATAGAACAAATTCAGACCTTACTTTTGTGTATCAGAGCCTCTGACCAACACTGCACCAATTTAACACATCTGTGGCTACTGCTGTCCTTTTAGTCAAGAAGGTAGAGTGACCCTACTGCTTGATTGGGAATCAGGAGATCCAGATTCTGTTTTTGATGGTGCCACTGATTTACAAAAGAACAGCTATACTGGGTCAAACCAGTGGGCCATCTAGCCTAATGTTGTGTCTTCTGACTGAAGTATCTAGCATTGGCCACTAAGGGAATGAACAGAACAGGGCAATCACCAAGTGATCCATCCCCGGTTATCCGGTCCAAGCATCTGGCAGGCAGAGGCCTAGGGATACCCAGAGCATGGGGTTGCATTCCTGACCATCTTGGCTAACAGCCACTGATGGACCTATCCTCCATGAGCTTATCTAAATCAGGTGCAATGAGTCTTAAATCAAGGCCCATATGGTTGCCAAGCAACAGCCTTCCCCTTTGCTCTATGATTTTGGGTAACTCAGTTCATCCCCAGCTGTAAAATTAGGCTAATGAATTTACCTTCCTAAATGAAGTGCTTTGAGAATCCTATTTCTATCCATGAGCATCATAAACCAACCCATGATAAGCCTGTATAATTTATGTGTGTTTCAAGAGAGTGACAGACGATACAGGACCTTGAAGGGTACGGTTCACAGAACAGGGAATGGGGAAAAGAGATTTTCTTTGCTTTAGACTGTCATAACATTTTTGTTACGCCCTGGGGGTCCCAACCCCCTCGCTGAGAAACTCTGGTTTAGTGGCTAGAACTGGACTCGGGAGACTTGGGTTCATGCTGTAGCTCTGCCATGGACTTTCTGTATGACCTTGGCAAATCACTTAGGCCCCAAATCACACTAAGGCATTTAATTTCTTCCCCCCCTTCACTGAATTCAGTGAGTTAGGCATCTAAATACCTTTGAGGATCTGGGCCTTAATCTTCCCTGTGTCTCAGTTTCCCATCTTCAAAATGCAGATAATGCTTCCTTACCTCACAGTAGTATTGTGAAGATGAAATCCATTAATAATAGTGAGGACCCCATATACTACATAGACAAGTTCAAATACCTAGATAGAAAAGGATATGCATGAAAAGGCTATATAAGAGTTAATGTGTGTGCCTCAATTAAACACTAGTGAGCCTATTGTTGTTTTCACTCCAAGAGGCATTGCTTTTCATGTTGATTCTAAAATTAATGATCCTTACTTTTTATTTCTGAAAACAAAAACTTTGTTTACTGTAATTATCATTTAACTTGTCTTCCCTCCTTTCTGCATATACAATCTGAATCCTTTCATTAAACAAAAGGTCTTGAAAATTCCTCCAGTGTCTCTGAGGTTTTGATTGTCATGCCTACATATGCTTTGATGCTATACGAGAGCTACATTGTATTTTCATGTTACTCAAATGTACTCTTATGTCCCATCTGCGCTGTAATTCTTGCAGTGTAAAGTGACCCAGTTACTTTATGAAATGAACATAATTACAGCATATATGTTTTAGTTTTCTTACCAGACAGGTCAGTGTTGCAGTGCTGATAAGACGGCACTATGTTTTAAAGGTGTTCAAGAACTGCTGTAACCTGTAATAGTCCAAGCTGTTGCATGGTTCAGGGATATGGTAAAAGTATAGTTCAGTATAATGTGCACTGCAAGCCACAACTGCATTAACTGCATCAGGGCAGTTGTAAACCACTTACCCAACACGTTGGAATGATGGTATAGATGAGCTGTTTGTCCACAGGCCCCAATCTTTACCTTCTTCCTACCCATTATTTTTGCTGTTTTCTGCCAATAGCAGTTTAATTTCCTGTGGGATTATACAAGGACCCCACCTTTCCAAAAAGGCAGAGGCAACTGCTTTTGAGAGTGCCAGCACACACCCCAAACTGAACTGTCCCCTACTGTAGGCCTCTGCAACCCAGTGGCCCATATATTTTGGCTGACTGGATGAGTCCATCCTGAATTCTTGCAGGGGCTAGCCAGAGGCTAATGGGGTTAGTGTGGGTGGGAGGACGGAATTAAAAGGGAATAAGTGGGATTGTGGTCAGACAGTATGCAGCTGGGTTCCACTCTGAGGGAGGGATAAGGATGGGAGCTCACACAGGATCTCGTATAACTGAGGGCCAGATCCACAAAACAGGCAGATTTCTTTAGTTTTGATTCATGCCTGTTGCTTTTTGTCATCCAGAAACCTCTACTGTCTCCAGTTCCTTTTGGCTTCAGTATTTTTCCCCTCTGATAGTCCATTACAACAACTTCTGAATTTACAAATCATTTTTGCAGACTAAAACTTATACTAAGGGCTTGTTTGCTCTTACCGTGCTGTAGTGGTGCCATTGCAGTGCGTAGTGAAGACACTAGTGTGTCAGATAGTGATTGGACATCTAGCAATGAATACCAGAGAAAATGAGGTAGGATCAGAGGCTAAAATAGGGAAAGAGCAAGTTAAAATTACTTAAGTTGGTTAGACATTAAGTTAGATGTCTTCAAGTCATCAAGGCCTGATGAAATGCATTGTAGTATACACAAGGAGCTGACTGAGGAGATATCTGAGCCATTAGTAATTATCTTCAAAAAGTCATGGAAGATGGGATTGATCCCAGAGGATTGGAAAAGGGCAAAGATAGTGCCCATCTATAAAAAGGGAAATAAAGACAACCCAGGGAATTAAAGACCAGTCAGCTTAACTTCAGTACCCAGAAAGATAATGGAACAAATAATTTAAGCAATCAATTTGCAAACACTTAGAAGATAATAAGGTGAAAAGTGACAGTGAGCATGGATTTGTCAAGCACAAAACATGGCAAAACAATCTAACAGCTTTCTTTGACAGGGTAACAAGGTTTGTGAATGGGGGGGAGTGGTAGATGTGGTATATCTTGACTTCAGTAAGGCTTTTGTTACTGACTCAAATGACCTTCTCATAAACAAACTTGGAAAATATAACCTACGTGGAGCTACTATAAAGTGGGTGCATAACTGGTTGGAAAACCATTCCCAGAGAGTAATCATCAGTGTTTCACAGTCAAGCTGGAAAGGCATATCAAGTGGGGTTCCACAGAGATCAGTTCTGGGTCCAGCTCTGTTCAATATCTTCATCAATGATTTAAATAATGGCATAGAGACTACACTTATAAAGTTTGCAGATGATGCCAAGCTGAGAGAGTTTGCAAGTGCTTTGGAGGATAAGATTAAAATTCAAAATTATCTGGACAAATTGGAGAAATGGTCTGAAGTAAATAGGATGAAATTCAATAAGGACAAATGCAAAGTACTCTACATAGGAAGGAATAATCAGTTGAACACATACAAAATGGGAAATCACTGCCTAGGAAGGAGTACTGCAGAAAGGGATTTGGGGGTTATAGTGGATCACAAGTTAAATATGAGCCAACAGAAACACTGTTGCAAAAAGCAAACATTTTGGGATGTATTAGCAGGAGTGTTGTAAGCAAGATAGAAGTAATTATTCTGCTCTGATCTGCACTGATTAGGCTTCAAGTGGAGTACAGTGTCCAGTTCTAGGTGCTACGTTTCCGGAAATATTTGGAAAAATTGGAGAAAGTCCAGAAAAAAGCAACAAAAATGATTCAAGGTCTAGACAATATGGCCTGTGAGGGAAGATTGAAAAAACTGGGTTTGTTTAGTTTGGAGAAGAGAAGACTGAGTGGGACATACCTTTTCAAGTACATAAAAGGTAGTTACAAGGAGGAGGTAGAAAAATTGTTCCTATTAATCTCTGAGGATAGGACAAGAAGCAAGGACTTAAAATGCAGCAAGGGCAGTATAGGTTGGACATTAGGAAAAACTTCTTAACTGTCAGAGTAGTTGAGTTGGAATAAATAATTGCCTAGAGAGGATGTGGAAGCTCCATCATTGGAGATTTTTAAGAATAGGTTGGACAGACCTGTCAGGGATGGTCTAGATAATGCTTGGTCCTCTCTTGAGTGCAGGGGACTGGACTAGAAGACCTCTCAAGGTTCCTTCTACTCCTACGATTCTATGGTTCTATACCTAAACTGATGGGAGAGCTTCTCCAATCGACATAAGTACTCTACCTCCCCAAGAGGTGGTAGCTATGTCGATGGGAGAAGCCCTCTTGTCGACATAGTGCTTTCTACACTGGGAACAGGAAAATCCACCCCTTGTGTGACGCAGTTATATTGTCATTTGTAGCATAGACCAGGGCTAAGAAATTACTTTGAGAAAGATGTTCCTGTTTTAAACTCATAAGCTTTTTCCCCCCCCCACTTGTCACAACTTAACCTCTGGGGTGCTTTGGATACCTGAAGTATCAAAATAAGCCATTAAGACTCTTCTAAACGTTTGGTAATGCAATTAATCTTTTCAGAATGGAGGAAAGTAACATACTGTATATAATTTTACTATTACTTCAGAATTTATTTCTGTCCTTTGCTTGTCTTGACAACTGTGTTTAGAGGACTCACATTCTGACTGTTTCAGAATGGAAGCTGCTACTCATACTCTGCCTGTGCAATCTTCCGTCATTCAGATGTCTTCATTAGAGATTTTCTCGCTTTTTCATGTCTTTGTTTTATAACTTTACCAACCCTGTGTGTTAGTTCAGAATGGAAGTTTTCTTTGACTTGCATCATTTGAACTGGAACGTCTCCAGTCCAAAAATTCTTCAGGCCTGAACTTCCAAACATGACTAATGGCTTTGGGTGCCTTGGTTTTTTGTGTCCAACTTGAAATACTCCATGTTTTACAAGTGTGGAGCAGTTACTCTAAAAAATCAGGCTTCTTTCAGGTCTCTCAAGATACGCACCCAAAAATTGAAGCACAAAGTCACTAAGCACTTCTGCAAATTTTGGTCTGTCATAAAACTCCTTTGAAAAGCCATTAATATCTATCAAGAGTGACACTGGGAGTATTTTTGGAGACAAGCTTGTCTTTTTAAAATGGATGATATGATATCTGTCTGACAGCATCAAATAGCAACTTGGATATTTTGCCAACACACTTTCTAATGTGAATTTTTTTCTTTAATTCATCCTGCAAGATGGCTTCTTTGTTTTCCTTTATAATCACTTGGAAACTTAGTAAACCTCCATTTTACTGGAAACCGTGATTGCAACGAGAAGTCTTTCAATACAAAAATGATTGAGAATCCCACTTCTCCACCAAAAAATGAAACAAAATCCTCTAGTCTATCATATTATCTGATCATTGTACATATCATACTTGCAAGGAAAGTATGAGTTCTTTAATCTTATTTCTAATTTTGAACATTAACAACATTAACTTCAGAAGGATCTCAGCAGGACTAGATAACAGTGCTAAACAGTGGTCCCATCTGGTACTGCAGCCCCCACTGTTCCACAAATTACTGGTCCCTTGTGTGCCAGTGTAAACAATGCTATGGAGGGAAGCCTGGGCTAAAGGATCTAGTTAATTTAAGCAATGCAGAGGCAAGGGATGTCATCTGCCTTTCTCTGGTCATGTTACTTTAGGCTGAATCCAGCTGTAAAGACTTATAATCATGGCAGGATGGTTTTGGCATAAAAATGAATGATGGTGGAGATGAATGTCTTAAGAAAAAGTCTATTTCTACATCATGGGTCACCAGTGGTGAATCTAGTTAGCAGTGTTGTTCCTCCAGGCACTCCCTGTGCTGTCTTTAATTTACCTGTAAATCCTCTGCAGTAATAATCTGTTCAGTTTTACATTAAAATAACCTTTAATTCCTAGACTCCCATGCCCACAGGCCACGTACACAAAAAATCTGTTTAAAACCTAATTTGCAATATCTAGCTAACCTGCCCAAATAAACCCCAGAGAAGGCAATACTAAGATGGGATGGCATAGATATTATGGGACCAATCAACCCTTCTTTCTCTGTGAGTAGATCTCCCAGAGGAGGGTGCAGATGGGGGCCTAGCATTGTTCTCCCTTTCCTAATACCTTCCAGGCACCTCTCTGCAAGTGCGCCAAAGAGATCAGGATTTGTTGAGGGCAGAAGGGAAATATCCTTCCCTCCCGGGGCAGTGGAGAACCCTACTTAAATGAGGGCTGCTGCTTGATGCACTGTGGTTCCCCACCTGCACTTTCCCTGATGAAGTGGAGGGATGGTTACAGGTAACAGTGCCTGCCTGACCGGCAAACGTTGTGCAGAAGCCTGTATTCTAAACTGCCCAAGGTAACAAAAGTCAAGCTCATCTTACTCAAGGCGCCTGATTTCATGGATTGGCACAACAGCAAGCTGAAAGTCTAGAAATGAAAGGCAATGTTATAACTGAAGTTGCCAAACCATGTTTTGATTGGTTTTTATGGGCTGAGATTGCTACCTCTTTCTGGACATTGCTGAGCTGGAGCCAATAGGACAGTAAGATGGGTACCACTGGAAGAACGAGCTTTGCCATCATGGCTGTTGCTGCATCCTCCATCCTCTGAGATCTACCATGACACTGTTGGGCCATCAGCATCCTGATCCTGAAAAACGTCTTGACCAAACCTAGCTCAAGAGAGGGAACCAGCTGCTATCATCAGCTCCAGTGGCAATGACTAAATCTTGAACTTCATCTAAAATGTGAACCTGAGGTTCCTGCTATCACCCTCCACCTGTTGTCATTTTCCTTTCCCACCTAACTTTGTCCCCTCCTCCCCCCATCTCTCTCTTTTTGCCTTCTGTCTACTGAGACCCTGGCTTAGATGGTCAAGACAACTCTACCTTTCACTATACTGCTGTGAGTCTGTGATCAGAAAGGCAAACCAAAAGCAATATCTGAAATAATCCATTGGCAGTAAAAGTTTGCTAGATCTTGAAGTGGCTGTAAAACCATGTGCCTGTAATTTGCTAGCAGCTAGGTTACAAGCAAGAGGGAGCATCATAGACAGAAGCCACATGCTTTGTCTTCACTATCCTTCCTGTCTCCTTTTTATGTGTCTTGCGTTGTCCTAAAGGAAACAAGATCAGACTTCAACAGCAGCAGCTCAAGACCATCTAACCTAACTTTCTCTTTTCCTGCAAAGAGAAAAGTTAATGCCATCTTTAAAAGCCATCTAAAACAAGTGTCAAACAGGGATTTTTATTATAAGAGTCTCTGTACAGCTACAGGGAGTAAGGGAAATTGTTAAAATAAAAGCCATACTTAATTCTTTAAGTTCCAATTATTTTAACTGTTTTTTATTATATGTTTAATAAAAAGGTTTAAAACAATTAACAATGAGTGTTATAGTTGGAACAATCCAACAATAACTTGACATGGAACCCCAGACCACTATTTACTGTTTCAATAGTAAACAAGGGATTTATTATCATCTCCCTTTTTGGGCCCCAGGCAGCCTCGTATCAACACATCTGCATGGCTTAGTAGCGTGGAGGAGCTAACCCTACACAACCCACCTTCCCCAGCAGATTCTTCCATGGTCCCCAAACGGCTTCCACATGAATGGATAGATAGGCCTTGTCTTTAGTTGAGAACAGTTGTTCACTGTGCAAGGTTAACCTCCTTGAGATTCCCTGCCCCTCCCACCCCCACACATCTCTTTTGTGGGTTTCTCACTGGGAGGGGGTGGCCTAGCTCTGTGTTAGTATTTCTTTTTCAGTAACTGCATAATATCTGAGCAGAATTTATTTCTCCTTGATAATCACTCTGCTGCTCCCTTATTCCATGAACGTAAAGTCTCTAAAATTGCTATGGCAACCCATTATAGTGCCACAAGAACCGGGCTGTAATTTGAGGAGGAGATGGTTTTAAAAAAAAAAGCGAAGAGACTTCCAGATATTCACATATTCGCAATAATGGAAAAGCAACTGAAATATTAAGTGAAAGGGGTAAAATATACAAATCTCTCTTGCTTTTTCCATAGAACAATGGAAGTAAACAATATTTTATTTTCGTTCATTTTTCATATTTTGTTCATATTTGCAGTTACAGTATTGCAAAATGCTGCCTTCTTGAAGCAGGGTATAAATGCTTTGATTAATTCATTGCTATTTTAATGACTACTGAAGCTGCAATCTGTTTCAAGACTGTAACTTCTAACTCAATTTCCTGTCTCCTCAAAGAGACATTGTGCATCTTTACTTGATAACTGATATCAACAACTGTTTCATTACTTTTTTTTTTATCATTTATTTTATTGCAAAGGGCCTAGGAATAGGTGAAGGGAAAGATCCATGAATACAGAGTGGCATTAACTTTCCTTCTATGGAGTCAGTGGTTCATTAGCTCAGGGAAGAAGGTATAAGGGATGGAAAATGGGAATCTGGTTTTTTAAAACTTTTATAATGTAGAAATCACAAACAAATCAGAAATAGGATTGTGACAGGGTGTACCAGGCCCAGAAGCCCCTTGATGGAGGCCTCAGGGTCTGAGCTCACCCCATCCCAGAAAGGAGCAATGGAGCTAAGTCTTCCAAGTGGCCTAGAGAGATTGTGCAGGGAGCAGCCAATCCAGGCCTAGCAGTCTCATATTAAAGGAGCTGGAGTCACTCAGTTGCTGCCTGGAGCTGGAGACATGAAGCCTGTGATCCTGGCTGGTGGAAGGAACAGCAGGACCATGGACAGATCAGTTGCTGACAGGGATCAGGGGAGCAAAAGGGAAGTCCTGGTTGCCTGCTGGAACTGAGCCCAACACAGTTGCTGACAGGAACCAGAGGAGCAAAAGGGAGCTCCAGGTTGGCTGTTAGGAGTGATGATAGAAGAAGAGCTGGGCCAGAAAGGGTGAAGAGTCTCCAGGGAGAAAGCCAGTGGGGCATTGTCCTATGCCAGGATTGAGGGACCATTTGAAGAACAGCCCAGAAGGGGCTTCAGTAATTCAGTGTCTCCAGGGAGGAAGCTCAAGAGCTATGGCTCCATACCAGGGCCAGGACTATTTAAAAACAGATCCCAGAGATATAAACAGAGATATTCCAGGGGTACTGGAATAGGCCTTTGCTGGGCTGTATATCCTAGAAGGTGTCTGGGTTTTTGTTTTTGTTTTTTCACATGCAGACCTTGTGAGACATTTGGCCGGAGGGCTAAATCATTGAAAACCTGAGAAACCACCAATGGGGGTCACCACAGATGAAGTGGGTGCAGGCACATGCACACAGCGAGGGGGGCGCTTGCAAGAGGTGGGTACCAAGCTGTCACAAGCATAAGTTATAGAAGATATGGGCCTTAACCAGCACCAGCATCCAACCCACTTGAATGTTTGGGGTAAGCTTGTATCCAGATCCAAACTTTCTGACTAGCTCCCATCTCAGGAATGGGCTAAATAAAAGTCCTGGAATCAGACACAGCATGATGCAGGGATCTTAGGCCGAGCACTGATTTAGGTTGTTTGCTTTTCATTACTCTAACAGTGCTATTATACTACGAATAATACAGGACCCAATTATAGCTTCCAGATCTACGGGCAGAGGAGACCATCCCTACTCAATAGTCTAGCTGTGCAAAAAAGGGCTGCACCATTTTCCCTGGCACCATTTTCCCCTTTCCTCTAATCCCTGTGGAGGGTGCTCTGTTAGTCCTGAGATGCAGAAGGTGAGAGTACACTTGGGGTGGAGTAGGGGGGCAGTATTGCCAAGCCTCCAAAACATTTTTTCTAGTCTATATCCTATCACCAAATACCCCTCAAAGAAACCCCACAAACCAGCTGCTGTATAGAAAACACATCACAAGGCCTGTTCCCTCCACTAACAGCTTGATTGTGCACATTCAAATCTATGACCATTTTCCCATTGATTTGAATTGTTATCCTAAATTTTTGGACCCAAATGATCCCCTAGTGCAGGGATCTCAAACTCAATTGCTGTGGCGGGCCGCATTTACATTGAGTGGAGTTCAGGGGGGCCGCACATGACACACACTACTCTACTGTACCTTTCATGCTCTGCTCTCCGCCGAAAAAATCTCCACGCAGGGTAAAATTCGGCGGCACAGTAGGAGAGAGAGGCTCTCACAGGGACTTGCAGGCTCCACTGTCCGCCGTCAAATCTCTCTGTGGGGCCCACATTCGGCGGACATTTCCTTTTTAAGACGGCCACAGCTTCCCGGAGCTCCGCTCAAAAAAAAATGCCAGCACAAGCCTGCAGCCGGATTCGGACTGCGGGCCGCATGACACAAACCCGCGGGCCGCAGTTGGCCCGCGGGCCGCGAGTTTGAGACCCCTGCCCTAGTGCCTTCGGTATATTAATGAACCAATCCCAAACTTTAATTCTAAAAGCAGGTGATGGGAAGTGGTCCGCTCTAGAAGATTTACAAGGATTTACCAGGGGTTTCCATTTAAATCATTGGGGCAACTCCCTAGCCCTGCCTGCCTCAGTTTACCACGGTTGGAGGGGGGAAGAGACAGATACAGCCCTCCGCTCAAAAGATTGATACTTAGACAGCAATTTCTTTGAAAACAAAATGTCTCTAATAAGTGCAAATTCTAATATAATTTAAATAGAAAATCAATGTCACAAATGAAATAAGCTACTTGGAAAATACAAGATATGATAAACTATATAACCTAATGTGGCGCACCACCAAATATATATAAAACGCTAAAATTACAATACAGTCCTCATAACACAATATAGTATTTCCTTAGCACATACTATAATGTTATGAATACCTAATTGCAGCACAACATACAAACATAGTGTTGCAACGTATAACATAGAAGGAGAAAGAAACCCCATGCGTACATATGTGTAAAGCCATAATAAAATGCTATATTACAATATCAAACTTATTACGATATAACATACAATTCCTTTAAGCATATGTATACAGTCACATTACAATAGCACACTTAATACTGCTACAAACTTTTACATTCTATGAGCATTGATCAGGCAATCATAGAATGGGTCGGGTATGAGGTCATTCAAATGCAAGTATCCAGCTTTATTTACAATCCTATCCATACATTCCATACATTTAGAAGAGTCAAACTTACTCTCCTCCTTGGTCAAATCCATCTGTCTTGTCTCAGGGCCTTCTGCTCTGCCAAGCTGCTCCTGCTGCTGCGTTCTGCTGTCACTGATGTTACTCTAGCTGTCCTTTTCTCATGCTCTGATCACCCTCACTCAAGCCTGTCAGCTTTCTCCTTTATATACGATTTTCTGCCCTTTCCTGATTGATGGCTTTCTTGATGTCAGTCCACAACCTTTTCCCCTCCCAGGGATGATATTTTTGACCAATCAATTGTCCAATATTCTAATTAGTTTCACTTGTTTACTCAAACTTGGACATCCTAGCGATCCTCCTTCCTTCCTACCTAACTGACCACTCCCTGTAGGTATTAGGAGTGACCTTTATCTCACTCCAGTCTACCTTTCTGCTATTGCTCAGTTTCTTAATGCCTCCATCTCTCTCTCTCTCTCTCAGCATGGCATCATTGTGGCCACCATTTTAAATTTCTACCTAAAACTTGCCCTACACTATCATTATTTCCTACTTATCAAAAGCTTTAAGCTTAAAACTAATTATATTTCTATTCATGCCTAATCATGGTACTGTCACCATCTTTGTTGTTTAAATTAGAACAGATGGAATCCATGATGTTTTCTCCCCTTCTCTGCTCCCTTTTCACTGTGTGGGTAAATGCTGTCTCTGGTGCTGATCTCCTTAAATGGACTAGAGCAGTTTAAAAATCTCTTGATCAGAACGGAGCAGGGTCAAGCCCCTGAAATAATTAACATTTTCTACCTGTCTTCAAGCTCTCTATAATATGCTCTGCAGCTTGCTACTCTGAGTCCTTTGAACTCCTACATGCACTTCTTAGACAGTTGATTTTGTCAGGGATGCTGCTGTCCTCATTTCACAGCTCCCTAAACTAGCGCCGTCATTAACTATATTTTCTGGTGCAACACGCTTCCATGCCGGAGCAGGCTATACTAACAATCAACTACAGCTAATTAGCTGACCCAGTTCAGCACATTCCTGATTGCTATTTTCATAGCAAATATGGTTTATGTACAGTTTACATTTTCAAAGAATTTTTCATTTTTGCACTGAGGACCATAGAGACACTTATTTTTAGGATGTTGCATAGGAGCAGCACTGAACATGATTCTGATTTGTATTCTCTCTCTCTTCAAAGTGTCTTTTAAAATATATCCATCAAAAGGGCCTCTCACAGGTAGAGAGTGCAGAATGGAATAAAACTCACTCCATTTTTAACTTCTTACTTCGGAAAATCAGCATGCTTTACAAAGGGATCCACACACAATTCACACTGTAAGTACTGGTTCTTTGTATGCTGCAATGAAATTGCTATAGATGTAGGAAGTTGGGCAGAATGATTTATAGCTTTGGGAAAGAACAAGAGCTCTTTAAAAGTTGGTTGCATAGTTTTGTGTAGAGGAAAATGTTCTATGGGGATTTGAAATATTTATCACATAATTGCTAAGTATTATTAATTTTTTTTTAGCCATTGGAGCACATTTGCCTTTGATAATTGTGTCAGAACTAACTCCAGCTGAAACATGGGTTAATTTTATGTTGCTTGTGAGAATAAAAGCTCATTATTTAAACTGAGATTTTCAAAACCAAAGTGAGTAAGTATCCCCAATTGCTAGTAACATTAAATGAAACCATTCAGCCACAGAGCATGATTCATTCAATGTCAGTGGGAATTGGCGCTTAACACCTTTAGGCTTCTTTTGACAACCCTAGCCATAAACGACAGTATGAGAGAGTGGGACGTAATGATGCCTAAAAAGGCCAGGAATAATACTACAACCCACATAGAGTTTGGTGCATTGGCTCCTTGTACAATGAATAGGGATGAGATAGGTGCCTAAATATGCTGGGGAGGGAGTCACCTAATCTAGCCAATGATTGTTCCACCATGGATAACTATTTAAATAGTCATTGGGCCAGAGAGAGAGTGACTCTGGGGATGTCTATACAGAAATGTAAGCCTTGGGCTAGTGGGATTTGAGTCAGCTGACTGGTGTCAGGGAACCATGGGCTTGAGCATCTACACTGTATGTAAGGATTTTCTGACTGGTTCTTGAACCTAGGGACACTGCAGTGCATGGACCCTAATCAAAATAACCCTGTCCCAGAGTGTCTAGTGCCCCCCGTGTCGACACTTTAGCCTTAGGTGGAAAAAATCTACTGCTCCCTCTGTTTTCTAACTGTGACAATGCTATTGATAGGACTCAGGTGCCTATAAGGAACACGTGTACATAAACTGCATAACAAGCTTCTCTGGTGGCTGTCTTAGCAGAATGGTGGCAGTTAGAGAAGGCTTTATGCTGAACTACCATCTAATCTGAAAACTGTGCTCGCCACCTCTAGGCTAAGTCATATTGGCAGGAAAATGCCCATGTGCAACTGATCTGAGGATAATTAGGACATCAGTGTCCAGGGCTGTCAAACTATTAAAATGAAACTTTGCAATTCTGATGTTTTAAGATGGGATGGTTAATGAAAGTGTTTTGGTTGGTGGGTTTTTTAAATTTATTTTTCTGTTTGTTTGGAAGTTTGATGTAAAATGTAGGTTTTGGAGGAAAAAACAGCTTCCCTCCTCCCACCCCCAGCCTCGCTGCTGCTGGCTATGGAGTGGCAAAGTGCATCCCCGAGGCTTGGGGTGCATTGTACTCCAACACTACCCAGGGATTCCTTATCCCTGCCCCTACTGCAGCCCGGGAGGCAGGGCTAAAGGATCCCCAGGAGGCTGTGGGGAAGTTTTGGGGCTGGCTTTCACTCATCACCTTCACAGGGCATGCAGCCTGGGGGTCTCCTCACAGGCAGCCCCTGGGAGGGCAGCGGGGGCCCAGAAGCAAGAGACAGAGTGTGGAACAGGACCAAGAGGCTGTCTTGCAGGTTGGGGGACTGGCAGAGCTCCCAGCTCAGTACGACCAGGGGAGGGATGACCCCCAAAAATCCTGGCAGCCAGGCTTGGCCTCCTGCCTGTCAGCCTTGCTCCATGCTCTGGGCAACCTTGTGCACACAGCCCCAGGAAGGGTACGGGGGCCAGAGAGCAGAGCTGGGACCAAGCAGCTGCTCTGCAGGAAGGGGAGTGACAAGGGTGTTCGGGATCATCCTTCCCCAGCTGTGTTGACCCAGGAGCTCTGCTGCTCCCCTTCCTACAGGTCAGCTACTTTGTCCCCACTCGGCTACCTGGCCCTTGGTCCCTGCCCCCCTTACCCACCCACCCTTCCTGGAGCTGTGTTTGCAGGGGCACCTGGGCAGCATGCACCAACCTCTGGCTGTGCTCTTGTAACTAGGCAGTAGCTCTCTTTGCAAAAAGCTTCTGAAAACCATGGAGGCTGTCTGGTAGCGTGCTTGCAGACAGGTGTTCAGCAGACAATGGGTTAACACTGATCTGAGCTGCTTCCATTTGCAATAGACTGCAACATAGATTCTCGGTATAGAGAGGACTAACGAAGTTGCCCCAAGGAACTCTGGGATTCATCCAGAGGATGTCCAGAACTTGTCAAGCCGAGTGCACCCAAAAAAGGAATAGGTCTCAGATCCTAGGTCCTAGCTTAATGTGGGCTTGGATCCTCCAGACCTGCAGGGTCCTGAGACCCTAAATTTGAGCCCTAGGTTAACACAATTGGTGTGTGGATGCAAGGGGGATTAGGCTTGAGCCCAAGCTCCAGCCTGGCCCTACATTGGTATGTAGACATACCTTCTGTAGCCCAGTGGTTAGGATACCCACCTGGAAAGAGGGAGATCCCAGGTCCAGTCCCCCTGCTCCAGTCGCTCTTTCATTATGTATCCACCGTGGCACACCTTCAACAGGGAAGAGTGAGGGAGCCCACCTCAGAACATCCCATAGCTCAGTAGAACACTTTTCTCAGGGGTGGGAGACCCCTGTTCATATCCTTCTCCCGCTCTGAAAGAGAGGAGGGAATTGACCCTGGGTCTCCCACATCCCAGGTGAATGCTCAAACCACTGGCCTAAATGTTATAAAGTGGGTGGCAGCAATAGAACCACCATCTTTTCTTCCTTGTTTTGGGTGGAACCAAATCCCGCAGGTGCCCTCTGCGCATGTCTACTGGATGTGACTCAGCAGCTGAATGTCTGTTTTCCCCCAGTTTATGGCTCGCTCTAGGAGCTTAGGCAGAAGATAGGTGTCCAGATGTCTAGAGGGAGGCAGCAATGCGCTTGCCCATGGGTTGAATCACAGGCACCTAGGGAACTTCTACTTTGAAAAAACTTATGCATCGAGTGAGTCTAGGCACCTACAGCATTCAGCAGGAGTTTTGTGTATCACAGAGGAGCCAACACTGGGGCTTAGATGACTAAGTACTTTTGTGGATCCCACCCAGAGAGATTTGGCACCTCGGCAAATCTTTAAAACTAAACAGAGTATTTTTCCAGCACTAGAAGACTTTGACACTAAGTAACTCCATAGCAGTAAGGCTCATATATTGCCCTTGATCTACATGTACGAATTCCATTGTCATTAAGAGTTTGATTTTGATGTGGGGTGAGGAGTAGGTGAAAGTATGGGCAGATAAATGTTTACTGCGTATGAACTGATCACGTGCGCAAACCTGGAATTTGCATGTGGAAGTAGCTAGTTTGAGGCATAGCTGCTCATTTGTGTGTGGAAATGTTTTTTGTATACACAGTAATTGCAAGCCCACACCGTGAGAAAAAAAATCAGATAATTTCAGTCTCATATTGAACTCAGTTAAGATCTATGCATCCTATCAATATTAGTTTGCAGCCTGACACAATTATGTCCTGTATTATTGGCTTTACAGATAACTTATAAAAGCAGGGCACAAATCTCTTTATCAGTCTGTCAATAACTTAGCTCTGTACCTAAACTTTGACTAGTTTCCATCTCTGTAACTGGCTAACTAAAAATTTTGGAACCAGACATGCCCTTTGAGCAGGGGTTTTAGGCTAAGCACTGATCAGCCAGTGCTCTCTTGTCATTACACTGTCAGTGCTATTATACCAGTAACAATGCAAGACACAATCATAACTCCTAGAGCCACAGGTGGAGGAGTCAGTTCGAGGTCAGAATTCTGGCTATGCAAAAGGGCTTTGCTGCCTCCATGGGAGTGTTTTTCCCCCCTTTTCCCCAGTCCCTGTGGAGGGTGCTCTGTGGTCCTAGGATCCATCAGGGGAGAGTGAACTTAGGTGGCTCTGGGGAGCTTTGCAAAGGCTCCAGACCATTCTACCAGCCTGGATCCTATCATCAAAACCACCCCAAAACCAGCTGCTATAGGGTGTTAAACCACCTCTATGGAGAAACGGCTTATGTTCACAGCCAGCAGCAATGAATCACATGGTTTAGTCACTAATAACTTTGAAATAATGACGTAGGGGACAAAAGCTTAGTAGCCATTACCACTCCTCTGAGTTTGTCAATACCCTGGGAATGAATGTCCAGTTTAAATGCCAATATAACACACACATAAGTAAATACTCTAATAACGACCCTCCCGCACCAGAGCTCGGCATTCCTAGCAGAAACAGCACTCATACGTATGGGAGTGTGGAGAGCACCCTTAGCAAAGCATATTTAAAATTGCTGCTGCAAGGAGGAGGGGAGTTTGTGGAGGACAGTGCAAGATTTTGCATGGCCTAGGAGCGTCTCTGCACTGTTAAGGTGACCCCATACAAGACTATAGAATTTTCTTTTAATGCTCTACTGCTGTAGATCACTTAGTAGATCACTGTAGATACTGCAGTGTTTCGGGCTATGGGCTAGTCCTACAGAATACTCTAGTAAGCTTTGTTTCACAGGGCCACTGTCATTCTTGGGTGGGGTGGTGGTTTTCCACATTATGAGTAGGATACCTTTGTGATTTCACCATTTTGTACTGACTGAATCATTACCTTGGATTATTATTTGTATCATGGTAGGGTTGAGAGAGTCCAACTAAGTGAAGCTAAATTAATTCTTTGCATGGTCTTCACTGTGGTGGCCGTGCAGGAGAGTCCCACACGTGAGCCATTCTATTTAGGTGACAAATCTGAGGAATGGTCCCAGCTTGAGGTGTCATTAGAAATGGTTTGGAAACAAACTTGTAAACAGTAATAAGTTACCAGGGCCAAATGGTATTCATCCAAGATTGCAGAACTATGAACATCTGCTGAATGTGCAGCAGCAGCCACAAATGCCAATATTAGGAACCCTTAGGAAAGAGAGACAATAAGACAAAATATCATAATGCCACTATATAAATCCATGGAACACCCCTTGAATACTCCATGCATGTCACCCCATCTCAAAAAACTACACAGAAGGAAACAAAAATTATTAGAGGTATGGAACAGCTTCCATATGAGAGATTAAAAGACTGGGACTGTTCGGTTAGAAGTGATGACTGAGGATATGATAGAGGCCTATAAATCATGAATGGTGTGGAGTAAATGAATAAGGAAGTGTTTTTTACCACAAGAACCAGGGGCCACCCAATGAAATTAATAGGCAGTAGGTTTAAAACAAAGGAAGTACTTTTTCACACAGCGCAGAGTCAAACTGTGGAACTCCGTTCCAAGGGATTTTGTGAAGGCCAAAACTATAACTGGGTTAAAAAAAGAACTAGATAAGTTCATGGAGGATAGATCTATCAATGGCTATTAGCTGAGATGGTCAAGGATGCAACTCCATGCTCTCGCTGTCCCTAAACCTCTGCCAGAAGCTGGGCCTGGCTGACGGGGTGGATCAGTCAATAATTGCCCTGTTCTGTTTATTCCCTCTGAAGCATCTGGCACAGGCCACTGTCAGAAGACGGGATACTGGGCTAGATGAACCATTGGTGTGACCCAGGATGGCAATTCTTATGTTTTTAACTAAGATACACTCTGAACACTGAACTCACATCATAAGAGAGAGTTCCTACCCTAAATAACTTACTGCTTAAATACACAAGACAAAGATATATAAAGAAAATCTCATCCCCAATTTTAGAGATGGGGAAGAGAGGCAGACACAGACTGAATTGCTTGCACAGAAAGTCTGGCAAAACCAGGAACTGAACCTAGATCTTCTGCATCTCTGCCCACTTTCTAAATTAAAGGCCATCCTGTCTTATTTTTTCACAGTTCCACATTAAGATTTGGGAGGACCCAAAGGACCCATTTCAAGTAGGAAATAAATGTAGGGATTCCTCTAAGCAGACCACCCAGACATGTAATATTAATGTGACTGAAATCACTGGTAAGATTTGCTGTTTGTAGCTTTGGAAAGAACAAATATTTTAAAGAGAATTTAATGCAGGCTCAAGAATTTGGATTGGTGGTGCTGGAACCTAACGCCCTGGGTAAATCCAAAGAACAGAAAAAAAATCACAAGAAATAGTAGAGAGAGCTCTTGGTTGATCTAGCCAAACTGCCTCAAAAATCCAGCTACCATAGTGAGACTGAGATCACCTCCAACCCATTCAATCAATTTTGTGATTTCTTAAGGGAGTATTAACAAGGTTATGACAATTGCGTGTCAATTTATTTTGAACACCTGTCTTTGGGAACTATATAAACTTCAACATGTTCCATAGCTGCTCCAGAACATCCTTCAGGAGAAAGGTGCTTACACTGATGTGTAGGGCTATGCTTAGCACTTAGCTTATAGTCATGTGCACAACGCATGAGGAATTGTAGCATCAGGGCCTTAATGTGTGAATTCAAGCATTAGCATTTCACTATTCATCATGAAATTAAGCCATCCATTTATGCCAGAAACAGGGTTTTAAGAAGTGTGTTTCTATTCATGGTGAAGCAAGTATGGGTAAAAACCTGTCCTACCCCACATCCAGCTCACAAAAAACCTTGCTATTTTGTGTTCGTAACTCTTCGCTGTCTACTTATGACATTTCACCCTGAAAGATTTTTGATAGTAAGGGATTTATTTTTATGCCTGTCTAGGACTGCACATATTACAGCATTCATAAGTGATTGTACCATGACAAACCCTTTTGCAATTATTAATATCTAGGTACTAGAAAATTCCTCTATGGACTTGTTCTGGAAACTGTCAAAAAATTTTCTTCGAGTTTTGATCATCCTTTTAACTAGCTTAAAAAGTCCAATTTCTTTGTCAAGGTTCTTGAAGAGAGAGGAGGCAATTTCTCAAGGAATACAATATTAGTTTCTAACCGATCAGTCATTCTTATGAGACAAGCCTTGAGAGTCTGATGGCTGAGGTCTATTAACTGCTCACAAGATTGATAATAGGGGAAGCTGTAAGGGAAACTGTAGATTTCCAATCAGTTTGATCTTTGAAACTTATTGTAACATCGTTGCAGAAACAGATGCCTGACATGAATGAGCAGATATTCCCTTGTAAAATGTATTTTTCATTAATGATTCATTAACCAGGGAGAGGGATATATATGCATCCACACAATCAAATGAGCTGCAGTCCTGAGATTGCAAACTGAGATTAGATTTAAAAGCCATGCCCACCAGAGCCAGACTAAGGAGCTCTTTTTCTTTATAGTGCTACAGGTATGCTTTCAATTATTTTATAGGGTAAAAGTGATTAGTGGAATGGTCACACTCCTTCTCTCAACACTATGGCCTGGCCTACACTGGCAATGGAGGTTGACATAACACCGCTTACGTCGACCCCCTAAAGTATGAGTCTCCACTGGCACGTACATTCCGCCGACCTAAATCACGGTAAACGTCGACCTAATAAAACCACCTCTGCAAGTGGTGTAGTGCTGAAGTCGAATTCCATGGTCAAATTAGTGTCAATGTAGGTAGAGCGCAATGTAAATCGATGTCATTGGCCTCCGGGTGGTATACCATAACGCTCTGTTGTGATCGCTCTGGACATTCGCGCTCTGCTGTACCATGGCCATGTAAACAGGAAATAGCTTCTCCCCTCAAGCTTGGAGAAATTTTGAATGTCCATGTCCAGTTTGGTCAGCATGGAGAGAGCTTTGTAGCTGAACCGCTCATGGCGACTGCACAGTCCAAACGTGCTCCAGCATGGAGTCGACCAGAGGTCTTGGATCTCATCGGTCTATGGGGCAAAGAGTCTGTTGCGGCTCAGCTCTGAGCCAGCAAAAGAAATTTGGATATCTACGAGAAGATATCTCACAGCACACAACAGGGACGTGCAGCAGTGCCGCATTAAGATCAAAAAGCTGAGGCAGGTTGATCAGAAAACTAGGGAAGCTAACAGCTGTTCTGGCTCCTTGCCCAAAACATGCCGCTTTTACAAGGAGCTGCATGTGATTCTCCACCGTGCCACCACGCAGCGTCGATACCTCCGCAGAATCCCAGTCCAGAACGAATGAGGACTCTGTGGACGAGGATGAGGAAAGCAGGGTGCAGGAGACAGGGGTATCCATTCACTGAGAGCCGGGACCTGTTCGTTACCCCAGAGCCATAGCCAGGCCAGCAGGACTGATCAAGATGACAGGGAAGGCACATCTGGTGAGTGTATGTGGAAAATCTAGTTTTTGTGGTTGTCCCCAGTCCAGCTTCTAAAAGGAGTTTTTGTTTTTGCGGGGATGGGCTTCCTGGGTGTTGACAACTTCAGCAGAGGGTTACCCCTGGAACCTCTGTTTATGTGCAGAGGTATTCTCAAAGATATCTCAAGGAAATTTTCATGTAGGTAATCTGTAATCCTTTACAGAAAGTTTCTGAGGAGGGCAGCCTAATTTCTTCCCCCACGGTATGTGACTTTACCTTGCCGCTCTGCTATTAAATGAGCAGGCATCATTGCGGAACACAGCATAGCAGCACATGGGCCAGGCCTGTACCCCAATGCTTGCAACAAATCCTCCCTTTCCACCTGCATTACCCTCAGGAGACTGATGTCACACATGGTCTCCTAGGGAAGATGGCACAAGTTTAAAATACCCGACCAATACAGTCACTGTTATTCCTCTGCCATGGATGGTGTCACTGGGTGCCTACACAAGACAATTCCCAGTCACGTTATTGTTGCTGAGGATGTTAGGTGTCGAGACACTGGTTGTCCTGTTTTCTGCCGCTACACTTCATCCACACTGTCCTCTAAGCTGTGTTGTCCATCTCCTCCCAAACCGGTCCTTGGGATGTTACAGGAGAGCCTGGTGATCCCTCTCCTTGCACCGTCGTTGATTGCGGAGTTTAGTGCTAATAAGACCTCTATAATGGATGCAAGGGCTGTTGCTTGCCATGTCTGGAATGCCACTCCGTCCCATCTGATACCTACAGAGTGGAATGCGGGTCTGGTTTTCCTTCTAAAAGTGAAGCGGTATTCTTTTTACAGTGTAACATTTCTTTTACTACTTTCGATCAGCTAACAATGGCAACTTTGTGCTTTATTTTTCTTACAGTTGACACCTCGGCCTTCAGGCCACCTTGCAGAACTCCCGCTGAAAGACTTTCCCAGATTAGGAAGCAGGGGAGAAAAAAACATGGGATGACATGTTCAGTGAACTAACAGACACTTCCACAGCTGTTGACACAGAGTTCAGAGCCTGGAGGATGTCCTTATCTGAAAAACTAGACATGGAACACAAAAGATCAGTGCAGGAGCATAATACACAACGGGAGATGTTGCATATTATGAGGGATCAGTCCAACATGCTGAATCGTCTGGTAGAGCTCCAGGAAGAACAGTGGCAGGATAGACTCCCTCTGCAGCCCCTCCAAAACACTCAACCGCCTGCCACTTTATCAGCCCACACCCCAAAGCGCAAAGTTCAAAGAAAGTGCCCTTTCGCATACAAAAGTTCTGCAGCCACTGCTCATCATATCACACCTTTGTAACTATGTGATCCCACCAATCTGTGTTTGTTCCCTGGGACCGAGAACCAGACTGAAGATGATGCGTGCCAGCCTGCAGCAAACAGGAATTGTTTCACTCTATGGCTTGTAGCAGAGTGGCCTCCGTACATTGCTATTTTCCATGCTGCGACTCCTGTCTCACCTTTGAAAATCCTGCAGAATAAGCCGTGAGATATTTGTGATGTTCACAATGATGGATCCTGTTCAGCTCTGCACTATGCCTCTCCGGCAACGGTGTGCACACGGCATAGAAAAGCGGCACAAAAAAGCATTTGCAGCTTGTTTGGGACAAGAAGGGAGGGAGCACATTTCATCATGGGAAGACAACAAGCTTCCCAAAAGCCTCTGCAGCTAGTTGCACTGTGGGATAGCTACCTATGGTGAACTGCTCTGAATGTCGACCCAAGCACAGAATGGGGACGCAAGAGCCCGATGAAAGAAAATTGGTTTGATCGCACTCCTGTGACTGCTAAAATTCAGTGGGTGAGTCAATTTAAAATCAACTTCACTCTGTAGTGTAGACATACCCTAACACGCCCTCCATTAATAAAAAAGGAATTAAGTCTTCCAAAAAAATTCTTCTCACTTTTATGTCTGATTTGCTAATTCAAAAGTGTAAAGCCCATTTTACAGTGAATTAACTATATGCAAATTAACACATTCACAATCTATTCACTTTTGTACTTCAGTACTATGACTGAATCACACATTGCCAGGGAAATTCTTACTTCACTTTGGGACTGATGGGAAGGGTAAAATGAAATTTGAGCTGCTACAGATTTAGAGAGAGAGAGTGCGGGGGAATGGAGTCAGGATTCTGTGATTTTTTTTGGGGGGGACCTACTATAGAAGCATGGCCACATCACTGAGCATCTTTGAAATAGAGATAATGCTATTTGCCTACCTCACAGTGGCCTTACGAGAATACTGCTTATCTATCAATGCAATGGTATTGTGGAGGAACATGAAAAATAGCTGACGACTATTGCACATAACATCAAGTCTTGAAAAATATACATGAAACATACTAACCCAATGATTAAATCCATCTACCAGAGTGAAAATACCTTCCTCCCTGCCACGCTCTCTGTAATTTAAAGGACTATGTACTGTTCACTGTGCAGAGTACTTAATTGTAATATTGTCAGTCAATTTATTACGTTTACTTTAATAGGTTACCTTTGCCCACCTCCTTGTCTCCCCTTCACATCCTTCCCAATGTGTACTCTACCTCTTCCCTGTATTTCCTGCCTTTTCCACTTCTCATTCCAAGAGCTCTCTATTTACACCCTACTTCACTTTTCTAAATCTCTTACACACACTGTTCCATTCACTCAATTCTATTAGCTTTGGCTTTACTCACCACTGATCCAAGGAATGGATCCTAAAAATAATAGTTACTTACAAAATACAGTTGCAACAGTTCTTCTACAAATTAAAGTGTATCATCATTTTATTTGCATATTCTTGTTTAACAGAATATATTTTAGAAATTGTATGAGAGTTAAATTTAGATCTAAATTTGAGGGAAGATCCTGAAGCTAACATATTGCTCTTCTGGAATACAAATTAGCATATTAACATAATATCAAAAAGCAGTTCAAGCATGTCACATAAGATATACGATTAAGTGTGCTTTTGTAGTCAATTTGTCCTATTTGATACACATACCAAAGTGTTATCCTTGATGGTTTAAAAAGAATTCTGAGCTAACACATTAGGCTCATAAGAAAATTATTGATGAACACAGAATTTCTATATTCATTTTATTTACTAGAAAAAGTAATGAGTTTTCTGGCTTTATCAACAAGAAGTCCAGTAACCCAAGTGAACAGGGACCTTTTATTTTATGCAGTAAAAATAGTCTCAGAGACATGCCATCCCCTTTCATTTCTGAATATTCTGAAGGACTCTTGCTATGCACATCCGGTACGGTATTCAGAACTGCCATTTTGGATGGGTGCTTAGAAGGTGGGGTGAGGACAGGAAGAATATTTTATAGAAAAAACACTGAAAAATGTGTTCCAATTTCAGTTTTTTTTGTTTGTTTTTTTTAAAGTAAAAAGGTTGTATCTAACTATCCTCTCCTTTGTGATTGAAGTTTCCAAAACCACTTAGCTGTCTCAGTATTCTCCTACTTAAATATTCTTGAAATGATAAGAGATACCCAGAAACCAAATGTAGCATTTAAATAGAGCACAGCTTAAACAGGGGCTGTTTAGAAAGGCAATATCTGTTAGGGTATTTTGACCGAGAAAGTGTCTATTTTAATGACAAAAGCCATTTCAATGGAGAGCTTCACCGAGAGAACTGCCGGCTGTCTGACTTTTTCTTGTTAATGTGTTTGAAGATTTTTGATTTGTGGACATTCTTGGATTTCTGGTAACCAAATCCTCCACCACCGCCTCTTTTTTGAAATCTTCTGCCTTGGCTGCTGTTCACATCTGGGAATTGTTGGTTAAGGAATACAGACAACAAACATTAAACCAACTGAAATGTCACATTTTTCAGCATGGTGAGATGTTTTATGGGGAAAAGGATAGTACCGCGTGAATGGCATTTTACACAACAAAGCTTAGTTGATGCAAGGATGGAGAAAACTTGTCAAACTAAAAACTCACTGAGTGCTGTCGTTACTTTGACTGTTTTCTATTTTTCTTTCTTCCAAATTTAACTCTATTCCGTCTAATAGTATGGACCACACTAAAGCTATAAATGGGTCAGCCCTTACCATCAGTAGTTCTGAAACAATTCTAGAAGCAATCCCTATACATTCTGTTCCCCAGATAATATGCCACAACTGTTACATTGAAGTACTTATCTCATTGTGC
>ML675620.1:61044919-61057469 GCA_007922155.1 Mesoclemmys tuberculata | reverse complement strand
AGATAATATGCCACAACTGTTACATTGAAGTACTTATCTCATTGTGCAAACCCCACATCAGTGAAAGAGAAAACGACTCTTAAGAATATACATGCAATATTCCCAGATCCTCTCTCTATGCAAAAATTAAAATGTTGTTATACTTGCCCTGCAATACATACATATGCATGACAAATATTAAAACTAGAAAAATTACTGGTTAACTTCTTCAATAAAACTATTCTCATAGGGTTAGGACATGCTTAGCTAATTAATAGTAAAAATATCATTTGCACTTCAGTGATGCGCACATTAGAAATGTTAGGCAGACAAATTAGTTTTGACACATTGCAGTAAAAGGATACTCAGATCAACAAATGGAGGGACTTTGAAACCAAAAGAAAGTGAAACTTTGGGTAGATCCAAGTTATTGACGTTATAGATCTGTTTCAGAGAATGGGAATCGTAAGCTCTAATGTATGCTTTGTATGCTTCCTGGGCTGACTTGTGAAGGAAATAGTTCTTCTCAATCAATTTTTCAAGCTGGAAAAAGAAAAGTAAGACAGTTGTATCCAGTTTATAAATCATACAGCAAATAACTTGTTTTGCTTGTAACTTGCAATAAGTACATTCACCATAATATTCCCTTCAGTAAAATTGACCTACAACAGCAAAATATACACAAATACATCTATTTTTATAAATCAGAGGGAAAAAATAAATTGAATTACATTACATAGCCTCAAAAAGTAAACTTAAATAGCATTGCAAAAATAATGAATTGAGTTGTCTGAATGCATTCTCTTTAGCTTAACTTTATAGCTATATGTAGGTGGTACAAACCAAGCTTAAAACTAGGCATCTTGGAATTAATGGACCAAGGTGGCTGGCAGATATTCTAATATCAAAATTAAGCGATTGTATCAGCCTACTAAGATATTGGTATGTTGCTAGACTTTTCAAATAAACAGGCAATGTTAGCTTCTCCCCTGATGCATATCAGAATTTTCTCCTTAAACTGAAAGTTTTTACTTTTTAGAATTGACTTCTTGTTCCCTGTGGCGCTGCACCTCTGGATTTGAATGTGTCCATTTTGACGGTTAGTAGGCATTGATTTATTGTATTAGAAATGAGATTCATTTATGTCACAATATAATAATTATGTTTTAACTACAAGTATCTTTTTGCAAAGGCTGTCTCAATTTCTTTATCTAAATAGGATTTTTAAAAATCCTTTTAGTGTCGGTTTTTTAAAATTTAAGTTATTGCCAAATGGCTTTGCAGATCTTTATACAAAGGAATGATAAAGACCAACTAACAACAAAAAATTCAGAAAAGATGGCAAAATTCCACAAAAAATAATAGACCAAATATACTGCTTCACTAGTTTTTGCATTTAGAATCAAAAGTGACAACATTCTGAAAACAAACAAAGCCGCCTTCTGAAATTCAATTGAACTTAAACAGAACATAAAGTGAATGGTGAGCTCATTAGTTCTGACACTCCAGATTAAAACATGGCTTTGTAGATCGGATCTCAAGTCAATTGGAAAAAAAACAAAAACAAAAACCCACACATTTAGAGCCCTGATTGGACATAAAATTTGTAACCATATCCAATCTGTGATCCGCAAAAGATCTGCGGATATAAAGCAGATATCCACAAATTTGCAGGGCTCTTACGAAATTTGGGTCTGCATCCATCCATGATCCGCATCTATGGATGGGATATAAAGCAGAGATGGCTAATCATATTTACAGAAAATTATTACATAAAAACAGAATTTATATACTAAGAAACATCTCACTCCAAATTCTGAAATCCTTTTCTAAATTTTAATTCAAGTTTGTCATTTTTATTACTGAATGTATGTACATATAACATAGAATTCTTTCCACATTTAGAAAAAATGCCTATTCTAGATTCATACTCCATGCTCTTCATCTTTACATCGGAGGACTAAACAGATCTATCTTTCACTGGATTATGATGGTATGTAAATCAGACTAGTTAAAAAGATTCCTATTATACATTACAGAATTTACAAATGTAATTTTTAGATTTTCCTGTTCCTGTAGAGGTACTGAGCAATCCTCTTATGAAATATTATGTTAGTGACAAGTATACAGAACATGCACATTTTGTTCAGTAAGAGTTAAAAAAAACCGTACATTTATTGTGCTAGGTACACACACTTTACCCACAAATATAAACCTACAGCCATAAAAGTCAGATGTACTTAAAAGTATGATGGCAGATTAAACTGTCACATGATAAAATAGAAAAAAACCTATTTCTAAACAGGAATATATTAATTCTCACTGAAGTCAATGACAGGTTATCTGCATGTAACGAGGGCATAATTTGATACATTGTTTCATTTGAAGTATCTTTGAAATTATAACATGGTTTCATCATAATCATGGACAGCTGTAATGACATGAGATCTTAGCACTCAAGAGCAAATATCTACAGGTATCTTTCAAATCATGTAGGCACATTTCCACTTCTTTAAACCTTCACTTACTTTGTAAGAGCATGCTAGTCTATGCCTAAAAACCATTTTCATGTAAAAATTCAGAGAACTAATATGAAATAATTTTATACCTGAGATTGGATGTCTGAAATTTTTGACCAGGAAAATTCAAATTCACTTAATGGTACCTAAAAAATAAATAAATAAATAAATGAAAACTATGTTTAGATAACTCTTACTTATACAGTGTTATGTAGCCTATATAAGAAGGCGTAAATAAAAGTTACAGCATTCACCTAAAGAAAATGGAAATTAAGGCCTGATCTACCCTAGAAAAAAGTTACACATTCAAGCAACTATAACTTTAATATTGGCATATGCTCTAGTACGAACACAGTTATATTGATGTAATACCTTAGATCGGTATAAGCGCTATTATATCCATGTAACTACAGTCCACACTACGTGTTTTTACCACTTTAAATATAGTGGTATAATTAAAATAGCAAAATAGTCTAATTCAAACAAATCCTAAAGGAAGGCAAGTTAAGGATATGCAGATAGTCGACTTCTGTTAAATATTATTTTCGTTATTCAAATAGAAACTCTGCTACTGTCCTTTAAAAGTTCTAGCAGGTATTTTTGCAGGGCTTTTTGATACAAAGCATTCTATCACTTGGGTGAGAACAGTGGGTTTTTCACAGAAAGGTTCTGAACTTAAAAAACAATGGAAAAAGTCAACCACTTTTTACTTTTTCTATATGAATAAAGGCCTGAGAAATTTTTTGAAGGCATTTCAGTCTCTTTTCTCCTCCTATCAAAAGATCAGGCTTTTTAATCAGAGCTCATCATTAACAGCAATATTTAAACTAATTATGCTCTTCTCATTGAAGAGACATTTTTCCTTTATAGGAATGAAATGTGGCAGTGACTCAGGGCTGAGAAAACAAGTGAGGAATTGGGAAGTTTAGCAGCTAGCTGCTCCCTCCCTTTTGAAATACTACTGACTGATTTATTTCTGCTACTTTTTAAAATAGAGGCTTTAAAAATATTACTAGAGTTGTCCCCTTTTTGGGATTTTTTTTTTTTTTTTTTTGGAGAGCCAGGCACCTAGTGGGTTTGGTAGAGGGATCACACAGAAATTTTTCCCCTTTTACAGCACTTTGTTAAACTGCTGTGTCAAGTGATTCCAGATACACTGGAATTCAAATTATTATGTAGTTTCTATTGCAGTGGCCACCTTGCATTTCTATTAAAATTATTCAGTTAAACATTTTCTAAGCAGTAAAATGGGTTTCGGTTAAAATATTGAAACACTTGATCAATCATTACAGTTTCCACATCAAAAAATTCCAGCAGCATACCCTGGCTTGCTTTAGGTAACGAAGGAAACCCAGTTCTTCTGGTCGTAAAATGAGTAGAGCGTGTCCTCTGCCATTTATACCTCTGGCAGTTCTACCAACACGATGAATGTATTCCTTTTTAGAAAAAGAATAGTTAAGAATGTAATAATTAGAAATCAAAATTCTTATGTCAAGTAATTTCTTTAAGAACACCACTATTATCTCAGAATATGTTAATATTAGTACATAGGGATTGTCAAACTCAACATTTAACACCATGCAAAATAAATACGTCCGTGCCCTGATTCAAGGTCCTGCATCAACGGGATCTGCTTTTGACTCATGCAAATAGCCTAACAGAAAAACATACTTAATAGTAATACAGCTATGGAGTCTCTCATCCATATAGTCTGCTCATCACATTGAAACCTATGATAAAGAAACCAAATGCTGCAAATGTGAAGCACAAGGTTTGATAAAGAGACAATTTTAAAAAAATCCATTTGGAAATATTGTTATTGTTGTTATAACCAATAACAATGATTATTGTAACTAATTTTTGTTTTCTTCAGTTTGATTACTTTGTGCAGCTGTTTGTAAGGTTCTTTCACACAGCAACAGGAAGAAAAAACAAAATTGGAAAATAAGGACTTTCAAAAAGAAATCACAAACATTGTCAGGGGACTGCATGGCAAGTATACAACCCGATAACTCTTGAGACTCATTTTTAAAAATTAACTAAATATTATGTCTAAGTACACAACTGTGATACTTATCCCAACAGGCAATCATTTTAGAAGTAGGCTGCATGCTTCAAATAAGAGGTGCATTCAGCATGTAGCCTGTAAAATCAAGCTTTTTCCAGGAACAATAGAAAGTCAGTTGTTTGATTCACACCCTGCCAAAGCCTGACAGTTTTCTAAGTAGGGGTAATGAAGTCTATATTTTCTCCAAAAGTAGGTAAAGTTAGAAAGACACCGGAAGCATTTGCAGGAGATTAGTTACCTTTGGATCATCTGGAGGGTCATACTGAACAATCCAATCAACCTCAGGAATATCCAGTCCTCTGGCAGCTACATCAGTACACAACAGTATCCCAGAATCAGCATTACAGAACTGGAAAAATGTGGTGGTACGTTTAGTTTGTTTCTGCTTGCCCTAGGAGAAAACATATTCAGGGTTAATTTAGTTAACAACAAAAAGATTCTGTAAATAAGCCTTCAGAATTGTAGATTTACATGTACACAAAGAAATATATTCTCATACACTATATGACTACTAAGATGATTTAAAACAAGATACTGAAGTATCGTTCCATCCATCAGACTCATACATACCCATATCTATGGCTTTTAAAAGCAGAACCATATTTGTAGAGTAGAAACAAAGCAGGCTGAGGTACAGCTTAGTCATATAAATGCTACTTTGGAGGAGGAAATGTCATATATTCTAAAGGCATTAAGCGCTCAATCCTGCAAATGCAATGCAATGGGGACTATTCAAGGGCTTACAGTTAAGGATATGCCTAACTGTCTGAAGGATCAGAAAGTAAAATAGTAACACTTAAAAGACTAGAGATAAATAGAAGAAAGGTAAGATCCCCTCCCCTCAATTTAACACTTCCATTCAGAATGCAACACAAAGACTTTAGCAGGATTTAACTTATTACTCAGGCACTAACATTCTCTCTCCATACATCCTGGTTTCAATAAAGGCCATCTACAATTTAGGGTAACTTCACAGGAGAGGAAGTTGTTCAGATATTAAACACACATTCTTAAATCAGTCTAGAATATCTGGATTTGGATTTCAATATCATAAGCAGAGCATTTTCTTGAGACAGTTAGGAAGTTAGGAGCTTAGGAAAATGATATTTTAGGTGTTTGAGACATCAACTCTGGCATGGGAATGTCAGAATCCTGAACTCAGGCCTGAACCAGTTGTTGAACAGATTAGTTGACCTTTATTAATGATCTGTTTCACAGCATCTGGATTTGGCAACAGATTCCCCTAACTGTTTTTTTCTCCACAAAGTGAATTCAGTCAGTATAAAAGGACATTCCTCTAGAAGCTGAAAATCCTCTTTTTGCCCACAGAGGAGGGGTTGCAGCAATGGCAGCTTGCCTCAACAATGATAGTGCTGAAATTCAGCCGCTGGGCCTTTACAAACTGTGGTCTTCTCTCCTGAGAGTGGCAAAATAGATACTACTGGTTTTGCAATAAGTATCCATTAGGCTGGGATAACCAAGGAAAAGCCAAGGAGTAACAACTTTCAGTTACTTTGATTGAACAGGATTTGAAATGACAACCTAGAAAATAAAATTGTTTTTCAAAAATTTCCTGAAGAAAATACTTACATGAATGGCCATGACTGGCAAGTCAATATAGTTGAGTAGTTCATAGTGGTATTTCACAGACATACATGAAGAGAAAAATACCATCAGCTTTTTCTTCCGGTTTTTCTTGAGGAATGTGAAGAGCAGAAGGAACCTTTTTTCAGATGGACACACTACATATCCCTGGAAATCATTCAAAGCCAGGTATTTAAAGTATGTACAAAATAGGCTTTCGTTTCAAATAACTCAATTAAGTCAGTGCTGCAAATGGAGCTTTAAAACATATATTTAATTCTTTGGTTCCACAGCAATATTAAACAAAACTTTCAGACAACTATGTTTCCTTCTTTCCCAGTCTCACCTTCTTGGGAACTGACATCCATATAGTATACTTATTAAATTATGTAATGAAGAGAAGTATATTTGGAAATTATTGGTAAGTAAAAGTTATAGAAATAATGTAACAGCAACAACAAAGATGCTCCAAGACTTGTTAAATCACTGAAAATAGCACACCTTACACCAATATTTATCTCATGGGCCCTTAAAATTCTGAATGTTTTTCAAAGCACATTTTTAAAAAAGAAATTTCGCTACTGATCAAGGCCTTGGCATCTATGAAAGGTGGTAAGTAACAGCCTGTAATTCTGCATCAGCCATCCTTACTCTGAGTATTGAAGATCTTGGGATTTGTAGCTCTAATCCCAAAGACGTTTTACCATGTAACACTACGAGGTCACTGACTACCCTTTGATGGAACAGCTACAAAGTCATCTCACACAATGCTAATGGCACTGAACTTGACAAAAACAGAGCAGAGAATTTCCATGGTAATGAACTATGTTTATATATGTGATGTGATTAGGAACAGATTTTTTTAATAAAATAGAATATTTGGCTTGTCAAAATGTTGGTGTTGCTTATCTTACAACATCTACTAAATGTAAATTCCTTATAGCCGGCTAATGCTAGAGGGATTTAAATTGATCTACTAGTGGCTGTCCAGGATGTCCAAAGGCCACCTGAAGTTTAAGACTGTACTTTACATTTATAGAACTCACATAAAAGTTGATGACTAGAAGTAGTTTGGGCACATATTACACCTATTTTTACTAGTATTTAACTTTACCTGTTCAAGACCGTCTACTGTGGCAGTTTCCTTATTATCATCAACCCCAACATACAACGGCTCCTTTTTCAGAGAGATTTTAGCCAGATCTTCAACCTTTCGGGTTTGTGTAGCAGAAAAAAGCATGGTCTGTCTGCGCTCTGAAATAATTCAGAAAAAAGATCTCACTTTAGCAGAAGACTATGCAAATAGCAGACACACACACGATGCAGTTGGGGGGCTCCCTGTGTTGTGCCTGTTTTCGTCAATGAGTTGGCAAATACAGTTTTTATTATATCATGTCTGTCTCTACAACAAGCTCTATCAATGTAATTTATATGATGTAGTGCACATGACCTACGAAGCAATGCTTGTTTTTTAAAAAAATTAACGTCTATAAACTCTAAGCAGTCCTTTCTCTTCAGGGGAATGTTAATATTAATTTGCACTGCTATTCACACAGAAAATAGCAATCACACCAGATCAGATTTTAATTTTAATTCTAGCTAGCATAACTGCATATTTTTTCATTCATGTAAGTATCAAATTCTTTTGTATCTTCAGAAAAACTTCTAAAATTCATTGCAATAAGGTAACAAATACGTTGCATTTCTTATCAGTTTTCCATAGTTTTGCCTGATGGTACATAGGTTATACCACACCACACTTTACATTTGTACATTATTCTTGCTGTGTAGGGCAACCTGTGTCTGTGCTGAGCCTCACTGAGTACACTGGGACTGTGCACAGGTGCAAGGGTATGTCTGCATGGATCCTAATGCATGATACAAACATAGGTGCTGGTCCTTCAATGTTTCACCCTTGTCTAAATGCATGGGGTTTAGGGGGGAAACCAAGCACAATCCCTTTTTCTTTTGATGCAAAAAACAATAATGGAATTGGTTCACTATATTTTAGCTTCTCTAGTTACCAGAGAAAGCTGTTATTCTGCTCATCTTTTGTTGTTTGGTTTTACTTGCTGCATATCAAGTAGCTACCACTCTTAAAACTATAGTTGCATTCAAAAGCAATTATCTTAAAATTTGGAACCCTGATATACATCAGGCTGCATATTAACCTGAAACAGGTGTATTTTAGTTTTCCTCTGTTTCTAAGATGAGCGTTCTTCAGTGGTTCTGAGTAAGACTCACTGCTATCAAAGAGTAATACAAGGCGTAATGGGATGAAATTTAGAAAAATGAAAAAAAAAATTAGGTGAGTATCAGAATAAACTTCCTGAAGTATAATCTCTGAATAGATATATAAAGCTCTCAAATGAAGGGATGGAAACCTTTTAGCTGTAAACTATGTCAGAAAATTCTGCACTGTAAGGAACAAGCTTGCATTGACAAAAAGATGCCCTAGATAAAAATGATAGATACCTATTAGGTAAACTTTTATGGGCTAAATTATTTCTTTAGGGTGCCCATTAAAAGCCTGTTTTTTAGATAAATTATGGTCTGATGGATTGTCTATCAGATACCAGTGGTGAAAGGGTTAATGTGATCCTGAGAAGCCAATTAACTCACCTCATTACACATGGAAGGTGGGCCAGCCCTAATTAATGATGAAACCAGCTGGGTGCTATAAACAGAAGAAGTTTGGAGCAGAAAGGAGCTGTTGGGAGAAACTCTACAGTCTCTTTCCTGGTAGTATGGTGTGACAAGACTTGCAGAAAATAGGAAGCATCTTGTAGAATGAGGAGAAAGCCCTTTCGGTAAGGTTGGGTAGGCAGAAACCCAGGAAGGAGGCAGCAAGAAGTGTGGTGGAGTGAACCTTGACTGCCTGTCCTATGGTTGCTAGACTGGAACCCAGGGCAGTAAGAGGCTGGGTTCCCCTACCAGCCCCTGGTAAGGTGGCATGAAGCCCCTAAGAATGAGATATGGCCTACTAAAAGCTCTCAGAAAAAAGTGTATGGACCACTGGTCCCAGAATTGAGGATGACAGACTGGATGGAGGGATCAGACATTTGTTTTTGCTGGGATTATCATCCCTGATGGGGTGGGACTAAGCCAGAGGGCTGAGTCACAAGAAGAGACAGACCACTGCAAGGCCAAAGACTGTCAGCAGAGGGTGCTAGAGGAGGAGGAGAGCCTGCTAGCCCACACGCAGCTATGAGGTGTGCTCCAGTGGTAAGTTGACTCATCTACAGATGGTAAAATACAAACAAGTTTCTGATAACTACCGTATACTGCACTAAGAAGGAGTGTTTGTGGGGGTGGTGGTGGGGGGGTTGTGGTGTACATCAGTCGGAACAAACAGTAGAAAATGTAGGACAATCATTCCAAGACTAATACTAAAATTGCTATAACCAAAGCTTTTTCTCCCTCGTTCTGGCCTTCTTTCACCAAAACAATTCTCAGAAGGTAATATGATTTCTAGGAATGACACTGATTTTACTTACTTGGTAGAAGTTTTATGATCTGTTTCATTTCTTCCTCAAACCCTACCTCTAGGATGCGATCTGCTTCATCGATTACCAGACACTGCAGGTTTTTATACATAAACCCTGGAGTGTTCTGCAAGATGTTAATGAACAAAGTCAGCCAGAGAAACTGCACATGGGGTTTTGTTTGTAAATACATAAGGCTACTGATATTTTACATACCTGCATATGGTCCAGAAGTCTACCTGGTGTTGCTACTATAATGTTGATCCCATTTGCAAGTTTCTGTGCCTCAGCTGATCTGTTACTACCTCCCATTATCAAGCCATAGGTGTGAACATGATGAGTCATCAGTTCTTTAAGAACACCGTAAGTCTGCATCGCAAGCTCTCTAGTAGGTGAAAGAATCAGAACACCGGTTCCTAGAAAAGAAGTTGCTCATTTCAGCAAAACTTAAACCAAGTAGCCTTTCCCTCTCTCCCTAAGAATTACTTCAACTTCAGTGCGAAGCCTTACCATTCCTAGGCATGAATTTTAGCTTGTAGATGAGCTCTATGGCAGGAATGAGGAACGCAAGTGTTTTGCCACTGCCTGTTTTCGCAGCTGCTAGAATATCTCTGTAAGTGTCATAATTAGGAAGAAAAATATTTAGTTTTTCACATTATAAGCAGCACCTAAAATTTTAGTTACTTTTATAGGAAAAAAATTAACAGATAGGTCAGAGGTTTGGTAATGTTAAGTATTTACCCATTCAAAAACAATCTTAGTCAACAGTGACTGGGAACATCCAATCCAGGCAAAAGCATTGGTCTCCAAAGCAGTCAAAACTTGCTATGGGATTGGCTCTGAGACACTCTCTCTTCCTCTATAACTGACAGTCTACTAGTTATGTTCCATGGAAACAAGAGACAGATCTTTAACGGGTTGAACTTATACTATGGAACTCACTCACAAAAGGGACAGCAGCAAAGACCTCTCCACTTTCAAAGCTAAATAGAAAACTCATTTCTAATGAACTTTCCTTCAATTTCTTCGCACAACAGGCACACTCAAAAGCAAACAAACAAGCCTATCAAACAAACTTTCTCCTGCAGGCTGGAAAGAAAAGCAAGCAAATGAAAAATGAATTCTACTTGGGAATTAGGTGAAGTATTGGGAAATACATGGAAGACACTTATACTTGGATAACAGAAGCCACATATAAGTACTTAGAACACATGATCACTTAATCATGATTTTAAAAAAATATTACAACTGATGCAACTTGTTTGGATTGTATCCCAATAAAATATAAACACAATGAAACTACATAATAAAAAAATACATACACAAGATGGAAACAACACTGAATTTTATTATATTCACTATTTGTAAAAACGGGGGGCAGGGGGACCTGTGGCGGTCATACAAGGCATCAATTACTGAAGTGGCTAAATAGATAAATAAGTGAACATAACCTATGAGCATGAGGGACTATTGCATACCTTAGTTTATTATAACAGTGTCATGTGTGACCGGACATCTCATTCTTTCTACACGTTTCTATTAGACTATTTTTTCCCCATTAAGGCAGTAACAGAGAACTCACTCAGCCAGTCTGTGTATGAGGGAGGAACTGCAATCCCAGTACTTCTAAAGTGTTTGCATTTCACATGGAGACAAAACTCAGGTGAAATTTTAATTAAACATGCTCTTTTTTTAAATAAAAAATCTCTATTTCTTACCGGCCTTCCAGAAGGGGTTTAATACTTTTATGTTGAATTTCTGTCATGTGTGTAAAGCCCATGTCAGTTACTCCTTTCAGCGTGTTCTCACTGACTACATCAGCCAGTGACGCAAATGAGGTATCTTCAAAAGCACCTGACAAGAAACAATTGATCAACCATTTCAACCTTGTTTCCTCAAAACCTACCCAACCTTATTGGCTACCTGGCAAATTCATTTAGCATTTAACAAGTTACATTTCAAGTTACTCTACTTGATTACTGTACCAGCAATTTTGTCTTATGCAGGATAGTACCACTTCATTATTAAGTCAATAAGAAAAGGAAAATCAGGGGAACTAAGACAAATCAAACACAACTGATATAAAAACCTCTTAAAGAACAGGTCCTTACAAATAAAACTAGCATTCTCCTAGAAGAATCAGATGGTTACCAAATCTTAACCAAAAAGAGGCAACAAACTTTCAAATTTGGTTGTTTAGAGTCAGCCATCTAACTTTAAGCACCTAAGTTTGAAAAAAAAGTTAGTGACTCTAAAGAAGTGTTTCAGAACTTGCACTGTAGTATCAGGCAAAACGTAAACAGAGATATGGAAATTTGCAGACAAGTTACCTGTTACACCCAGAGGTAAACTGGGCTCCTCAGTTTCCTCATCCATGACTTCACTGTCTTCAGGCTCCTCATTATTTTCTTCCACTTCAGAATCCTTACCATCTTCTGCATCTTCCACTTCTGCAGACTCTTGTTCTTCAGTCTTTGCTTTTTTAGTTTCTGTACCTGCAATTTATTTATTTATTACAGAGAATGAATACACCAAACAAGTAACACTTTGCAACCATTATCATAAAAAAGATATTATGGGATATTTATTTCCCCAGTATGTAAGTCACTCATGCAAGTTTCAACATGGCAGGAATTTCATTTTAGTTCATGCTTTTTATCTGCCCTTGGAGGGGAGGGAAAAAGCCCACCTTGTTTCAGGTCATCCCTGAGGCTACAGCGGGCAGCACTGCATCACTTAGCATTCAGAAAACGTGTGTTCCCAACCAAGGAGGGGTTAAAAAAATTTAAACAAAATTTAAAGTTTCTTCCTTTCCTTTGCAAAGCAGGCAAGTGCATTAGTTTAGCAGTATCTGTAGTATACAAATATTATTTATAGACTCATAGGTCAGAAGGGACCAATATGATCATCTAGTC
>ML675620.1:60986061-61034919 GCA_007922155.1 Mesoclemmys tuberculata | reverse complement strand
CTCACCCCAGACATATCTACACATACCTCACCATCCACACACAGCGATCCACAGCACAAACGCGCCTACACCCACCCCACCTTCCATGCACAGCGATCCATGCCCCAGACACGCTTACACACACCCCATCATCCATGCACAAGGACCCAGACAAGGGTTGCCAACCCTCCAAGATTGTCCCACAGTCTCCAGAAATTGAAAGTTAATCTTTAATTAAAGATTTGGTAGTGATGAAACCTCCAGGAATATGTCCAGCCAAAATTGGACATATCTCCATCACAGATACATTGACACCCCCTCCCCACCCACCATCCAAGCACAAATCATCGACCAGACCACAGACACAACTAGACACACTCCATCATCCACACACAGCGATCTATGCCACAGACACATCTACATGCCACCGTCATCCACACATAGCAACCTACACCACAGGCATTTCAAACTGCACTCCTCCCCACCCACTATATTTCAGATGACAGAGAATGAGCAATATGCTGTATTATATTATCAGGAACGAAGTATAAACCTCTCTCACAAAGTGCCTTTATTGTAAGCTTGTTTGCAAAGTGGCATTGCCGCCTTCTTGGTTGCAAGCATTTAATTCAAGTAAAGGAAATAATACATTCCCCAGTCCCTCATCATTCACCTCCGTGATCACATGCACTCTTATTACCAGGGATTGAACACAGCTCTCTAGGGAAAACATACTTTTGCGAACTCCTTATTGGCAGTGTATCACTGCTTCATCCTATCCAGGAGAGGCCAGCCAAACCAGCAACAGGAGCAGACGTGAGAAAGGGAAAACTGCTGCGGCCACACTGGCTCAGTTTCCTGCCAACAAATAAGGATAGATTGTGACTGTACTAGGAATTTTGTAGACCCAAGATTCCCAATAAGTGTAGTTCTGCTAACGATAGTATCCGTAGGCGTTTTACTACTAATTGTGCTAAAATTCATGAAACTTTCAGAAATACTGTTTCCTAGACTGACCATTGTGAGAATGGGCACAGATGTGTCTTCAATACAGTCTGTTACTAGAAAACTCAATCTTTACTGACCATCTGGTTTGCTGTCTGTCCCTAGCAATGGGCTCCCAGAACACACACATCTCCTGAATTTTCATGAGCCAGCCATTTCTTGCTCAGCCAGCCAAGTTTTAGAGCCTATCAGTTGCAGGACATGAGCTCCTAGATCTTAATCAGGCAGCACTTTCCAGCTGGCCAATTGGATTTCCCCGCTGCTCCTTTGTCCAAGTGATGGGCAAGGTGATCTTGTCTTAAAATGTTCTCTTTCTCAGCTCCCCATCCTCTTCCAGAAAATTGATTCGATCTATTTGGAATAAAGATTACTCCAGGCACTCTTGACCAGTAGGTGGCACAAATAGTACAAGAATTATATATCAGGTGGGTTTACTATCATAAACCATTAACTGCTGCATGTTCTTAAAAGCTTTAATTGCTACTAACAACATAATTTTCAGTCTATAATATCTTGATATAATGTGGCTTAATCACACTTTACAGAGCTATTATTATGTTAATTTCAGAACAATTATTACATATAATTTCTTACAAAAATTACTGATGCAGAACAAAACTCAATTTTCCCCCCTTTCAGTTTTTGTTTTGAAGAGCTCCTACAACTCAGTGGGATGAGAATTAAAAATGCTAGTTTAACCTTCCAAATGTTGGGAGCTACACAAGGATTTTATCTGACATTTTTACAAGGTTCAAATAAAGATTCAGGGTTGCCACATTAAAATTTCCTATTGTTAGACCCAGTCATTAATTTTAGACAAGTTTCCTGACCTAACTAAGAGTTAACGCATGGTCTGGCCAATTCTTTTGCTTGACTGGAAATATCTTGCTCCAGAAATATTTTGGATAAATTGTATCAAGAATTTTAAGAGGGAAGGGGATATATTAAAAAATAAAAAAGAGCAGGAAAGAAAAGGAAGACATACACAGGGAAAAGGTGGTAAGACAACAGCAATAGTACACAGTAATTTTGCTTATGGGAGCTATCTGAAGAGATGGAAAAATGACTGGAGAAGGAAATTTCATCTAAGCAGTGATCTCAGTTATTGAAAAGGTGGTGCCATCCTCCAATTTTTAGTTATATATCTGAGATGAGACTGAACCAAAAAACACACCCAAACACCCCCAAATTTGGGACTGAAAGGATCCAGTTTGAACTTTGCAGATGACTTGAACAAAACTCCCAGAAATGAATAACAGGGTACTTTGGAAGGATTGGAACTACTTGGATAAGTGAGGGCTACTCATGTGTAAGGGTTTGCAAAGTGTAGATCTTAGGTTGGAAACCTTGGGGATACATTAAAGTGGTCACTTAAGGAGCTGCTTATTAGAAATGCAGATCCTTTGTGCAGGTTTCATTTTATCTAGCTTAGACAGACAGGCATTTGTTACAAGCTCTGCGTACAATTTTGTTTTACTCTGGATAGTCTGCTGAGGGATTTTGCATTTCAAGTAAATGTAAAGGGGTTGCAGCTAATTTAATCTTGCACATACTTTCATCTGCACTTTAGAGACTTTGTATTCAATACAATGACTTGTGTGAGTAGGGATTGTTAATTTGATTAAGTTTGCAGGAAGGAGTTCTTGTGTGACCTTTAGTTAAAGACCATCTCTACAATTTAGGTAGTTGCCTTAGACATTTGTGTGTGTTTGCATACATTCCAAACATGAAGTTGTGCAGACATTAAACCTGTTTGGCTCTTTACAATAGCTTGCTATAAAGACATTGATTAGTGGATGCAAAGTTGCAACTGTCCAGTCCATCTTTGGATATTTTCAATGTTTGCTTTGTTGGTTTACTTGCTTTTGGCCTTTTTTCACTTTTTCATTGTTTTCAATCTTCCTTCAAATAGCAATTGTAAAAATCATGAAACAGAAGACTCAGCAAATGGTATTGATAATTCCTTGGTGAGAAATCCAGACAGTGGTTTAACACATAGTTCATCTTTGATACTGGGCATATGTTAGATGTCATAGAAATTCTTCTGGATACATATGTCTCATTTCTGTCCAATAGATTCTTTCCTAATTGCTTGTCTTCTATCAGGCAATTGTTACTAACAATAGGATTTTAGCATACTGAGTTATTATCAAAAGGTCTCAAACACTAAAATCTTATAGGAAGGCTTACAGGGAATTTATGTTTTGGCCTGGAAATGTTTCATATACATCTAAGAAATTTTCCATTAAAAAAAATTTTTTTTTATCCTCTGAAGGTAAATCAATGCTTTGACACCATCTGCATCTGATCTCATCATTTTGCCTCTCAGAGTAATGTCAATATTAAGGACAGATTTGGATACCCTTATTCATGTTCAATAGTATCTTCCTTAAATTGATCTACATTTTAGTGCATGAATAATCCCATTGATATCAGCAGGCTCACTCTTGGTATAAGGTATTGTTTAAAGTGAGCAAGAGTATCAGAATCTGGCCCTAAATTTGTGAGACCAAGATTTTCCAAAAGTGAATAGTGGTTTTGAGTACTTCAAGTATTGGTGCCTAAAGTGAGACACCTTAAAGGAGTCTGATTTTCAGAAAGTGCTTAGCACCCACCCTTTGAAAATCAGCCCTTGTAGTCTGAAGTTTGACATCCAAAAGTTGAGGCACTCAAAATCATTAGTGACTTATGAAAATCTTGGCCATAAATCTAAAAATACCGAAATAGAAAATTAGAATTCTTATTGTCTGCTGCCACTTTAAAAATCTCAAACCCTCAAGAAGAATTTTTCTTTTTTTCCTCACAAGAGTGTAATTTCTCTTCTTAAACTGGCCTGTTTGGTAGGATGGACAGAATTCAGTCCTGGACAATCAACAGGTTTAAAGTTGAAGATCAGATAAACAGATATCCACTTTCTTTAATGAAAGTATACAAACCACCTTCCAATTTGTCTGTGCAACTAACAGGTATGTTCATGCAAAGATATTTGCAAATATAAATCACCAATTTGCACACACAGTTCAGAAACATCACATCGCTTTTTAAAGTACAGAGTTGCTATATACTCTGCTGGTGTAAAGGGGTTGTAGCTAATGTATGGCTCTAGCTCATAGATTATATATGATGGAGTAGTCTGATTACAGATTTTTATTTGCATTAATGGAATGGGGACTTTACTTGCGTGGTTTTTAATATATATATATATATATATGGTGGTATATTATGTAGCACTCAGGCGGTCAAATCAGCATAGCACCATGATTTAAGTCAATAGAGCGATACCGATTTACATTAGCTCAGGACGTGGCACAACGGCAAGGCATATAAAATGTTAAACATGGAGATCATATTTAAAGTCCTATTCATAATGGGCAAAGGTAAGATTGACTGGATGAAGAACCATGCACAGGGCTATTTTTAAACCTGCTCCTGTCTCACCTCGCAATACCCACTCCCATTTGCTCCCATTATTATGGCAGCAAGTCCTGCTGGACCTGTGGAATCCCAGTCCCACTGCGGGCTCTGCATTAGTCCGTCGCAAGACTCTAACTGGATGTTTATACATCTGGATATCCTGACTTCCAAATGCTTAACTTTCCAACTTTATTGTTGCATAAACAGATGGAATGCTGGCTACTTTGAGGTCATTGGGAGATTTCCCATTAACTTCAATGGAACCAAGATTTTGCTCTAGATTTTTTTCCGTGCAATACCACTGTAGATCACTGACATGCAGCTATCACTGGAGCAAAATGCAACATCTATTTACTACTGTGCAGCAACAGTTTAGGATGTATAGAATACTTTATCCTATTGAATCTACAAAAGGAATTTTAGGTATGTATTGGAGTTTGATTAGGATATAAGGGTTAACTCACCTACCCCTGCAAAAAGTACCACAAGACCTTTAATAATCACAAATATTCCAGAGTTTGATTTTATGCCTCCAAATGATGCACCTTAGGTAGTGCAGTACCCCTTACATCATGGTGCTCAGTGCTGACTCCTCGGGACAGTACTGTCTTTTGAGCCCTTAGCAGGTTTTTTAAATATAGATGGATTTAAATTGAATTCCTGCAGACCTTTGAGGAGTTTTACATTAGGTTCCAAACTTCACAACTCAGGCCTTTCTGTGTGTCAGACTGGAAACCCAAATCCAGATCCATCTAAACTTCAGGGAGGTTCCAAATCAAATTCAGCTCCACATCTGGAATGTGGGGAAAGCGGTGGACATGATACGCCTTGACTTTAGCAAAGCTTTTGATAGGGTCTCCCACAGTATTCTTATCAGCAAGTTAAAGAAGTATGGGTTTGATGAATGGACTATAAAATGGATAGAGAACTGGCTAGAGCATAGGGCTCAACAAGTAGTGATCAATGTCTCCATGTCTAGCAGGCAGCCGGTCACAAGTGGAGTGCCCCAGGGGTTGGTCTCGGGGCCAGTTTTGTTCAACATCTTCATTAATGATCTGGAGGATGGGGTAGATTGCACCCTCAGCAAATTTGCAGATGACACTAAGCTAGGGGGAGTGGTAGATACCCTGGAAGGGAGGGATGGGATACAGAAGGACCTAAATAAATTGGAGGATTGGGCCAAAAGAAATATGATGAGGTTCAGCAAGGACAAGTGCAGAGTCCCTCACTTAGGGCAAAAGACTCCCATGCACAGCTACAGACTTAGGACGGAAGACTCCCATGCACAGCTACAGACTGGGGACCGATGAGTTAGGCAGCAGTTCTGCAGAAAAGGATATGGGGGTTACAGTGGATAAGAAGCTGGATATGAGTCAGCAGTGTGCTCTGGTTGCCAAGAAGGCTAATGGCATATTGGGCTGCATTAGTAAGAGCATTGCCAGCAGATCATGGGAAGTGATTATTCCCATGTATTCGGCATTGGTGAGGCCGCATTTGGAGTATTGTGTCCAGTTTTGGCCCCCCACTACAAAAAGGATGTGGACAAGTTGGAGAGAGTCCAGCAGAGGGCAACAAAAATGATTAGGGGGCTGGAGCACAAGACTTATGAGGACAGGCTGAAGGAACTGGGCCTGTTTAGTCTGCAGAAGAGAAGAATGAGGGGGATTTGATAGCAGCCTTTAACTACCTGAAAGGAGATTCCAGGGAGGATGGAGCTAGGCTGTTCTCAGTGGTGGCAGATGACAGAACAAGGAGCAATGGTCTCAAGTTGCAGTGGGGGAGGTCTAGGTTGGACTTTAGGAAAAAGTTTTTCACTAGGAGGGTGGTGGAGCACTGGAATGGGTTACCGAGGGAGGTGGTGGCATCTCCATCTTTAGAGGTTTTTAAGCTGTGGCTTGACAAAGCCCTGGCTGCGATGATTTAGCTCAGGTTAGTCCTGCTTTGAGAAGGGGGTTGGACTAGACAACCTCCTGAGGTCTCTTCCAGCTCTCATATTCTATGATTCTATAAGTGCTACATAATGGCCTCTCTATGCTTTTTTTTTTTTTTTGCTTCTGCTCACATCACAGCATGATATCACCTTTTATTTGCATACCCTGTACTTTGCACTGGAATAGTCTCTCAAAGTATGACATTCTTCCTTTACTTCGGAGGATCTGAGTTCCAATATTTTCCTTTTTTAAAAAGAAGCTCAGTGTCAATTTTTCAAAATGCTGCATGGCCTTTCAGTAGGGTCAAGTGATTGATGAATAGATTAATCAAAACTGCAGATGCAGCAGCTAGCTCATAACTTACAGACTGACAGGTTCATAATCCTTAAAATAATAATTTTCTCTGGGATAAAGTCTTTCCTATAATACATTGCCCTTATTAATTTAAAGAATTGTAATAAAAGTATCTCTGTCTCCTTTCCCGCGATCCCTGGAGGCGTGCCACTTATGCTGGTTATCATTTTTATCTCTTCATCTACAACAGCTGCATTTAATTAACATGAAAAGTCAGATTGAAACTCACAAAACTCACAGTAAGTTAAGTGTATAGGGCTGGCTAAGATTTTCATCTTCTGTTTTGAAGGCTGGGTTTTTTAAACTTGAACTGTAGGGTTGGGTCTGCCAAAAAGATTTGAGGGCATAGCAACTGGACGTGAAAATCACATAAATGTATATACAGTTGGATATAGTCATGCCCATGGCATTTTGCAGAGAGAATGAACCCAAGATTCTGCCTCAGAGTTGTAGGTTAGGTACAACATTATGTGACACAGGGATAAGAGACATTATTCAGGAGGGGAGAGAAGGGAGGTTCACACAAAATAAGACTGAGATTGCTTGTTTCTTTTGTAAACAAGATAATCATAACATTTGTTCCCCCGTTTACATTTGAGGTAGATTTTATTGAATCACTAGACCTGCTCCTTACAGGAAATTCTTGTTTGAGACAATTTTTCCCACTGGTTTAATTATAATAATTTCAGTACAATTGTGCAATACAGTTTAGGGGGGAAAAAAAGCAGGCAGGACGTTTGGAGCCGTGTTAGCTTCACCAAGTGGCGGTCACAGATGATCTCTCTCCGTGTTAGCTTCACCAAGTGGCGGTCACAGATTATCTCTCTTTCTTCTACTTCTCATTGTTGCAATGGAAGACTGAGAGCAGGAATGCAATGTTGTTCTGAGAACTTGTCAGTATGCAATGAAAGACTTTCAGATAGATTACACAGCTTATTTCTTACCAAACTTTCACTCTGTTGGGCTGAACAAAAGAGAATGTGTTTTCCTTTAACAACTTAAAATTAATCTTTCCCTTTGATTCAAACTCCGAAACAACCTAAGAGAATAGATTCCGCACAGAAAGGAGGAAGTCAAAATGTAACCACCAAATAAAGTATTAATTAAATATAATGATAGGTTTGAATAGCATTCCTCCTATTATAGAATGGTGGCCAATCTTTTGAATTGTAGTATTCCTGGGGAACACAGACTCCTTATTTTCAGTCTGATACACTTTGTCAGTTTTCAGTATTTATTTCTTTATTGTGTAGAGAGAAAGGTTGGTCTTGCAGTTAAAGGCATCAAACCGGGACTCATAGGCTCAAAGTTAAATTCCTTGTTCTTCCACAGACTTTCAGTGTGATCTTGAGCTAATCCTCAATCTCACTATGACTTTGTTTCTCATCTGTAAAATGCGGATCACAAGGGTACCTTTTTCCCATTGTTTGTCTTTATTTGTAAGCTTTTTGGGGTAGGGATTGACACTTACTGTGTGTTGTTACAGGACCTAGCCCAGTGGAGTCCCAATTTCAGTTGGGACTGCTAGGCATTAATAATAAATAATAATTTATTTTTTATTTAATAACAGTTAAAAAAGAGTCAGTGCAGAAGCTCCGATTGCCCTAACAATAATTAACCCAGGAACATTAAATGCTAATACACAAATAATAGTCATATATTATGTTGGGACCAGAGAATGATAGGATTTATGGGGACAGATTCTCATTTGCACTATGGCCCCTTTACAACACTCTGGCAACATAAAAGAGCCTTAAAGTGGGCATAAATTACCTTTATACCCACTTTAAAGCTCCTTTACACTTCCTGTGCAGTGGAAGGGGGTGTTAGCATACCTGTGAATCAGGACTATGTTGTTAGAAATTAATTCATGAATTGTATACTTCCAATTAAACTTTTTTATTGAAACTCAGTGGATGTTGAAGGAGCTCAGCTTCCACAAGAGGGGCTCGGCAGCGTGTGTGATCAGGCTTAGAGCTTTTACAAGTTCAAGCCTTTATAACCTGTACCAAGCCGTGATTGCTATAATTACCACATGCTTTGACTTAACCTCTGTAGTGCAGTTGTTATAAATCAACCTTTGCAACTTTCCGTTGTCTGTGCTTTATTATCAGTGACATTTTCCCTTAAAAGTTCAAAGCAAGCTTGATTTTATGATCAGCCATATTCGTTAACTAGTCACATTTATTTTTTGTGGAGGACTTTTGTTAGCGAAAGACAGAAGATGGCAGTGTTTCTTAACAGATGAGAGTTAAAGTCTAATACTGTGGATGGGCAAGAGTAGGAATACAAACTAAAAGCTTGATTCTACACCCTTCGCTCCTATCTGTCATCTTTGCTTACGTGAGTAGCCCCACTGAATTTGATGGGACAATTCACGTGAGTTAGGATTCGGGTACGAAAGTAAGCTAGAATTAAAAATGAAATTAATGAAAGACCAGATTTCTGCCTACGCTTACAGAGCTGCTTAGTACCAGCCCACTGGTGCAAAGCAGCCAAAACTTAGTGGATCCAGGCAGTGAGGGATTCATCCTGTGTAGAGGAATCTTCTATGGGACGGGTATGCTTTAGCAGTTCCTATATCATCTCCCTCCAGGTTCCAGGTGTTGGGGCTGTGGATGGGAATCCACTGCATCCAGCTGCTTCCTGAATGGTAGACTGCGCAGAACTCAACTGGGACAGAGAATCTGGTTTCAGGTGTTCACTACAGCCATGGTGAATTTCATTAATGTCAGTGAAGAAGTTTAAAGTGATGTCACCAAATCCTTCCATCTCTCCCTATGTATACTCAGCCTCTCCATGCCCAAATCGCCCCTTATTCTGTTATCACTCTCTTCGATTAAGTCCCTTCTCAGACCACACTAATCTTAGCACATGCTAATGGCATACCTGCATGTATGGAGGGAGTACAGATTATTACCCACAATCTCATTGGGTTCTGTTAATATTTGGACTAGTATGTTGCCCTCTTATGGAGTAAATTCTTGCTTTGCAGATCATAATCAGTACATTCTACATATTGCTTTAAAAAATCCTCTCTGGTTAACAGGAATAATAAGCTAAGATGATGAATAACTTGTTAATTCATCACAACACTGAAAGAAAGTGCTAGTGTCTTTACAGAAAAGAGATGAAATTCAGCACTCATGGGACCTACAGCAAACTAAAACAAACAGAATAAACTGTCCAAAACACCCGACTGGGTTCTCAGTCCTGGTTACTGCCGGTGTGATGGGGGAAGTTCCTAAGTCTTTCCATATACCCAGATTGGGAGCATCTGGAACCACCAGGTGCAACAAGACTAGCAAGTTACAAGGTGCTAAAGACACCAAAGCACTGTCCTTTGAACTAATTGCAACAGAGATCTTTACTTTACATTTTGGTCTTGAAGTTCTCAGCTGATTCACTGTTACTGCTTGCCTCCAGCTGTCCAGGAACCTTGATTTCAGCTATGGTGAGAATGCCCACTTGTCTTGTGGCTCCTCTGCTGAGTGGTAGTAGATTTCAGGACGTTGCAGATTAGTTTCCCAGTGGAGGGAAATCAGTGACATGGAGTTAAGGATATTTTCTTAGCATAACTTGATTCATTACACGACATTAGCCAGTCCTTGAACAGAGGTGGTCAGATAGCACAGAGCAACCTCTGCTTAGAAATCAGTCTCATGCAAAACATCAATGCCTATTTCCAGGGAACAACACTGCCCCAAGAATTGATTCTCGTTAAAGAAATTAAGGGGCAGAGAGCAAGCTCTCTTGCTGCTTGCACAACTGCATTACAAAACTAGTAACAACACAGCACTTCTTCAGACTAAACTTGCTTTCATGTTAAGAAAAAGAACTCATACAACTACGTGTAACAGCACCTTCTAGTGACTCATGTCAGAGCAATATGCTGAGATCCTTCCCCAATAGCATAGACAGATGAATTGTTTTGGAGTTGCCAATAAGCCAGAATTTTGTAGGAGGGAATCAGGTAAACAGTGAGAATTGACCAGACATGCATTTGTCATACATGCTCAGTGAGTGTGCTCAGTTCCAATGTGTAGCCAAGTTTCTTGATACACTGAAGGTGTGACTATATTGTCTGAATGAAGCAAAACTTCTATTATTCTCCCCAGGAACTCAGCAATGGTTCTCTATCGCTATATAATCTGATATTATCTGCATGTGTGAAGTTGCATTAGCTGCATGGTATCAGAATGCAAACCTCAAAGAGCTTTGTTAAACATTTACAGTATACTTAATCAGCTGCCAGAAATGTGCAAATTCAATAATGATTGAGACATTATGCGTCATGGAGCGGTGCAAGGAGAGATGCTCCTTTCTTTAATTACATAATAGTAAGTCCCCATTAAAACACAGGTCATTTGTGATGTATGTAGTAGAACATCAGATATTGAAGCTCTGTTTAAAGGACTTAATAAAGTTTTATTAAAAGATAGGTCTTTATAAGGGAAGCAAATACAGGTTGAAAGACGCAGTACTCAGCCAACACAAACAATATAGTTGCTCCTCCCTCCACCTACTTTTTTTGAAGTTAAAACATAGCCAGGTAATTGGTAGGTGTAAAGAGGCAATATAAATACAACCAGAATGAAGTTCATAGTATCAACCGTTCCCTTGTTTCCTGCCTTGCCCCCCAAAAAGCCCAAACCCAAACAGATCCAGAGATTCCATGAAGCCCACTGGGCATCTGTGATGGGGTGTCTAAACCGTGCAGCGATGACAAAGGGATTGAAGAACTGCTGTGGGCAGGGCTGGCCCAGCACCTCTTGCCCTGTCAGTCATGTCAGGGGTGGAGTAAAGCTTTAAAAGCAGCAAGTGGCAGATGGGAGCTGAGGGGGAAGAAAGTAGATAGCAGCTCCTAAGAAAGACCTGGGGAAAGCTTCAGGGATACTGATCTCAAGAAGGTCACATGCTGATCTTACAAGGAGATAGCAGGCTCTGGTATACCACCTGGGGAAGGATAGGTTTAGCAAGCCCCAAGGTGGTCAGTACTGCGATCCTCAACAACTTCTCCCGGGGATAAGAAATATGAGACGATACCGAAAAGACTGTGGAGTGTGAGTCTGAAGCCCTGTTCTCTTCAAATGCGGTCAGATTATTCTGCTCAGTGTAGTACAAGGGAGGTGTCTGTCTATGCAGCTGGAGGTGCCCTATGGGTTTTGCAGTGCCGAAAACAGGAGGTGCCTGCCAGTAACTTGACAAGTGTGACAAGACCTCACTATTGCCAATCTCTCTTGTCGTTTCCTATTTATCTGTACAGTGCCTCGTGCAATGGGGTGCAGCCTTGTGAGACTGCAAGCACTACTGCAATGTAAGTGCTCAATAATAATAATTCCAGTGATGTGAGACAATACGAAACCCTGAAATAGATACTGGAAATTATCTACTACTATTTTTTCCCCAAGGGGATAAGCTGGTTTTGGGGTTTGGGGACTGGACTCAAGGAATATGAATTCAATTCCCAGCTCTGCCACAGATTTCTTGTGTGGTCTAAATAAGTCCCTTAATGTCTTCTTTGATTCTCTATAAGATGGAGATCATAATACTGTCTCTCTCCCACCCTTTGTCTTGTCTGTTTAGATTGTAAATTCTTTGGTGCAGGGACTGTCCTCTTTGTAAATTGCCTCCCACAATGGGGCCTGGATCTAGGAATGAAACTTTCAAAAACCCCTCAGTGATTTAGGAGCCTCAATCCAATTATCAAAAAAGATTTAGGCACTCAGGAGCTTAAGTCCCATTGACTTTATATGCAATACAGGGCAGATCTTTAAAGGTCACCTAAAAATGCAAATGAGGGCCTACTGAAATCAATGGGAGTTAGGCACTTAGAATCATAGAATATTAGAGTTGGAAGGGACCTCAGGAGGTCATTTAGTCCAACCCCAAAGCAGGACTAACCTCAGCTAAAAGTCCCAGCCAGGGTTTTGTCAAGCCACAGCTTAAAAACCTCTAAAGATGGAGATGCCATCACCTCCTTCGGGAACCCATTCCAGTGCTTCACCACCCTCCTAGAGAAAAAGTTTTCCTAATATCCAACCTAGATCTGCCCTATTGCAACTTGGGACCATTGCTCCTTGTTCTGTCATCTGCCACCACTGAGAACAGCCTAGCCCCATCCTCCCTGGACCCCCCTTTCAGGTAGTTAAAGGCTGCTATCAAATCCCCTCTCATTCTTCTCTTCTGCAGACGAAACAAGACTAGTTCCCTCAGCCTCTCCCCATAATGCTTGTGCTCCAGCCCCCTAGTCATTTTTGTTGCCCTCCGCTGGACCCTCTCCAACTTGTCCACATCCTTTTTGTAGTGGGGGGCCCAAAACTGGACACAGTACTCCAGATGCAGCCTCACCAATGCCGAATCACTTAAACTGATTAGGCAGTGTTTGAAAATCCCACTAAACACTTATCTTTAGGTGCTGTAATATTGGCACTGGCCAGGAACTGAGTTTCCATGTTGTGGGTATTTCCACCACATTCTTTTGTTTAAAGTTTGGCTGGAATTTCATTTCACAGGAAGTTTAATTTCAGGTTGATCAAAATGTTTTGCTTCAATTAAAAAAAATACTTCTGATTCTGACCTTTTCAAATGTTTGACATGTTCTTAATATAACACTATTGAAACACTTCATTTTAGGGAAGGGCTTCAAACTGAAATTTTGGCAAAAGCCATTTTTTAAAACATTATGATTTTGACAAAAAATGGCATTTTCGTTGGAAAAACTCTTTTGATGAAAACCAGCTCTCCTAAATACCTTTGAAAATCCAGCCCTAAGTGACTTTTGAAAATGGGATTTGGCTTCTAAGACACTTAGTTCCATTCAAAAGTGTTAATACAAACAATTCAAAATAATATACAGTGGATAGATAGCTATCACTGAAAAATCTTTAGGGCATTGCAATCTTATCCTTGTGTAAAAATGCTTATCTTTACACATTTGAATGAAACTTTTCATGTCTTTGGTTTCATTTTCTATGCATGCTGTCGTCATAGTGGGGATTTTTCTGTCTGAGCTTTTAATGTTAGGTGATGGCATTTAAGATCCCCCCAGAGAACAGGAACTGCATTACGTTCCGTTTATGGTGTGGGGTGTTTTGTTTTTTATCTCATTACCTTGGGATTTGAAAGCTTTAGACTTCAAAATAAAATTGTAGGCTATACCTGTCTTAACGGCATCTGGTATGATGCAGAATCTTTAGATGGTCACGTCTACCTTTTTCATCAAAATAAGACCCCAAAGGATATATTGAGAATGTTTATATTTCTGCCCTAAAAGGATAAACCAAGGGCTAGGCTCCTGCACGGCATAGATGTCCTGAGCCTTGCATATAAAAGGTGAAGGTGGCAAAGTGATGAGCAGTGGAACCTGATCCAGCATTAGTGAGATTACTGCTGCATGGATACCAAGTTACTTCTGCCTAATAGTGGGAACTAGGCCCAAGAGAGGAATGGGTAACTCACGAGCTCATTTGCATGGTAAGGATTCTAGTTGAACCCATGTCTCTTCAGACACACCCAGTCTGTGCCACAGCAAGTGACCAGACAACAGACTTGAGATGTTTGCCCAGGGAAGAGGTTTGCAGTTAGAGGGAGACATTTCAGAGGCTCTCAATGGATACAGGAGCACAAGTCCCTTGAAGTGCATTGCTTAACCTTACATGCACCCACTTCTAGCTTCCACTCATATTGCAGTGATGTGCAATGACGTTGGGCTTCTTGCTGTGCATTGCACAAGGTCTTGTAGGGGATCCAGCCACCTGCGTATGGGGAAGAGGGCTTGTTCGTTCTCCAATTGAATTAAATGGCAAAACCCCTACAATGACTTCAATGGAAGGAGGGTCAGACGCTGATTCTCTAAATCTGGATGATATTTCATCTAAATCAGTTCCTTATTTTTATCTTTCATTCAGAAAGAATCTAGATTTACCATATGCTAAAGGCCCAGAGTATGTGGGGAAAAACTGAAGAATTTCACTTTCCAAAACAACAAAAGTGGACCTTCAGGGCCTATCCTGATCTTCCACATCACTGGCCCTTTAGAGAGCTTGAAACACTGAAGCACTTGAAAATACATGGTCCATAATATCTTCCACTGAAACATTATTCCCTCCAACTATAATGGATGGAAATTTACTGAGTGGCCATGACTTTGGTAGACTCTGTAATAGTTCAGAACAAACATTACAGAGTCCTACTACAGGAGACTCTATAGGGACTGAAGAAATATGAAGGTACACAAAAAAGGTGGTAAAATCTGTGCATAGAAAAACCATAGAGTAAGGGAAACAGATTTGGGCAAGATATATATAGCCATGCAAGTAAACCCTTCTGATTTATTTTTTCCAGTAGCATCTCACACCAGTACATTTATGACAAATGCATCTAAACAGAGATAATGGAGGGAACTTGGAGAAACTCCGTGGTTGGTGACTTTGTCCTAGAATAAAATCCAAAGAACCTGGATATTGGAAATGTCTAAGAGCAACTTTACTTCATTGAGACAAACACTGGAGTCTTCTGCATAGTTAGCATTTATTTCTCCCACAGAAATCTCATTGACATTCATGGGAATTCTAAGCAACTAGGCAAGAGCAAAGTGTGAGACAACAGCAATAACCTCAACAGTCTCTGCTACTCTGCACAAGGTCCCTTCGTTTACCCCTCTTCAAAGTCCTCCTACCTCTCTGGTTATGAAGCTTCAACTCCTCCTCAGGCTCCCACCCAGGTCCTTCTGCAGAGAGGCTGCAGCAACAGCTCTGAGTTTCAGTCCCTTCAGAGAGACTCATAGCAAGTCCTACTCCCTTTAGGTCTCTCCCCATCCTAGACAAAAGGGAACTTTCATACGCTGCCTTCCTTCCCAGCCTAGATTCCTCTTCTGCAATATCGAAGGTGAAACAAAGCTTTGTTAGTGAGAAATCAAGACCAAACAAAATGGAAACTTTTTTTTTCATTTGAAAATTGCACCGTTTAAAAATAATGTCCATCCTTTGAGTAAATGATGTGTTACTCTTTCAAGGTGGATTTGTTCCCTCTGTGTGTCCATAATGAATGAAGAATATACAGGAGGAGGAGGAGGAAGAAGAGGAGGCAGCAAATCTGTGTAGGGTAGCCACAGGCAGGGAACAAATGTACTGACAAAAACAAATTTAAAAGTGATTCAGAACATTATGTGAAGTCTAGAGTACATCCATCCTCTGTATGACAGAACTCGCACAACAATAAATATGTCATTTCACACCAGGAGGAAAGAAATACAAAAGAGCCCTGGCCCTTTCAGATAGAGAAAATTAAAAAAAAAATTCTGAGCCAGAGTTAGCATGATTCAAAGAAAATAAACAGTGATGCAGAGGCACAGCTAGAGAAAGGTATTTAGGATATGTTAGGTATTAATAAAATTTCCGTCTGTACAGCGCGTTGCTCCCCATAACCTGTATGAGCAAGCCTGAGAGATGCTGAGATACTGATTTCATGAGGAATTGTGGGTTTCATAAGGAATTGTGGGTTTAAGGCCAGAAGTGACCATTATGATAGTCTGACTTCCTGCATAACAAAGGCCATAGAAAGTCAATGCTCAAAGGTGAAATTCATCTCTGGGCATAGAATGCAGGATTGACCGTTTGCTGGCTCAAGTCCTATATAAGCTCTGTTTTCGGGCTTAAGTGGAAATAATTGGCCATAAGCCTTGTACTAGGTCCTCTGTTTTAGGGTGTCTTTTTCACCCCAGCCCTCAGAATTTAGACGTATGTGAAAACAATATAGATAAGTAAATAGGACCAAATTTTCTACATTATGACAAGTATAAGTGTTCCAAAAATGCTATCCACCTAGCCATTGAAACAAAACTGAAACCACTTTCTCTCTGCAAAAAAAGGCTATTTCAAAAGCATGGTATCATAGCCCTGGAGGAACTTCTATGTGGAAGAAATTTGAAAATACAAGCTCTTAGAATATAGGATGGGCATCCTGAGTAAACAGTGAGGGACACTATGACAGACTGTACCCCATGTACACCTTTTTTACAAGACCATGATAAATTTAATACAAAGTATGCCTTGTGAGATATCATTTGAAAACGCATAAGCTGCTGAACATTATTGTCCCAGTAAAATACATGTATCAACATTATATGTAGAGTTATAAGATTCTACTATATAACATTGCTGTAACATGTTCCAGAGTTAGAAAGGCAGGCCCAAACCAGTTCTTCAGAGATAAAAGACACACTGATGCCCCAGCCATCAGCATATTGAGATGGACTATCATGAACTATCCCTTGGTTAAGTGGCCATTCTTTGGTGGGAAGAAGGGTGAGAGTGAACTTTACATATTGGCAATGGAAAACAGCTGGGAGTTCATCTGAAACCCAGCAGGAGATGACTCTCAAGGAGGGGAAAAGAGGTATAAGAATAAAGAACAGATCCCACAACTCACCTCTCTCCTCCATTCCTCTCTTTGCTCACAGCATCAACAGCACCTGAAAGAACACTAACTTAGGAAGGGTTCCTGGCCTGGAGACCTCCAGCCAGTAAAGAGCATAGTGTGAGAAAAACCTTTGCTTTGAATCCATTTAGCTTGCTAAACCTGGTATTAAGTTTGCATTTTATTTTTCTAGTTCCTTTGTAACCAATTCTGACTTTTATGCCTCATTACTTGTAATCACTTAACATCTATCTTTCTGTAGTTAACAAACTTGTTTTATTGTTTTATCTAAACCAGTGTGCTTGGATTGAAGTGTTTGGGAACCTTCACTTGAGATAACAAGGTCATTTTCCATTGATGAAATGATGGACTTTTTATGAGCTTATATTGTCTAGAAGGAGAGATCTGGGCAGTACAAGATGCACATTTCTGGGGACAGATCTGGGACTGGGCAGTGGCTGGTTTTGCTCTGCAATTTAATTCAGGAGTGGCTTGTTAGAAGCATTCTTGTAATTCAGCTGGGCGAGATTTTGCATGCTATAGGGTGAGTGTGAGCAAGACCAGAAGTGGTTGCTGTCACAGCAAAACAGTATAAAAGGCACTGCCAGGTTGGAGATTTGAGGGGATACAGCTGTTCAACAGTCCAGATTGTACCCTGGGTAATGTCAGACACACCTTTTCAATGGACTTCTGAAAATGTACCAGCAAGTTTGCAAATATATCACGCCGACTTTTCAAGTTAGTGTGTGCAAAAAGGGTAATTGTGAAGAGGGTGAAATTCGGCACTCGGTAGAGGAGCAGCTAACAGCTTATGGAACAATTAAGTCTTGTTTCACTCCTATTTTGAGGTCTTACATGGGTCTGAGAGCATGCAGAAACTTTGTGCCAGTGCATGTAAAGACCTATTTGTGTCAATGGTCATAGCTTCATTTATTTTAAATTGAGCTACAACACTTTCCACAACTGGGAAAAATCTCACCCCGACTATTTACATGGTTTCTGTATCCTCCTTGAATTATGACCTTAGAAACTTTAAAAGACAACTGCAGAGTAATTGTCTCTGCTTAAGCAGCTCTTGTGGACACATAAATTAAACGTTTTAGCTAACTTTAAAAAAAATTCAATATCACATGTAGAGCTCCATTGACTACACAGGTTTATGTCAACTGAGCATTTAGATGCTCCAAAAGATCATTTTACCTTTTAGTTGTCAGTTCTAGGAGAAAGAGCAGAAGACATCTGGTTCTTCTCCTCATTTATGGAGCAAAAGCTCTATGTTCTGTTGGCCTGTAATGTTTTCTTTCAACCCTGCATAGCTGCCCTATGGAGATCCAAATTTAAGACTTGGACAAAATCACTTACTCCCCAGGATACAAGGAGATGGGAATGTTAGGAGGGGAACGTTTTCAGACATCCTCAGAGTTCATAGCCTTCAGTGCTCTTATACTGGCTGCTCTTGTATGGACATTATTGGTCACTCACTATGTGACAGATCATGGAACCCGTACTCATCCTAATGAGCATTTACTTGCAAAATGAGTCCCATTGAATTCAATGGGACTGCTAGTGCAAGTAATTGCTCTTCACTTAGAGTAAGGGGCTCACCATCTGGCCTTATGTGTCAGATTCTGATACTGTTATTTATCTTGATTAGTTCCTTGTGCCACAGTACTGTCACTGATTTTACTGCTAGTGCAGTAAGGTACTGCTCAAAATGACTCTGACCCTATAGATGATTCAAAGCTTTTTTAGGTTAAAAAAACAGATTCTCATAACAAGCCTACGTTAAGGCTGGATAGTTCTTTTTTTTCAGGTGGATGAAGGCACTCCACCTTCCTAGCTCCCATTAGGAACATTTATATCATCCCAGATAATTAACTGCCAGATTTGTAAATAAAATATTTGCAAGTCATTTTTAAATTAAACATTTACCTGCATTATGTTATCTTTTCATTAAACAACATATGTTCTATCATAATGCATATCTCTGAGGGAACAAAATTAAGCTCTTCTTCATTTTGAATTTCTTCTCTTCTCTGGGTTTAAGCCAGATTCTTTAGGTCACATTTTCAAAGCAGTCTGTATATTTGCATGCTGTTTTTTCTTTGCCCAATTTTAAATGCCCATGTTTTGTAAGCTCCAACATTTAGATTTGTGGATGCAAATTGACCAGCTAGGTGTCTCCCTTCCTGGTTTGTCTAATTCTGCCTTTTTTGGAATACACAGATGTCCAAAATTGTAGTGGCAAGATCTTGCGTGAAGAGGTGAAGGGTTGGTTGAGACCACTTGGAAAATTTGACACCTTCATGATATAGTGTTTATAATCTCAGTATATGGTGGTATTTATTTTTAATTTTTGACATTCCTAGATAACTTTAATAGCACTGAAATCAAACCATGCTAGTACCCAGGGCACGTTTGGAAGTTAGTCTATGACGAATAGGGAATAGTGCAGTGAGCTGCTTAGAATTATGTTAAGATTAAGATTTGCCTAAATTAGTGGAATGGAAGGGGGATTTCTGGGTAAAAATATTTCAGGAAATGAATGTGATATGGGGTCAATTAAAAACATAATAATGCCAAATCCACATACATGCATAAATGTGTCTGATTTTTCCTCTCTTTTAAAATACCTCCCCCCCCCAAAAAAGTTATGAAATAAGAACAATCCCTTTAAACAACTTCCACTTTACTTATTCTGCTAGGATTTTTCAGAGTACATTTTCAGATCAGTGTGTGGAGTTATATGTGCATATCTCATTATCACTAATGGGAGTTTCAAAGCAGCATATAATTTTACTGTGCTATTTTGTCTGGCTTGTAATACACCTGTCAGTCTGCTTTCCTACTGCAATTTCATTAATATTTAAAAACTAATATTTAAAGGTCAAACTTAGCCTACAGTGATATTAAAATATATCATTCAGTTTCTCCTGATTTGTGGAGAACTTCTGTGGGAAGATAAGAGATAGGTCAGACATCAAGGGGAGAAAGGAAATCACTACCACTTGTTACCTTTTCATGCAAGTTTGAATTCCTGAAACCCCGCCCAGAAATCAGTCATTTTCCGTTTAGGGGGAGACTTGTCAAAGGCACAAATGGCAGCTTGCTGCCTAATTCTTATTGCAAATCAATAGGAGTCAGGGGCCTAACTGGCATTTATGTTTTAGAAATCTCCCCTTAGCTGTTCACAGAACAAAGAGATCTTGCAGTGCAACTAAACAAAACCACCTTTTCACTGACTATTCCACGGAGATGTTTAAAGGCTTAACCCTGCTCCCTATCAAGTCAATGGAAAAATTCCCATGGACTCTCATTATGCAAGATACAGACTAACACCTTTATAATCAGTTTTGTTGGGTTTGATGAAATGAAAGTTACATTTCAGCAGAATAGCAGATCAAGAGGAAAAAGCATGAACGAAGCTTTAAGTGTTCTGTCTAGCATTGGCGGTGCCCAGAAGTAACTAGTACTAGCTACTGTAAAATGTAAGTGGGCAGATTAAAGGCCCACTCTGGAAAACACTGGTGTAAGTGAATAACTGCATGAGTTCCTTCTAGGTGACTTTGACACTGGGTAAAATGTGACTATATATTTGCATAAAGTTACTCATTGTTGGACGGCGGTTGTGCCGTGCCGATCGCGGCAGCCCTTCCGGTGGGCCCAACCGCTGGGGAAGGTCCTGGTCTCTTCCTCAATAAAAGGGGAATTAGCGAATTGGTCGGTCTTTAGGCCCGGCCCCCTGGCAGGGCGGGCGAGCAAGCAGTCCTTCGCCCCGGCCCCCTGGCAGGGCGGGCGAGCAAGCCACAAACAGTTCAAGGGCCCGGCCCTTGGGGCAAGGGCAGGCAGGCAACAAACAGTCTAGAGGCCCGGCCCTCTGGGCAGCCGGGCGTCTTCCGGCCGTCTGGCCGGCGGTTAGGAGTCTCTCTCTCTCTCTCACTCGCTGGGGCAGGTGCGGGTAGAGGAGGGGGACGCAAGCCCACCCGTCTCCACTGCGTCCCAGCCCAGGGCCCTACCAGTGGCACTGTTAGTACCACTGGTGCGGCGGGGATCCGGCCGCAACACGCCACGGGGCCTGTGCCCCTACTCTAGCCATTGGGTCTGGTTGCCCCTGGGCCACTTCCTCCCCGGAGCTGACCCCGAGCAACCCGGGGGTGGGGTGCGCGGTCCACGGCTGGCTCACCAGTCCGTCGGCGTCCATCGGCGGCAATGGGGGCAAGTCATCAGCGTCCGGCAGCTCCTCGAGATCCAGGGGTTCGCCAGGGGGTCCGGCCTCCGGCAGCTCCTCAAGGTCTAACCCCGCCTCGGGTGGTGGGACCCACAGGGACTGACTGAGCCCCTCCGGCCAGGCTTGCGGTTCGGGGGATGTCAACCCCCGAAGGGGTCTCGACGGCCAGTCCCAATCGCCGGCCCCCGGAGGCCCTATCCAGTCCCAGGGTTTGCGACGGGGCTTCGGCCCAGGGTCGTAGCCGTTCCCTTCCCCAGCGGGAGCTCTGGGTGGCAGGTCTGCTTCCCACCGCTGCCTGCCTCACACTGAGCCCAGGGGCCTAGCTTTTACACTTCCCCTTCCGGGGGAAGTCCCGCCTCTCGGCGCCTGGTTGGCCGTCCCCGGCGGTCCTATCTGGGCCGGCCAGAGGGGTTGACGGGCGGCCCGGCGCACTGGACCAATCCCGGCCTGTTGCTGGGCAGTTTTACCAGGCCAGCTATCCCGCTGGTCTATTGGCTGGGGCCCTCCCTCGGCTCCCAATCCCGGGTCCGGCTGAGGGGCCCTCCTACACTCATTTGCAGAAGTGTTTGTAGGCTAAGACCCTAAGGTTGCAAGATCAACCGGCTTCCAGAGAATTGCAAATAGAGAGTGTAAATTCCATGAACTAGAACCACTCTCATGTTGACATCGTTATTTGCCGCATCCAGAACCTACTCCTTCTTTTTTGACTGAATTTTCCTGAAAATACTGAGGAAATGATACTATGTAATCTTTATTTCCCAATGTCTATTTGAAGGCAGATTGGGGTTCCAGAAAGAAATAGGAAGAGCCTATAGCATGTGTTGTGGTGTACTGATGTTCAATGGATCAAAACTGCTGTGGTAGATCCTAGTACTTCTGCCATCCAGGCACCTTCCCCAGTTGCAGACCTCCTAAGGCATATCAGAATAAGGATCCCTCAAGAGCACCTTAGTACGTCCTCTGGAGTTATCCCTGGGTGTATGAGCTGAGGCCCATGGCAGATGAACTGGGAAGCCGTGTATAGTTTGGGAGGTATTTTATTTTGAAACAGCTCACAAAGAGAGGGGGGACTTGCACCTGCACCATGGAAGTCAATAGAAGTTTTATCATTGACCAGTGAGAACAGGATCAGGCTCCAAGCACCTAAAGACTTAAACAGTGTTGAGCTAATAATATAATGGTGTCAATGCATTGCTGTTTGCCACTGTTAGCAGGATCTATATTGAAACATGGTAGCGTGGACAGGGCAGCATGGTTCTATAATTGTGATCCTGACTACTGTCTCTTCTGTGATGTCACAGTGGTGTAATGAAACCCAGAGGTCAACATCATCTGACATTACATCAGCATAGCTCATGCTGCCAGAGCTGGTCGGAAATTTTTCATCTAAATGGTTTTGATGGAACAATTTTTTTTTTTCAGAATTGTGGAATTTCCTGCAAAATGGAAAATCCAGATTCTACCAAGCTCTCCAGGCAATTCAGACATCACAATCTTTGAGTTCTTTGAACTTGAACCTGCAATGTTTAGATTTCATGTGATGAACTCAGCTTTTTTCCTCTCAGATCTTTTAACCCACTCAAATGTCAATACAAATGTGCAGAAATGTAGAACGTCATAATGTGTAGGAGACACCAAGCTGTCAGATGTAATAAATGCATCTACTTTTGATGGTACTTTCCAAATGTTTCTACTTTTGATTAGTTGTGCAGCTGTTTATACTAAAAGTAATGTCATTTATGAGAACCTAGTTCTACGTACTTCTAAAGATCTGATGGCAAATTATGACAATTTTGATGCACTCTCATTCTCTCCTAGCATAATATCATTAATTAATTTAGGATTCCCTCCCTCCAGCTGTTATAAAACAATAACCAGATGCCCTTGTTACTTCTCCAAATCCCTCTGTTTAGCTCATGAAACAATAATAAGAAAGTAAAAATCTCCTTCAATGTATCTGCAGGTAAGGATTGCTCCACATTATACAATATGAATGGTTGGTGCTTTATCACTTTTGGCATATCAAAGAACAAATATTTTTAATAGGATAAGTAAATCTCCTTAAATTCACTAGCCCCTCTGGAAAAAAAGAACCTTTAGATTTCCTGCTGTCATAGAAACCATCTTTAGCTAGCAGACTGTAATCAAAAACAGCACCCTCTGGCTTCATATTTATATGTGTGTGTACATTCCCTTTTTAATATGAAAAACGAAGCATTGTTTTTCAGATACATGGTCTGTTGCTCCCATTTTGGATCCGATTGTATTTATAGGAAGAAGCTTAAGAAGTAATTTTAGATTGAGCTGAAAAATGCTTGGAATCTAAAGATACTGCAGGGACAGCCTGAGCTCAGCCGTAGACTGTAGCTCCATGCACCTCTGACTATGCCATAGTCCTACAAATTCGTTAGTGATATTTTAGCTGTTCATTGTGAAGGTTCATAAAAGAGAATTTCATTAGTGAAACAAATGATGCAGCTTTGAGCCAAATTCTCTGCTGGCCTAAACTCATTCAGTACAGAGAATGGTCTCAGCAGAGGGTTTGGCCCAGTTTTGTTAAGCACTGGCCAGAATTTTCAAAAGTGACTAGTGTTTTTGGGTGCCCAATTTATACCTGAAAGGAGCCTGGCTTTGCTGAGCACCCTCCCTCAGAAAAAACAGGCCCCTTTAAAGAGTTTCAAGTCGGGCACCCAAAAACAAAGGCCATCCATAATTATCTTGAAAATCTTGTCTCATATCGCAGCAGTGAGAGCTCTGTTTAAAGTAAGAGGAAAAAATAATGCCCTGCTGGTTGGGTTTGTAGAGGATGAGTTGCTTTTTCGCCTGTGGGACTTAACCCCAACAAAAATATAAATAATAACACTTGCCAGTTTTAACACGGGGACATCTAAACATTATGCAAACATTAGTTACTTTAGTCAGAATACACTCCTGTGAGATTGGAAGTATTTCAGTCTTAGTTTGTTGATGATATAGGGATTTTAAGTGGCTTGCCAAAAATCATACAGTGAATGAGTTGAGAAAAGAACCTTGAACTAAAGGCCACCTAGTCCCTTACATGTTCAAGGAATGTTGCTAATACCAATTTAGAGGCACAGAAAAGAATTCTGGAAATTTCACTAATTTATTTAGTAAAAATGATGGTACCTACTTTAGTTTCCAGTGTGAACCGGCTCTTACTTTTTGTCTTTACAGGTAACTTTAAAGTGTGATAGGCCAACATGAGAAGCCTTTTTGCTAACTGGTAATATTCGTAGGAACTAAAATTATAGCAAGTGATATTTTCTCACCTTGTGTTCACCATCAGTTCATGTATCTGTTGTTTGATGTAATATGAGATTGCACATTGCGGTCCAAAACTCCTATGACCTTTTTATACTGGAAATAATAATGTTTTTCTAGACCGATAAGACTAGGCTAGATTGGAATTGGAACACAGCTCTGTAAGATGAAGGGCAATGTGTTTGCTCATTCCACCTATACTTTTCTAGCCATTGCGTTGTTTTCTTTTTATTATTTAACTTCCAAGAGAAGTTTGTATCGCCGGTATAGAAAAATAAGCCTTCTGCCACACATACCATCTTAGAATGGAGAATCAGATGTATCTGGTAACATTTGTGAATGAAAAGATGAATCAACCATTTTACCATTTGTGGAAGCCATAGCAAAGCTCATTGAAATAACTGGAAACACTTCAATTTATTTTAATGAATTTTGGTTCAGGCCCACAGTAGGCCTAACCCTAACCCCATTGCTTTAACAGGGGCAGAGTGGAATTTGTCCATTGCTGGAATAGATATCCATTGTTGGTGGTTATTATTATTACTGGTCTCTTGATAGTACCTAGTGACTAATTAAGCACTCTACACCTATAATGAAAAGACAATCCATGATACAAAGAGCTTACTCATAACAGTGATTCTTTTTCTGCAGCACCCAAAGAAAGGTTCTATCTTGGAGCCCTGATTCAAAACAGGGAGCTGTTCAGAGATAATCTTGTCCCATGGAAAGACTCTCATTGATTTCAATGGACTGGTTCAGGCCTTAAGACTTTACCAAGGACTGCCATGAAGATGGTTAACCATGCTGTTTAAAATAAATTTAAAAAGTACTTATTCTTAGTCCTGGTCTTCTTGCTGTTACCAGTTTCAGTCTAATCCTTGCTTTATTTTTTTTCTTCTTTCCACTACTCTTTATGGTTGTCTTTGTTGGTTTGTTTTCAAAATACACACACACACACACACATCTTATTTTAAAGTGCAGGTCTAGTATAAGGAGTATTTGCAAAAATGGCTTTCTCAACAGTTTTGTTCCCTAAGAGTAATACTACTGTCTCTTATGACAAAGATAAGTTCTACTATTTTTTTTTACACCTGTTTGCCTAATCCTGCTAGGCTGGCTGAGCCAGCACAGCTAAGGGAGGAAAAGCTGAGTTCTCGTCCTTGTTGCTCACCATCAGTAGAACCATTTACTAAGTTCCAGATTGTTACATCTGTGCAAACACTTTGTAGGCAGTGTAGTTGCACAAGTGTCACTGAGGACCTAATTTAGCCTGCAAGGCCTCTGTGTTGATGAGGATGTAGAAGAAGGAACCGTGTTTAATGCTTGGATCCCAGTTTGAGTTTGCAGGCCTGGCAGATATCTTTTAATAAAAAGATTTTGCTAATTCAAACATGAATTAATTTGGGGGCGTTCTGTGGCCTGTGGTATGCAGGAGTTCAGACTAGGTGATCACAATGACTTCTTTCTGGCCTTGGAATCGCGGAATCTCTGAACCAAATACATTTAATATGGAAATCATTGACACCCCGAGTCAGGAAAGTATTTGAATGGGACTTTTCACGTGCTTAAATTGGCACATGTGCATAAGTACTTTCCTGCATCAGGGCCTAAGAGGCAATACACATGGGACCTCACAAAGCCATCAATGCAGAGGCTCTGCAGAGTAGAACCATGCTATGAGTTACTGTCAAACATTCTTCTCTTGATAGGTGATGGGTCTCTTGCCTCCAGCTTTCTAGCCAGACTTGCTGGCTCACAGTGGCCTGAAAGGCAAAAATGCCTTCATGAATTGCAGTATTACCAATTTGAATGTATGTAATTAATTAATTTTAAAAAGTAATCTTGGCTTCTGTTTATTTTGCCTTCTGGTTTTTAAGCCCTTACCGTCCATTTGCTTACCATACATGTTCAAACTTTCTCCCATAGCTTATTTTAAAAAGCTGAGAAAGTCTCATGCAATCTTTTGATTCTAAGCTGTAGGGCTGTGGGAGAAACTCCAGATATCGTGGAGACAGATGATGAAATCATGAGATTTGGTGGCACTGGGATAGTTCTCATTCATTTTCTCAAATGATTACTGGGTAGTTTCCATACATGAGCCTGCTAATGAATCACCCATTTCTGTGAAAAGAGAGTGAACAGGATGGGATTGGATACATCTAGAGAATGACTTTCTCCCACTTCTCAGCTTTCTAGGGTACCCACTGTTTTCTCAGGCTGCAGAACTGTTGAATTGTATGTCCCATAAAAAAAGACTTCTTGGTGCATGTTATCATGAAGGCCTGTGTGATGGGGTGTATAAACCCCATGCCATCCAAGAAGGGGTTAAATGGAGCTTGAGTACTCCGTCAGCCCCACCTCATTTGTGTATCTGTGTGTGTGTCAGGCTCGAGGAGGAGTTAAAAGAAAGGAGTTTGGTGCTGTTGGAGGAATGGATCTCAGGAAGCAGGGGGGTCTGTGAGAAGCAGCTGGCAGAAGGCTGACTGAGGGAGGACTGAGGGAAAGCCACAGGAGCAGTGTTAATTCCTGTGAATGGCCTTGACAAAGGAGCAAGACACGAAGGAGGCAGCTCTGAGAGTCACCATTCTGTAGAAGAGTGGAGAACCTATGGTGGGCTAAAGCTCAAGCCTGATATTTGTATTATAGTTTGTATGTTTGTCTCTGGGGCCTGGATTGTGCTGGGGGAGTCCAAGGAGGAAGCCTGGGAGCTGCTTCTGTGGAAGAAGGTGACCAAAGAGGTGCCCAGGAAGATGGAAGGCATTCTGTTGAGTATCATTGTTTTGTTGTTTGTTTTTTTTGGCCATGGATACTCTGGAAGGGGTTGGAACTATCGTGTGACCTGACAGGAGGGCTAAATCACTGTTGTACCTGACTGTTGAAGTCTTGAGGAAGAGAATAAAGCAGAGCTGCTGAAACTCTGGGTCATGCCATGAGGCAACATGCTGGGATAGTGAGTCTATGATAGCCTAGCTGAACTTCATGCGTAGGACTACACAGAGCTGTCAGGTAACTAAGCAGTTGGCTGTACTGTAGAGCCATAGTGGAAGCTTTGATCTGCTGTCTTCTCATTCTGCCTGAACAGGAAAAGCAAACGGAGCCTAAATAAGAGCTCCCAGTCTCTTTACCTCCAGACTCAGCGGCAATGCAATTAACTTGTCTCTCTCTTGTATAAACCTGGTTATAAAAATACTTTTGTGCAAGGTGCAATTAGAGCAAAGCTATTTAACTGCCATCAGTGGATTATTCTCATCCCTCAGAGAATGCGCACATCCTTATGTGAGTGAGTACGGCATTGAGTTTGTTAGTCTTTCTGAAACTGGAAAAGTTGCTATCGTTTTAGGGGAGTTGATGGTGAGCCTGATATTTAGGCCAGAACTTTCCTTTATAGATTTTTTGCAACCTTTTCTTTAAAAAGCTTCCACACCTCCATTGTTTGAAATTTGTCAGGGAGAAAACTCTTGGGACAAAGCCCTTTTCTTTGTCCCATGAAATTCCAACTAGGTATAGCTGAGCTATAAGCTGTTACAAGTCGCAGTTTCCCTACCCTTGTTTGTATTGCTCCTGACAACGTTGGCAGCCTGCCTAAATAATTGAACATGAACGTTCTAAAGAGGTGAGCTGCCTGGGGACTGCCAAAGCAGCTGTAGTGCACTGAGAGAACAAGGCTGGGCTCCTTTAGCTACCTTGGACCAGCACATGATCCCAGCATCCCTTCCCACCTCTGGGTGCACCACATGGGATGGGAGCTCTGCCAATTCCGAGTGGGGGGGTGAAGCAAGACAAATTTGGGCCAGGCTCCCCTTTTTAAGCAGCCTCTCCCTGGACCTAGCATATGGTCCTAGTAGCTCATCCCTCCTACACTCTGGAGCAGGGTCTCCCCAGCTCCTGAGAGGGTAAAAGAAAGAGCTGGGCCAGGCACTTCTTGTCCATTCCCTTAACCCAATACGTGGCTCATCCCAGGCCTTATAGTGAGAGATTTAAAAAGCTCAATCTATTTATCCCAGAAATGCTTAAGAGTTGACTTGTTCATGGTCCGTATGCAGTATTGTTGTAGCTGTGCTGGTCCAGGATGTTGGAGAGACAAGGTGGGTGAGGTCATAGCTTTTATTGGATCAACTTCTGTTGCTTTCAAGCTACAAAGAGCTCTTTTTGGTGTCTGGGAAAGGGGCTCTGAAGTTCACAATTAAATACAATGTGGAAAACACTGTTTAGCACTGGTAGTTTGTTCATATTCTAAGGACCCATTCAAGGTGGAGTGGACCATTAGTACCTCTGTAGTTTTAGGACAAAAAAGAAGGGGGTTAGTCTCTGTCAGTCCAGGATTTTTGGTGTCTAGCAGAGTAATGATTTTAAGCTCCCAGGGTCATCTTTTGCAAGTGTTATCCAGTTTTCCTTTAAGGATGAAGACTGATGGACTGGGAGCCAGGAATAGAATCTACATCTCCTAGCTTCCAGTTTTCCACCTTAACATTGTGGCTTTGTCTCTTCTCTTTATGTCTAGCATTGATTCACTTTACAGTATAAATGTGCTTCAATGTATGAATCACTGTGACAGTCTGCATCCTTATTTTCACCTCTTTTTACAAGACTGTAATAAATTTTGTACAAAGTATGCCTTGTGAAGTATCATTTGAAAGCTCATAATTGCTGATCATTATTGTCCTGATAAAATATATGTGGCAACTTTGTATGTAAAGTTATAAAATTCGACTGCATGACCTTGCTGAGACATGTTCCAAGTTTAGAAAAGCAGACACAAGCTAGTTCCTCAGAGACAAAAGGCCAACTGACGCCTCAGCCATGTGGCAACAAAATCCAATGGACTATCACCTGGTTAAGCAGCCATTCTTTGGCAGGAAAAAAGGATGTGAGTGAGAAATCTACATTTTGGCAAAGGAATGGATGGATGTTTCTTGTCCCCACATATTTGCTGCCTGTTAAACCTCAGCTGGAGATGATTTTCAAAGAAAAAGAAAACTATAAAGAATGAGGAATGGAAGCCCCAAATCATCTCTCCCTTCATCTTTACTCGTGGCATCGACAACACTTGAAAGACAAAGGAAGCATAAGTGGACTGCGGAGGTATCCTGGCTGAAAGATTCAGCTAGTAAGTCTACTGGAACACGTGGTGAGAGATTCTTTTGCTTTAAAGTTCCAGAGGGGTAGCCGTGTTAGTCTGCATACAGTAAAAACAACGGGAATCCTGTAGCACTTTAAAGACTAACAAATTTCTGCGGGCATAAGCTTTCGTGGGCTGCATCTGCCGAAGTGGGTTGCAGCCCAGAAAAGTTTATGCCAGCAGAAATTTGTTAGTCTTTAAGGCACTACAGGGCTCTCGTTATTTTTGCTTTGAATTCACTTAGCTGGTTAATTTAGATATTAAACGTGTTTTACCTTTTATTGACTTGTAACCAATTATGACTTTCATGCCCCGTTACTTGTAATCACTTAAAACCTATCTTTCGGTAGTTAATAGACTTGTTTCATTGTTCTAAATCAGTGTGCTTGGATTGAGGTGTTTTGAAAACTTCATTTGGGATAACAAGATTTATGCACATCATTTTCTATTAATGAAATGTTGGACTTTATATGAGCTTGTATTGTCCAGGAGGGTGCTGGGCAGCACAAGGTGCACATTTTTGGGGGAAATTCAGGGATTGGGAGGTTGCTGGTGTTTCCCTGCAGTATAATTCATGGGTGGCTGGCTATAGCTCTCAAACAATATAGCTGGGAGTGATTTACATGCTGGAGGCGGTGTGTGAGTTGAGCAGGAATGGTTGCTGTCACAGAGGAGCAGTGTAAAAAGCACCTCAGGTTGGAGAATCGAGAGGACACAGCTGTCCATAAGTCCAGATTGTGACAATCACCAATGTCAGATCATTTTTGATAGAAGCTGAGCATGTTTTCTAGAATCTCAAGCTGCTTCTCTAACGTAAACAGAGCATGAGCCTGCAATTAGTATTAAGGAATAAATAATCAATAGAGACAACTGTGTGTCTATTTGCATTTTACTAAACAATGAGCTTGAAGTGCTGTCTATTAACACATAAGCAGTGCTGTTAGCAGAAGTGTCTCATGCCAGAGAATCTTTCCTTAGCTGTGTGGTGTGAAATAATACTAGTGAAATCACATTCTAGACTTGTAACTTTGTCACTTTTACTTACCCAAGGCCAGGCTCTGCTCAGACCCGTTTTGTGTGTACAGAAGGTAGGGGGAGGATACAAGCAACCTCCTTTCTTGCACTCCTGTGTATATACCAGCCAGAATCCCACTGGGGGAGCACAGCGTCTTTCCCCTTCCTCCTACACCATAGTTTCTCAACCTGTTGTCTGCGTACCCCCAGGAGTACACGAGACACAGGCAGGAGGTACCAGGGGAAAGACAGAGTGAAGGGGAGGCGGGTGGCAGCTGCTGACTTCTGGGGAAGCCGGGCTGCAGCAGCCCACTTCCTGCCCTGTCACAGCTCCCAGCTGGGAGATGGGCAGCAGCCGCCAGCTTTTGGGGAAGGTGCGTGGCAGCCGCCCGCTTCCCACCCAGTCGCAGCTCCCAGCTGGGAAGTAAGCAGCAGCTGCCGGCTCTTGGGGGAGGGTCCCAGGTCCCAGCTGGGAGGCAGGCAGTAGCTGCTAGCTTCTGGGGGAGGTGGGCAGCAGCCCCCCGCTTCCCAGATCCCAGGTGGGAGCCCAGTGGCAGCCTCCTGCATCTCATGAATTGGACTTGCAACTGGGTGGCAGCCACCTGTGCCCTGGCTCCGAGCTGAGGGACTGCCTCCAGTGCCCCAGCTTGAAGACGGGCAGCAGCTACCTGCCCACATCCCTGGGTCCCAGACAGCATGGAAGCTTCCTCTGCCCCCGCTCAGATTGGGTGGCAGTCGCCCACCACCTGGGCTAGCAGCCAGGTGGCAGCCGCCTGCGACTTGCCCAGGTGGCAGCCCCCCTCAGTGGCTCAAAGCCTGGTGCCTAGAAAACTTGTCAATTTCACTGCTCTAGCTGAGCAGTGAAATTGACTACTATGAGAGCCCCAGGTTTCACCAGTTACCTTCTTTTCCTGTCTCTCTTTCACCCCTTCTTCCTCTCAAATCTATGGCAAAAAATTTGGCATGGCACTTTATATTTCCCAGCATTGGCATGCCGCTCAAAGCCTCCTAGCTTTGGCCAACATCACCTTTAGCCCAGGTACATACTTGACTAGAGCACTTCTGGTGTAAAGGTGGTAATGCTACCCACACTAGATCTGACATGTGTCATATCACGGCCTTATATACTCAGCCCTTCTTCCAACATATGACTCCCATTAGTCTGTAAATATAAAATCCTGTGGAAAATTGAGTGTTGGGGTACTTATTAAAATTTTCAGAAGTTAGGGGCTACTTGCTACTTAAAAGGTTGAAAAACACTGTCCTACACCACATGGGCACTAGCTCTCAGAGAGGAGAAGAAGTTTGGTTCATGACCCTACCATCTCACACAGTCTCACATAGTGTACACAACCAGCCAGGCTTGCTGGGTCTGACAATCTGATGCGTGCATTCCAGCAACACCCAAGAGGGATTCCGACTCTGCCTTGCCCATAATTTCACCATTCATTAAAAGGCATAAACTACATATCTGTTTGGATCACAGCTGGTAATATGAAAGCAGTGATTTAAGAAAACAGGATGTGAAGAGGGAGAGAACCAAAAAAGTGGACTCAGTGCCAAGCATGATTATAGGTTTGTAACATTTGGAGACTATATTAATACCAATGGTACTAAACACCTATTATTACATGCTGCATTAACAGCAACTAAAGCATTTGCTTGGTGAAACATGCACTGTATCCAGGCTGCAAACTGGTGATTACTTCTCTATCCATAATGATAGACAGGTTTTTTTAATGACTGTGTTTTATAAGACTCAGCTTACATTAGATACATTTGCACTGGCATATTGATGTAATTACACTGGGACAAACCACTAGCCCCTGCAACTGTGCCCAATGTAAAATAGAGTTTATACCAGCGTGATTTACTATGACTTGTTCATGGTTTCTATGCAGCATTGTTGTCTCCATGTTGGTCCACGATATTAGAGAGACAAGGTGGGTGAGGTAATAACTTTTATTGGACCAACTTCTGTTGGCGAGAGAGAGAAGCTTTTGAGCCAAACAGAGCCCTTCTTCAGTTCTGGGAAAGGAACTCCCGGTCTCACAGCAAAATGCAAGGTGGAACAGATTGTTTAGCATACATATTGTAAAGGGTCATTCAAGGTAGAGTGGTCTGTTTACACCTCTGCAGTCATAGGATAAAAAGAAGGGGTGAGTCGGTGTGATGGGATGACTGCCCCCACACTCGCTTGGAAAGGGTTAATAAACCCCTAGGGAGCATACCCTAGGAGCAGCCAATCAGGGCTGAGGAGGCCCTATATAGGCAGCCAGCAGGGAGCAGAAAAAGCATTCACTCCCAGGAGCTCAGAAAGAGATAGCTGGCTGCCCCACAGACCGGGGAAGGTCAGCACTGTGGGCACTGCAGTGGCTACCTCTGGAGAAGGAGCAGCTGAGAGCCCTGAGGTAAAGGCTGGCCAGTGGACTGGAGCCGCCACCGAAGGAAGCGGCTAGACTGGATTGGCAGAATCCCTCAGAAGGGGGGAGAGCACAGATTGTGGCAGGGCCAGAGGGTGGTGTCATGAAGCAGACGCAGCAAGCTTTGGAGAGATGTGGGTCCTAAGGCAGAGCCATAATGCAGGCGAGACACAACCGTGTGAGGCTCTGGGACCACCTGAACTGATTCCTCAGATTAACCAGCAGGAGGGGCAAGCGTGGTGGGTGGAACCTAATTACAGTGGGTTACAGATTGTTGTAATAAACCATAAATCCAGTGTCTCTGTTCAGTCCATGATTTTTTGGTGTCTAGCAGAGTAATGACTTTAAGCTCCCAAGCTCATCTTTTGACAGTGTTGTATCTGTCCTCCTCAAAGGAAACCTGTGCATCAGATATAGAGTGATTGCTTTGTGAAAAGTGTTCACCCACAGGTGATGTAGTGTTTTTGTCTTTTATCATTTTCCTCTGTGCATTCATTCATTCATGAACATAATGATTGCCTGGTTTAACCCACATAGTTGTTGGGGCATTTAGTGCTCTGGAGGAGGAACATCACATGTTGTGATAGGTGTGTATATATAGGGTCCATGTATCTTGAAACATGTGTTATGGGGGGTGTTGAGCATTGTAGCAGTGGAGATGTTGTGCATGCACATCTAATGATGTGCATTTGGAGGGGGGGTTTATTTCTGTATTGAAGCAGTTCTCTCGGCTGTGTTTTGTCACGTGCACTGTATTGAGCTGATCCAAGCTGTGTCATTTTCATCAGACTTAAGCAAGAGCACTCTACCATCACTAGGGATTCCCCCACGTCAGAGGAATTCCTAGCTGGCTGCTTAAAGAAACTTTCTAGCCACTTGCTCTACTGAAAGGTGTACAACAGGCCAAATGGAGGTCCTGAATCCAATTGGTATGCTTGTCATAAAGGAAATCTTAAATCACGTAGCACAGTTGTGGCACAGGGTGGATTCTGTTGCTAAAGAATCAAGGAATGCACATAGCCCCAAGATTACAGATATGGAGAACATCCCCAGTGAAGTTGATCAGGGTGCCCTTGCCATTGAACTGTGCTTTGCTGCATGTCCGGTTCCTCAATCCTGTAAGAAATCTATAGCAAATGATTTGCGGGGCTTTCCTTCTTGGTCAGCCGTTTGCAAACACTCTTTCAAAACTCAATTAAAATGTTCCATTTCCCTACTGGCATGAGGATAATAAATGGAAGAATTTCAGCACTTAATATGTCTTTCAGAAATTCTTCAGATTCTGTGCTGTGAACAGATGTCCTTTGTCAGAAATTAGTTTTCTCAGATTTTCTTCATGACTGAAAATTGTTAACAAGAACTTGATTACTGTCGTGAAAGTAACTTGGGAAATAAAGACTACTTCTGGCCATTTGCTGAAGGAATCAATTAAAGTAATAGCAGTCAGGTGGTGCCATGTGTCCTCCTAGCTTAACAGCAGTCTTTTCTCATGTAGAATTGAGTAAGGGAACAATGGCAGCATACTTTGGTCCTGCTTCTAACTGCTGATTACAATAGGTGTCTTCTGTGATGTCTTGTGTGCACTGGATAGCTGGCTAAGAGCAGCAAAGATCTGTAAAGGATGCATGATTTTTGTTTGAGGGAGCTGAGATGCACAATGCATTCTATGTGGACTCAATTCACCATCTTGTCTGCCCCTCTTACCTTGCAATGTTAGTGATTATTATATGATATGATGTTGCCCCAGTTACAGGCCATATCTTCAGTTGGTTTAAATTGACTCTGCTCCAGTGTAGTCCATGGAGCTGTGGTGATTTTTCACTAGTATGAATCTGGTTCATGCTTAGCTTCTCCCACAACAGACTCAGCTCTGGCTAATACAGTTAGTTCTGGTGCAAGGACTTATTTGTGGATGGGTGTTTGTTCTATCAGTTGGGCTGGAAACATCCATATAGTGATAAACAGTCTCTGTAAAGTAAAAAATAGCCCCAGCATATTGTAAAATGTGTCACTGCCGCCTATTTGGCACCACTCATTGCCTCATGACAGTTAACTTCCATGTGGCATTCCCTCTCTAGATGTTTCTCATCAGCATCCCACTAGCTTGTCTTGGGCTGGTTCTTACATCACTAGAATTTTCATGCTCATCATTTTTTTGCTGCCCTGGCTGGACTTTAATTAGCTTGGCCCTAGGGGCTTGTGAGCCAGGAGAACTTTTCTTTTACAAAAGGGAGTTTGCTTGCTAGGCTAAGCACAGGTTTTCTCAAGCTCTCCTAGTACTTCTCTTGCCTAATTTGCAATTGCATTGTTTGTCATCTTTAAATAATATACCTCAGAAATTAATTCCTGTTTTAATATTGTCACATGAGGAAGACTTCCTCCATGAAGATATTTAGCACGTCTTTCCCGGACCAAAACCGTGAACCCTTTGTTCAATTATGCATAGTCCTTTAAAGGACTAACAGTTTTTGAGTCTATTCTCACTTCAAATAATACCTTAGCCACAGACTGGCTACAATACATCATTAGCTCGATTTCTTCAGTCCCACTACTTAGCAGGGTTTAAATAATTAGTATTTTTCATGAATAAATCCAGAGTGTGCCGAAAAAATGGGGAATCTGTGGTACAGGGAGGTTAATGGTCTCTTTTCCAAAGGTGTAGAGCATCTGCTGCTCCCACTAACATCAGTGAGATTTGAGGATGATCAGGCAGAACTGAACATACTGGTCATCCCTTTTTTAAAGTGACTAGGAATTTTTGGGAGCCTCAGGTTTTGGATGCTCAACTTGAGACACCTTTAAAAGAGTCTGATTTACAGAAAACACTGAGCATCCTTCCTTCTGAAACTCAGGTCCCTCCCTCTTTCTCCCCAGCCCCATCACTAGTAATGTATGAGTTGTGGCCAAAATTTTCCTAACTTCTGATTTCGACTCCAGTGCTCTGTCTCTGACCCCAGCTCTAGGGGCTTCTTCCTATCCATTAAAACTAGTTGGAATCTTGCTATTGACTTGAACGGGAGCAGAATTAAGCCCTTGAGGTGCAGTGTACTCTGTGCAGGCCGTGTGTGCTGACGGTATAACCAGTGTGCAGCATACACAGTTTTAGGCTGCTGAGCAGTTCCATTATCTAGGTGCAAGGTAATTGCAGAATGAAAATCTGTGTCAGAATGTAATTTTCTCAGTGATATGATTTTCCCTGGAAATTAAAATTATTTTTGTTTGTACTGAATTTATTCGCTTCCTTGGTGGAAAACACTTAACCACTTTAGAATCACCGCTCTAACCTACAAGAATTGGGTTCAGCTGACTTAAGGTCCTATATACGAGGAGTCGTAGAGGTGGAAAAGAGCTACTAGGTTATCTGCCAATTTCCCTGTTCGTTCCCTGTGCCCACAGATAAAATTATTGTTCAGCATTTTGTTCTTTGGAGCGGTATAATGTTTAAAGAGGTACTGTCAAGGCTAATAGGATTAAAAGGAATCCTTTCTAATGTACATCTGTTTACTGGTGTGTGCTGTCTCTCAACTTTGCTTTTCTGCAGGCATGTTATTGAAATGTACACAAGTTTTTCATGAGAGAACAGGCCAGAAATTGGAGGGAGTCAACTGTCTAAACAGGGAGAAACCACAGCATCTTCATTTTTCCTCCTGCAGGGTCACTCAGTCTAATTTATGTTACAGCTGTGCACAGATTCACAAAAAGTAACCCTGCTTTAAAGATATGCTAACTTTGGACTTGTGGATTCTGATGATTCATTTAATTCCCTGCAGGAAGGCTTTTTCATCTTGGGGCATATATATGCACTTTAATCCAAAACCAGGGTTGAATTAAAGTACAGATGCTAGAGCCTCAGCTCTTGGTGCCACATGATTAAGTTTCTCTCCCTCCTGTTTGGAAAGAGAACCTTACAAATATGAACCAAGTGTACTGATGCATTGGTGTCTATGTGAAACTGCAGACAGTTGAAACAGTGGCTCTTAGAAGTGTGAACTGACCCATGTATCTCAATGAGGTATTAATGCTGAGACCCACTGGTCTGGGGGTCCCCACCAACGCTATCCTAGCAGAAGACTCTGGCAGGAGAAGAGTGCAAGAGCCATGACCATTCTCCTACCCATGTAGGTCCATATCCCAGCTGCTGAAATAACCCTGTGCTGCTGCCTCCCTCAGCCCCTTGCTTCTTTGAAGGCACCCTCATGTCATGGTGGGCCTCAGGGCCAAGACTGCTCTATTCCAGAGTGCTTTAATCCAGCATTGATCCAAATATGCTTTTGTAGAAAATAAGTATAGTGTGGTTGTATAAAAACAACAATGCATTGGTGATGAACAGCCAGGCTGCAGTTTATTGCTTAAATCTCCACATACTCTTGGCAAAGAGTGGTTTGTTAGTAAAAGTCTTGTATGACTGCAGCACTGAAAATGTGCCTTATGGACCTTTGACATGTGTCCTGGTAGATTGTTTCAGCATAGAGTTCATGCCAGCTATATTTCACTCTCTGTTCCAGTTCACACAATGTTTTTTGGGTTTGTTTTGATGTAACTTAATTCAGTGGAAGCTACTCGTTCTCAGCCCTGATGGAAATCAAGCCACTTATTTAGGCACTTAAGTCTGGGTTAAGATGGCTAACATTAGGCACCTAAATTTGAAAATGTTGCCTTTGTCCTTCAATGCTTCTGTTCACGCATCTGTCATACTAGAGTGAGGAAGTATCAAAGGAATATTAGAAGGTGTAGGGCCAGATTGTCATCAAGCAGTACCTGTATTTTCAGGTGCATGCAGGCAGCTCTGCCCTACTTTCTTGGGGGTGTGCCATGCTTCAAAGGGAGAAGGGCAAATAGGAGGCAGGGTCATGGCTTTTTCCCATTCCTTATGCCCTGGCCAGTAATATCAGATGAGTAAACTGTACTTCCAAAGAGATGTTCTCCTGAGTGGGCACTCTGTGTGCCTGGAATCTCCTAGAAGCATTTTGCCCTTTCCTCTGGGCAGTGCCTACAAGGCATTTAATCTGCATAAAGCTCTGTGAGATTCTCCAGTGGAAGGTAGATAGGAAAGACAAAAGCAAATAATTGTTCTTTGCTGTAATAAAACCTATTGACTGAATTTGGAGGAAGATGGACTAATCTCTCCGCTCTGAAATCCTTTTAGTTCTCTGTATACTCTTTTTATATCTCATGAGGAGGAGAAAATGGGAAAGTGATCAGACAAGTCCACTGCATATATTTTAATAATTTTAATATAAAAAGAAGTTGTCATCTTGTTCTGGTATTTCGTCTTTGTTCAGATAATAGAGGTTATTGGTGAGCTCCTGCCTTTTGATTTCCTACTTCACTTCAGCTTGTGTACCAACCAATTCTTGTTAAATATTTATGGATGAGATTAAAGACTTTATAAAACTTAGCAGCTGGCAGCTATCCTTGCCTAAAGGATAATGCACGGAGTTTTCATTTTAATTGGATAACTGTGTGACCGAAATAGGCAAACCCCAAAGGAAATGCACGAATGGAAATATGTAAAGCTATGTTTTAAAGAAAATATCCCTTTACATTTTGTACTTCCTTTTCTCTTTGGTAGCTTTTATGTGAAGGTGAAGTTGTCGTCATGACATTTTTAAATTTAACGGTTTCGTGCTCTAGTTAAACTTTTCAGAAGCATTTCATGGGTTACTGGCAGACCAGTTAACTCTCTACTCTTCTTTCTGCCTCTTTCTCCAATGTCACTCTTCTGTTGTTAATCATTATTTGTGGTCCTATTTGATCACCTTTAGCACCTTCGAATGCACCAGTCAGGAGCCCAGTGTAGCTGCATTGCCCCAGGACTGAACTGCGAATCTGACAGTCGCCATTTCAGTCTCTGCTTTCCCCTTGCTCCAGTGGGCTATCAGGCTCTGCTAGTGTTTCTCTAGGCACTGCTTCGTGCTGGCTCTGCTGTGGGCTGGTGCATTTGGGGATCAGAGTCAAGCCTTGGCCCACTTTCCATTCCTGCCTGATCACGTGCACAGGAGGGAGAATAGCCCCTCCCTCGCCCACCATGCAAGGGCCAATGATGCAGTTAGCCTTTGAAAGCAAGTAAGTGAGCTCTTCACACCCCATGGTTCCCCAGCGTGAGTTTACTGCTGGGAATGTGATAGAACCTACTGCCCCATGTTCAGTAGGTAGTCCCAACATTGCTTTTAATGCTATTCCTTGGGGGGGGGGAGGGCGGGGGGAGAACTTCACATAGGCATGCATTATCTGTGCTACCTTGTCAGTTGGATGGTTCATTATGACACGAATAGTTACTGTTTTAATGTAATCAGCATGTTTTTATGACTTGCCATGAGTCATGTTTAGACTGTGCATATTCAACAGTTTTTTGTTTCTAATGATATTTGTCAAAGTGGCGGGCGGGTACGTTGTTTTGCTCGGTAGGAAAAAAAGCTCTTTAAATAGACTATAGAACTGGAAATTCAGCAGCAGCTTCATTTACGCTTTCTTTAAAGTGGAGGATTATTTATGAACTTAACATGAATAACACCATTTGTACGGTATCTATTTTGGGTGTGTATATATAGGCCCCCATAACCACAGGATGGGCTTCAATCTCGTGTGTTTTTATCCTCCCCCTCAGCCAGGTGAGGCAGGGAAGTGCTGTTGTTCCCATTTTACAGAGGCTCTGAGACTACGGGTAAGTCTACCCTGTCCTCACAGCTTGGCTGTTTTGTTTTTTTGTTTTTTTCCCACTCTATAAATGTTTCCTCTGGTATCTGACCCAAACACTGCTTGGGATTGTGCTTTTCATCAGGAGAGCTCCATCTCTTTGGGAGTGCTGCAAGCATTCAGCAAAGGAGCTTCAGGGAAGCGGAGCTACAAGTCCCATGACTTCGTCTCCCGATCATGCTAGTGCCATAGCTTGGCATACGCATTCTAGTTTTACCTCCACCGGCATGGCTAAGAACATCACTGAAGCTGTGGTGATCCGAGTTTCAGAGCAGCCTAGCAACATGAGTACATCCCCAGCTTCACCAGTGGGCTTGTACAGCCCATGACGCCAAATCATTGCTGCCACTTTTAGCTGCTACCCATGCTGCCTTCAATCTAGCTATGCTTCAGTCCCACTTCTGATGACAGTGTAGACATACCCCAAATGACTTGCTCACAGGCACTGAGAGCCTGTTTCACGGTAGGGAATTACAGGTGAGGTCTTCTACGTCCCAGGTTAGTGCCCTAACCACTGGCTCGTTCTTCCCCTCTCAACTCCCCAGTTTATTTTTATATTACATTTGGTTTATCGTACACTTCCCAAGCTGTCAGATTTCCAAGTGTCTCGGATTTTGATACCGACAACACAATTGTAGTGTTGAAGTTGTCAGGAGGAAGCTGGCAGTTTTTGTTGCTGCCTGGGGTGACAGGCTTTTAGCACGAGCAGAAGTGTGATGGCCATTCATACTTTGTATGATTTCTCACCTTTCAGTTATAGGTAACAAAGATAATCACAAGCAGGCAGCTATGGATTTTACTTTTGCAATAGGTATTCCTGTCTCAGGCCTACTTCTGTTTTTTCACCATATTATTCAATACATGCTGATTAGAACACGACAATGGGGAACATCTAATGAAAATGCCTGTTTTTTGTTTCTGCATGTAATTGGAACAGATAGCTAGTTAGATATCTGGCCCAACAAACAAACCTGAATTTTAATCTCCTTCCTAGGTTATGATTTGTACTGAGGTAGCAATGTCCTTGAAATGCATTGGGAACCACTGTGCCACTGGTAGACGTGATAGAGATTCAAGGATATTTTCTTGTAATTACATGACCATTCATTAAAAAGTGAAATTCTGTCAAGTAACACTTTCTTCTTTTTAAAGGATTAGTTTTGACCTTGGCTCTTTGACGCCACAGTTCCTTGCGGCATATAGGCCAGATCTTCAGCTCGTTTACACTAGCTAAATCAATGGGGCTATGTTTATTTACACCAGTTGAGAATCTGACCCTGGAATCTCATTCCATCTCAGTCCTACCTGTGATTAACCTGCACCCTGCACTGAAATGCTCAGATCCATGCACGTGAGCTGCCGATATGTCATCTTCTAGCAGGATTGCACATTGGCCATTTTGTGCCAAAACTATTGGCCTGTAGATTTGTTCTTATTTAAAGGGACACTGCAAATATGTTTTGGGCCACAACTGTGCTAATTAAAAAAAAAAGTCTGTCATATTCTTATGTCCGCCATGTGATGACCACCATTTTGACCAGCAGACTGGGAATTGAACTGTTGGCTGCAATAAATCACATCCCCTCAGTGTCACACTGACCAGCTGATTATAGCATTGTTACCTATTTTTAAAAGTGGGCTTTCCACTTTATAAATGTTTCCTCTGGTATTTGTGACCCAAACACTGCTCCGGACCGTGCTGTCCATCCATCAGGAGCATTCCACCTCTCTGGGAGTGCCGCAGGCATTCAACACAGGACCTGTGGGGAAGCAGAGCCACAACTCTCATGACTTAGTCTCATCGTCACTGCTAGTGCCACCCGTGATACAGCCAGGCAAGCATTAATAGACGTCCTCCTCCCCTGCCCCCCCTTTCCCCTGCCTTTTGTCCCACAGAGTGTCTAGAGCTGCTGCTGAGATAAAGAGGAGCTGGCACTTCCTCCACTCCATCAAGCCTCTGGACCACCTCCTCTTCTTCCCATGAGGGAGGTTTCTAGTAGCAGTTCCTCTCCTAGGGTTAGTACTAATGTGGGGAGGAGGAGTAGCTCCATCTGAAAAATCAGCCTGGTCCATTGCCGTGTGGGTTTTAAAAAAAAAAAAAAACAAAACAAAACACACACCCATGACGTGACGGCCTGAACACAAGTGGGTGGAGGCATCGTGTCTGACACCAGCAAACAGGTCCCCGTGAGTTCATGTAACACTGCATGCATGGGGTAGGGATGCAAAAATTAGTTTAATAAAGAATCCATTAAAGTGTTCTAAAAATAGAATGTTTACCCAGTGAAACATCTCTGGGTGGGTGGGAGCCACACTGGGCTCGGCTCCTCATTGCCAAGTGAGAGCTGCCTAGCCGTGGCTCCCCTGCTGCGCGTGCAGAGCCGTAGCTGGGCAACTCTCGTTCCCGGGGAGCTGAGCCAAACTCATCTGCAGCTCCTCCTCCCACCCCGTACATGCAGGGGGTGAGAGCTGGGCTCCCCGTGAACAAGAGCAGCTGGGCCACTCTCTCTCACTGGGAGTCGAGCCGAGCTGCAGCAAGTGAGAGCCGTACTTCTAGAACAGGAAACCCAGGATCCTAGGTCTGGCTTCCTGCATGTGATTGAACTAGTAAGTGTGTCTACTGTCTACAGCACTCAGAGCTGTTACATTCAGCTCCTAATGCCACCAGGCCAGGGTGTGACAGGCTGCGAGAAAGGGCTGTTGATTGGAAAACAACAGAAGCAAGCTTGGATCTGTGTACCATCCCCTACTCTTTGTACGTGTTCTGCTTAAATTGCAAGCCCTTCAAAGCACGGGCCACGTGTCCGCTTGTGAGACTAACTGTAGGTACCTTTTTATTCATGCAAAGACTCTTCCTATTGCATTTTGGGAGACTTCTTCACCAGACTGCATATGATAGAGGAGTGTGGTGCTCAAAGATATCTAACCCACTAATTATGCAGACAAAAGAGTGGATCATGCTTGTAATTCATTTTTTTTACTGTTGGCATGAAGTCATGCTTTTGGCAGACTTTTAAATAGGCAGGATGTGGGAAAACATTAAAATGGAACAGATTAAAGTATTCCCTACCTGCATGAATTACTGGTTTGCTTGCACAATCCAATCCATGCATCTTCAGTCATATAAGGGAGAAGAAACCTGCACAAGCAAGGAAACCAGGAAAAACAGACTGTCTGGACATTTGGCAATACAAAAATAGCAGCTGGCTCATTTCAAACCTTATGTGGATTAAGAGAGAGATCTGGTATTCACTGCAATGCTTCAAGCAAAATTCCTATATTATTTAGACCCACATGTTACAAGGCATTTTCTGTCCCACCAAATGCACCTGATGGATCTGCAAAAGGAAGAGAAGGAGGCAGAGGGGGAGTATCCTGGCACCACAGACTTTCACTTATGGATGCTGTCCAGTATAATTGACATAACCCTCTACGTAGACTGGCCCTTCTGGAGCAGGGCCACAAACATAGATTGGTGGGACCACATCGTCATACAGACCTGGGATGACCAGCAGTGGGTCCAGAACTTTCACATGAAGAAAGTTACATTTGTGAGCTGCTTGCCCCCACCTTCCAGCATGAAGAGACACATCTGAGGTCACCCTGGACAGTCCAGGTGTGGGTTGCTATAACTGTCTGGAAGCTGGCTACTCCAGACTTCCACAGGTCCATTGCTAGCCAGTATGGGGTTAGCAATTTGACTGTGGGTAAAATGGTGGATGACTTCTGAAGCAATCAAGCTTCTGGTTTACCCCAAGGTGGTGGGCATTACCTAGAGGTAACTGTTGGTTTGGAGCAAATATAGTTTCTGGGGCTACTGGTGGGACTCATGTGCCCATAGTTTGCACTCCTCAAGCAGCACATGAGTAGATAAACCCCAAAGGGCACTACTCCATTGTTATGACCACAGTGACCCATTTATGAATGTCAATGGGGGCTGTAGCAGAGAAGTTCATGCTAGCAGCATTTTGCTGCTCAGGAGTCTACATTCATGGACTGGCTGGGACACTATTCCCACCAAATGACATTGACATCACAGTTACTGTCTCCCCTGTTGTTCTGGGGGACCCCACATGCCTTTGGCTTGGCTTATGAAACCATACCCTGATTTGAGGGCCTAGCAGAAAACAGTTGAATTCTACTCTGCAGGTGTAGAATGCGCTTTTGGCAGAATAAAATCACATTAAGCTGTCCACAAACCTGTTTGGATATCAGTGCTGTTCTCTACTGTAGCTTTCTCTGCTCTTCACAAGCTTTGAAGCCAGAGGTGAGCCATTTCCTTCTGAATGGACTTATGACAGCGAGGGGATGCTAGATCAGTATGGTCAGCCAGAAAGCCTGCCTATCCCTGGGGAAGATGCCTGTACCCAGGCAGCAGAAGTTAGAGTTGCGTTATGGTCTCACATTATGGAATTGCATGGCCCCATGGAAGAGGAGGAATAGTACCTGTTTGAATGTGGTGGGAGGGGGGGAAACTGGCTCACTTATTTTTTTGGGTGGGGGTAGGGCTTGGGAAGCGTGTCAGCTTGATTCCCCTGCAATGGCAGTGTCACTGATATGATTTTGGTTGGAGTGTGGGGGGCATTGTGGGTACCTAGAGGAATTCACATTTCAATATTGATCTCAATAGAGGAATACTTTCCTCGCAAATGCTGAATTGCTCCCAAAGGTTTTGAAGTTCACACCATGATTGTACGACGTGATGGGGGATAGCAGGAAGATGTCTGGAAAACATAACCTGCTTTATTTGTAAGCGTGTCGTAAGCCACTCACGGGGTGGGCAGGCCAGCTGCCGTTCCCACACCATGCACTCAAACACAAATGGCAGGAAATGGTCTTCCGCAGTCCCCCTATGCTACTCATCCGGATCCCCACGTTTTCCTTTCCCTTCTTGACGTGTTTTCTCCACACACTTGGCAGCAGGGACAGAAGATGGAGAAGGAAGAACAAAGGCTGCACAGGCATTAGTTGCCCTGCCCAGCTGTTTATAAATCCTGGATGCAGGGGCTGCCCCAACATGGAGTTGTCCAAGCTACTGCTGGACTGCGAGTACATTGCAAGGTGACCGTGGTGTGGGGAAGGCAGCAGGAGCTGATGCTCTTTCAGTCACGCTGGAGGAGTTGCTGAAACAGTTCTCTAAGCTCTATCCTCTTCTGTTCAGTGCTGTTCCAGGAACTGCTTTGCAAGTGCCTGCTTTCTCCCTGAAAGCTCTTCCTTTGTCTGGATGGCAATGCTCAGCTTTTCCTTCTGCCACTCAGCATGCTGTCTTTCGTCCTCTTCCTCTGGTGCTGGACCTGCTGGTCGGTCCTTTCAAGAACGTTGCCCATCGCTGAGATGCTTCCTTTTGGAATGGTCTATGGCGGTACTTTGAGCCAGGGATCAAGTTCCTGAAGAATAGCAGGCCGTAGAAGCTTGGGATCCTGCAATATGACAAGAAACAGAAGGTTATCGGCCAAAAGTATCTGTGTATAGTGCCTCACTACAAAAGCTTGTCATTTCATGCCTTTTATATTTTGGAAGACATAGTGGTTCTTGTGGTGTCCTATTGGCAGAGGGAGATGTTATTCCAAGCTGCTGGAGGGAAACTTGCAGTTGAAGTAGTCAAATGTATAGTGACTAAACTGCAAATCTGTGAGTAGAGTGGACTATTCACCTGTCCAGGGGTGTCTGGAAAACACCCTCTTTATCTGGAGTTCCTGCTTCAGGAAAACTTTGCAGCTATCAGTAGCCAGGATTGGGTAAAAATCCATGAAGAAATTACCCTGATGCTATGCTAGCTAACACATAGCTGATGCTGTTTTTGCTGCATGCAGACATGCTTAAAATCTGCAGCTTTACTCCACTCTGCACCTAACACACTTTGGGGAAATAACAACTGACACCACACTCTTACTCTGGAGAAATGATCGTGACCTGCACACTGTATGGCTTACTTTCCAATCTAGTCCATTTCAGTTACAGGTAAGTCAAACAATTGACGGTCTTGTCACAGGTCCCACTCACCACTAGGGGCACTGCCTCCTGGCCACTCTGGGATTAGCAGCTTCCAGTGGGCCCCCCCCCAATCTGGGATTAGCAGCTTCCAGTGGGGCCCCCCCCAATCTGCTGCTTACTGCATTCGCTGCTGTTTCTCAGTCTCTGCATCTTGGAGTCTTTCTTTGTGACTTAGCTCTCTGGTCTGCTCTCTGCTTCCAGTATCAAAGTCTCTTTGAACAAACAGGCTTAGTTTGTCTTCCCATCTACTACCCCTATAGTTCCACTTCCCCATAGGCTGATGAGGGAATCTGGACCAGCCCGTGTCTGCACCCTCCTGAACTTTACTACATTTTCCCTGAGCTTTCCTTTATTTTCTAGCTCTCCCATTTCTCTGGGTTTGCTAGCCCTACCACTCCCACCTCCCAGAGAGTAGCTGTAGGCTAGTTACCACTGTAACTCCTAACAGACCTCCCTTCCCCAGGGAGGGATTGTAGACTACTTCCATGTGGCCCCCTCTACTAGCAGCTTCCTGCCTTTATGAATCCAGCCCGGCTCCCTAGGCTCCCTCAGCCAGGGAATTACTTAAGCCAAATGATTAACCACACAAGCCACAGTTGAGGAGAATTGACACCCCCCATCCCCTTAACCTACATTGACTCTTTCAGGGCAAGTGTGGGGTGAACACCACATCACATCCTGGGCCTGTGGCACTCCCCTTTCATGAACCCAGTGCCAGTGTGTGCAGGTAGCTTCTCTGGGCTCCCTTTCTCTTCTATCCATCTTGGCTGCAGCCTTGTAGCTGAGCTGTACTCAAGAGCCAACCTGAGCCCAGATTCTTTGTCACAGGAGCTACTGTGAACAGTTCAGCTGTTTGGTTATGGGTGTGAGGCTGCATCCAATGGAAGATGGTTAGTGATGGGTGGGACAGGTGCGTGAGACAAAACAGATCACTCATGAGGAGGAGGGATGATGACTAGAAGAGGTAGTAAAATGGAGAGAGGCAACATATGAGGGGGACAAGAGGGAATATTGACATCACAGTAGAGAAAAGTAAAGAAGTGAAACACTAGAGAAGAGTTACAGGAAAGAGACTATAGGGGTTGGAAGAAAAATGAGCAAAAAAAAAAAAGTTGGATAAAAACACTGAAGAGGAAAAAATGGGAGGGAGGAACAGAAATAATGAGGATAGAGAAATCTCAATTGTCACTTCCTTGCAGAGGGCTATCTGAATTGGGAAGGGCCAAATTGATTAACCTAATTCAAGAATGAAATGAAAATAAACAAGACCTGGGGAAAAGTGAGGGAGTCCATCTGCTTTTCCTTTATCACTAAACTGCTTCCAAACCTTTCAGCTTTCCTTCTCACTTTTATACTTGGCAATTAAGGAATAAGACATATTTAGGGGCAGGCAAGAGAGGGCAGTGCTATTTCAGAGTAAACTGCAGGAATACCTGCTGCTCCTTGCCGAGTCTTTGATGCTGAACCTCCTTTAGGCTTAAGCGGACTTGAAACACTCAACAGAAAGTGATTACCTTTTGACTCTAGCCCTCCTGCCTTCCTTTGCCTTGAAATATTCAGATGGAAAAAGAGGAACAGGGAGAAAAGCAATTAGAGGAAATACTGTATGTTCTTCCAGATCACCATAACCTTATTTCTCTCCAGCCTTTGATCTGAGCATTAAAAGTGATAGTGGCTTCATGACACAGCTCTCAGGTGTGCCTATGTGCATATTAGTAAAGACATGGGGACACTTTTGAAATAAGAAAGTCATTTCAAAAGAATCCTATCTCCTGAGGCATTAGCTTTGTAACCTGTTGCCTTGAAAACCAAGCACAGGACGAAACATCTAGTTGATTACAGTGGCAATAGCAACATTAAATTGTATTGTATGAGTTTAATAAACACATCCTCTTTAGTGAGGACTCTCCGGCTTGAAGAAGAGCTGGGTTGTTGTTCACCCGCTGTGCGCTAAGCCATGTTTTATCATTAAGTGTGTTGTAGCCAATGTTTCATCTTGCAGATGGTGAGGAAGACAAGCTCTGCCTAAAAAAATAATAATCAAAAACAGCCCCAAACAAATGGCTAAATCCATCTCTGGGCTCAGTCCTTAAGCCAGTGGCTTTATGCCAGGAATAAAGTTGGGCTGGAGGGTCAGAAAGATAGTAGCCAAAGAAGTAGACTGTCCCTTTCCTCTGGCTATTACGGTGACTGGCAGCTCTATCAAAACCTATATATATGTATAGCCAGCCCAGTGTTAGGGGTTGTCCCAGGAGAAGCTCAGGAAAGTAACTATGCCTTAGAGAACCATGAGGTTTTCCTGCTACCCTATGGATCCTGAGGGGGGAGGGTCATAATCTGCTTTGAGTAATCTGGCCAGTGGCTAATTACAACCCACCCCTGCACCAGCTCGGGTGTGCTAACGAGCCCATTGGAGAGAAAGAAGACATAGGACCCATTCCTCACTCCACTTCCCACCACCTGTGTGAAGATTAAACACTGGGCACTGAGCCCTGCTTCCTCCTACACACACCTGCAGTGGGGCAATCTGGGAAGCCACAGGGGACCCTGTTGAGTTCTGGGGATGGCCACATGGGGGTGAGGTCTAAGTCCCCATTTTCTCCCTGTACATGTGCACGGGGCCAGGATTTGATCTGCCCCAAAGCCATCAGGTACAGGTCTTATTAGTGACACATTTTTATTAAACTTAAAACCCACTAAATGCCCCAGTTTCACTGGGTAGTAACAATAGGATTTTATCAGGGAAAACAATTGCCTTTTTCTACACTGAGATTTCTGCCAAGGGCTTTTTTCCCAGCTGGATTCATTTCCCCTCTTCTCTGTTTCAGTTACATTGCAATCATCTGCCTGGTCACGAGCAGCTCAGGAGTCCCACTGTATAAAATTCATACTTTGTTCAGCTTCTGACTATGCTAAGTAGTAAGACTTTCTTTGGGCAACAGTTCTGTACTGGGCCTCCATTTCCTCCTGTGAAGCTACTTCCTAACACAGCTTTTAAGC
>ML675620.1:60938201-60985661 GCA_007922155.1 Mesoclemmys tuberculata | reverse complement strand
AACCCAGCATGAATTAACATTTTTATGGGAATGAGCCATTAGATGTGTGCTCCTTTTGACCACATGCTTTTCCCCCAGACAAAAATCTAGCTCCTATGAGCAAATGAATTGCAGCTCTGATGCCTCCCTTTAGACACTTAAATCAGTGTGGCAACACGCCTTATAAGGATTGAATCAGCCCTGCGTGAGGGGATGGATCAGACAGCCTAAAAGGACTATTCATCTCTAATTTCTATGGGCTAGTTTGTAACTTGGATTATGTGCCTGCACAAGGGATTAAGAACTCCCCATACATCCCTCTGAGGGTTATACAACCCTCGGATCCAGGTCTGTCAGAGCAAGCAAGACTGAGCTGCTCCCTCCCTTCCCAGATGGAGCTGTTGGGGGGGTAGGCAGAGCTATGGATGTCCCCTTTGCTTGCTGGCCAGAGTAGCTGGGACACTGTGACTGAGGTAGTAAATCCACATCCCTGCATGAATGCAGTTATATTGACCAAACTACCAGTGTAGACAGCGCTATGTCAAGGGGAGGGCTTCTCCCATCGACACAGCTACTGCCTCTCAGGGAGGTGGAGTATCTATGCGGGCCAGAGAAGCTCTCCTGTCAGCGTAGGTAGCATCTTCACTAAGTGCTACTGTGGTGCAGCTGTAGGGCTATAAGTGTAGACAAAACCTCGGAGATACACCACTTCCAAGGGTCACTCCTACGGTGTGACTTATTCATCACTCCTTGCTCAGGTCTGTGCTGAAAGCCAAGATCTAGCCCTGGCAAAACTAGAAAGTAGCTATATAGATGGAAAGATTCATATTTCTCGGTTATCTGAACTGTCTTTTTATATTATCTTTAAAATCATTGGCAGAAATGCCACATAGCATCCTTCTAATCTAGCAGTACGTAAAGTACAGCTGAGCGGGACCCAGGCTGTCTTGGGTATTGGGTGCTATTCTCCATTACAGCAAGTACACATTGCCAAAGCAAACACAATCTGGAGTTCCAGAGGCCACTGGAAAGTAGGATGTGAATAATGTAAATGTCTCCCTATGATAAGATTGTGTTTTTTTTCATTAGGTTGGAATAGCATTGACAGGGCAGCTGAAGAGCCCTTTGGCAATATGAAGGCTAATTACTTGCCATGAGGAAGCAAAAACTTGTCAGGCAGCAGCTCTGTCATTGCTCAGTTCAATAAATCACAGCAATAAATCACATGCAATGGAGTTCCTGTGGCATTTTAGACAATATATCGTGCGTGCGGGAGGGGGAAAGCAGATTGAAAACATCGTCATCTTGAAGACAAACCAGGCTTTGGTGGCTTATACAAAAATGTCACGACTGTGATTTTTTTTTAATCTCTCTAAACAAAATATATAAAACTGAAAAGGATATCTGTAAGGGAGTGTAAACATTACCAGGAGCCCAGTGAACTAGGGGTTAATCTCAGCTCAGTTTCTCCTATACAGGTGCTATGAAGAAGGAATACTTGCGGAGACGCAGATTCTGAATCTTCCTTGGCTGTCACTCCACATAGCTGATCTGATAGTGTTGTTACATCGGCTTTACAGTGATGTAAATGTCTATAAGGTGAATTGGGACCAGAGATAGGGGGATAGCCAGGTGTTAGAAAGCAGCACATAAACAGATTTCTGGTACAGTGGCCCCGTGGCTAGGACACTGACTTGGGAGTCAGACCTGGAGTCTATTTCCAGCTCTGCCAGTGACCTTGGTCAAGTCAGTTCACCTCTCTGACTCAGTTTCCCCATCTGCACCATGGCAATAATAATACTTGCCTCATTTGTAAAGTGCTTGGAGACTTATGGATACAAATAACTGTGTCAGAGCTGGATATATTTATATGTTCTTGTTATAATTGGCATTTAGCATTAATAGTCTCTAAGACAGTTTGAATACTGTCAGAAGACTGAGTTGAGCCCAGACTGGTGGAGTTTTCTGCTTCTGCCCTTGGTTTTTCCTTGATTTGATTTCTGGTTGTAAATATTCTCCTTTTCAAGAAAGTCCTGACTGCCACTGTCAGTGTTTGGCTTCTGCCACATCAGGCCACTGGCTTCCAGTGCATAAACAAACAAGCAATCTGAGTATGAATGAACTGAAACAGAAACTTTACACTATTGTTTGCGTCTGGGTTGTACTTTTAGATTTGTACTGCACAAATACCATATTGTGTATTTTTCAGTCACTGATCACTGGGATTCAATATCCTCCCAAGTTATGCACATAATAAGTATTTTTTAAAGTTTGTGGTGGCGTTCTGTCTTATTTGCATGGGGAATTGAGAGGAAGGCACTTGGATTGGGACTACTAAAGAGTTGCAACCTTTAGAAAAGTAAGTTATGTGAAAAGAATGGGACTGGTGTATTATTTTTTCCATATCGACTTTAAAAATGCACCAGCTGCCTGATCTGGTTCCCATTGAAGTGATTAACAAAACTTTCATTGATTTCAATGGGAGTAGGATCTGGTTCAAGCAAAGATTTTCTGATCTAGCCCCAGTCTGATAACACATGTACATTTAAAAACAGAGCCCTACCAAAAGAAAGGAGTACATTGCACGCCCAGTTCTCTGCTTGGGGAGAGGAAGAGAGAGAGAACAAACTGCTTGTGAAAGATTAGTCACTTCACTTAATGTCCTCATTGAAAGGTGCTCGGATACTATAATGAGGGAGGCATAAGAACATATAAGGTGTGTGTGTATGCAGTAGCTCATCTGGGTTTTATATATTTGTAAGTAAACAAGTTAATCAATGAAAGTGAACAACTAAAATCTAGATTCTTAAGGCATCATTCCACTACAAAATTATATCGACTTATGTTACTTTGTCATACAACCACCGCAGTCTTTCTGCGTGTCTACGCTATGCTCCTTGTGTTGGTGGTGCATGTCCTCACCAGGAACGCTCTGACTATACTGTCATTGTGGGATGGCTTCTGAAAGTAACAGTCAGTGTAAGGAACACAGCATCTATACTGACACTACATCAGCCTAACTACATTGACTTTGTGCCTCTCATGAAGGTGGAGTTTTTAAGTCGGCATAACAGGGCAAATATGTTGGTTGGAGTGAAATTTTAGTGTAGACACTTACATAGGTAGGTTGATGTAAGCTGCCTTGTGTCGACCTAACTCTGTAGCGTAAACCAGGCCTTAGTAATATCTGAAGTTTGTGACCAGTCCAACCTCCGTTTTCAAGCTCCTTTAAATCTTCTGAGATGCTAGAGGCTTCAAATCAATGTCAACAGTATGCAAAAGACATCTAATTTAGTATCTCATTCTCATCAAGGGTAATCATTGCCATCTCCCAGATGTCCGAGTCAGAGTAGCTAGTTCAAGCTCAATCCAAATAAGACAGACATGTTGATAGCAGAAAGGAGATGGGCTTTTTTCTTTTTAACAAGGTATTAAAAAAACATCCAAATGTCACTTTTTGCAGCATGTATTTCCCATCCTGACTCTGGAAAACCTGGACCATGGTGTTTCTGCATTTGTCAGATCCATTCACCATGTTAATGGATTTTTAATTGCAAATTATCTCTGGAACATGCATCACCATACCTTTTACATCTAAACATATTGATTTACAAGCTTATGATACTCAATCAGCCCTTTGGCTAGTATCAACAGGCCATTCCGAGAGAAGAATTTCTGTAGAGAAAACATAATACATTCCTCTTTTGGAGAATAAGTACATATCCCAGTATTTCCTCCGTACTACTTATATCCAAATCTGTTTTGTCTTGAAAATATTTAATACCTTAAATGTAGCAAAATTGTATCCGTATATAATGAAGAAAAACTTCTCGAGGACAGCATTACACTGTCAATACATAAGGATTTTATATTTGAATAATATGAAATAACTGCGTAACTAACACAAAACTTTCAAAAGACTAGCCTGGGAGCTTAAATTCTTAACTTTGCTATGCACTAAAAATCATGGTTTTAAGCCAGGTCTACACTACAGATCTACACTACTATAACTACATCACTCAGGGATGGGAAAACCCATGCCCCTGAGTGACGTAGTTATACTGACATAACCCCCGCCTGTAGACAGCGCTCTGTTGATGGGAGAGCTTTTTCCGTCAGCATAGATGCTGCCTTTAGGGGAGAGGGATTAACTATGCCAAAAGGAGAGCTCTCCTATAAACTCATTAATGTCTTCACTAGAGCACTGCAGTGGCACATCTACACTGGTGCAGCTGCATCACTGTAGCTCTGTATGTGAAGACAAGCCCTTAATAAAGACTGTGGATTCATGGCTTATTACAGAATCTGTAACCAACTGGCCCCCTTTTTGTCCTATGACTACAGGGGTGATAACAGGCCACTTGAATGGTCCCTTAGAATATGTACTAGATGTTCGTGCTACACTATTTGATCTTGTTTTTAGCTGTGACACTCTGAGTACCCTTTCCAAGACCTAAAGAAGAGCTCTGTGTAGCTCAAAAGCTTCTCTCTCTCACCAACAGCAGTTGGTCCAATAAAAGATATAACTCACCCACTTTGTCTTTCTAATATCTAAATAAGGGATTTCAGTTATCCACATAATTTCTTTTTATCAATTGTTTGGTTATTTACATGGAAGCAGGCACTATCAAAAAGACAGGGGTAAAACCCAAAATCATCTCGCGTGTCTCCGATTACAGAAAGTAAATACAATAATTTTCATGTGCCAGAGGAAAGGGGACACTAATAGCATTTTCAGACATCATGGAGTTAGCCTATCTTACACTTGGTGCCATCTGATAAAGTCAATAAGTATAGGTGATTCAAGTCTAGCAGGAGAAAGTAAAGTAAATGACTGTGCTGCAAGGGGAAAGCTTTGCAAACAAAGGAAAACTCCAACAAGATTTTGCTATTGCTCAACAAACAAACAAGAACTAAACATGGAGCCTGGAAGAAGCTATCCATCTGTTTGGTTGACTTTCAGTACTTGAAATTACTAAAGATTTTCTGTTCTTAAGAAAGGATTGAAAAAATGTTTCTGTTCTTCTCATAATGTAACTACAAGAAAAGGTATTTGGCCTTATTCATACCTAGTGTAACATCTCTTAAGACAATTGCTCTGCTTAATGGAGTTAAACGAGGGATGAATTTGGCCCACTATGATGCTACTGTAGATACAAAGGGAAAAATTAATTCTTTGTGTAACTCCACTGTCTTCACTAGTTATCTCACTAAAATCTCATTAACAAGTGAGTTCCACTTTTGTCAAATTCCTTGTGGAAAATATTTTATAAAGACAGCAGGATTTTTACTGGCAACTGAAAGGTGTGAATTACACTGGGGTAATGCATTCAAATGGAAATGACCTAGGATTCCTGCAACACAGGGCTGGATAAAATAATTTGGGGGCCTGGTGTGCTATGGAACCTGGGGGATATACCCACTTTCCCTAAACTAGAGAAGAGAATAGACCTACTGCCCTCGTGTAGGAATAAAGTCGTAACCCTGTAGATTTATTCATACCCTTATTTATGTCAATCTCTAGGTAGTTTTAATTAGTTGACAGCTTTATTTGTGTCACTCTTCATTTATTTGTGTGTGTGTGTGTGGTTAATAATCAAATAATTCCAAGAATTGTGCCTTTAGATATAGATTTGATGATTGATTCATTCCTGGAGGTGTTTGTCCATCTCTGCTTTTCATTTGTGGCTTTACTGGCAATTAACAATCTGCTGCTTTTTGCAACTTCGTTGTTAATCGAGGCAGTCCCCGTCTGTTCTTTTGTTAGGTATTGGGGAGCACTGGGCTCCAACTGCTGTCCTTTTGTTTCTCATGGTTGGGAAGGAAGGCTGTGTCTTTTTTCCTCTGAGCCACTCGCTCCCAGCCTGCTTTGCTGTATAAGTTTATACCTATCTGTCCTTGGGTAATAAGTGTGTCTTTTTCAACCCTTTTTACCCAGAATGTATAATCACCTTACAATTCTGTCTGTAATATTTGAACTCCATACTCCAACAGCCATACTCCATATTGTAAATGTAAAACCCCATTTTGACCAAATGTATTCCATCTTGTACAAAACGCTTCTAAATTTTTAGATGAATAGGTAATCTTATTTGGACAAGGTATGAATGGAGGGTGTATGTACATGTGAATCAGAGCCAAATTGCCAGCTTGTCCTGATGAAGTGTGGAGTCCACCCTAACGGCTGAAGAGTGCGAACACATCCCTAAAAAGCAAAAGAAGAATCCACCCCAGAAAACAAAAGAACAAACTTAATCAAGACACCTAGAACGAGCTGAAAGTCACATCTGCTATTGTCCGGCAATCAACAGTCACAGAAAAGTGACGTGATGCAGCCAAACTCATAAGTTTGCACTGAAATAAAAAACCTATAAAAGACTGGGTGAGATTGCAAGACTTTTGGGGGAGTAACGTTCTGCACGCCATCAAAGAAGAGTGTCGGTGCGTGCCTGACAAAGACCCCTCTCTCCTGGTGCCCAGCTTCCCTGGCCAGGTAGCTGCCACTAGCCACAAACTCCAGCAATGGACCCAATCTGTGACCTCAAGCCACGATCAGGACTGGTAGCTATATAACCACAGAACGTTTCTTGGTGTGTTTGGGCGCGCGCGCGCGTGTGTGTGTGTGTACGTACATAGGCTTAAGATAGTTATTAATTTAGTTTTTGGTAATAAATGCGGCATACTGCCTTTTCCCTTTGAGACAGTCCCGAGTGCTCTTTTTGCACAACACTAGGGTGGCCAAAACTGAGCAGCGCTGAGACCTTGTGTGCCATTGTGGTGTGTGTACCATTGAGAGGCAGAAAAACTGGCCACTCTCCACCCCCCCCACATTCCATCCTGACCCTCCTCATCCCCTCTCAGCTATTCCTTCCCCTATAAATCATCAGCCCAGGGAGCCCTCTACCATCCCTTGCCTCCCTCACCTTGGTACCAGCTTCTTACCCCTTCCGGCTGACAAGCCCCTAGTCTGTCCTGCTTTCTGGAGCTGAGAGGAGCAGGGGCCTTATCTACTTCACAGCACGTTGAGGCTCCAGCACACAGGGTAGGACTTGGCTGCTGTCAGTTATCCCATGTGACCTGTCGGCAGCCCCAGGTGTGCGAACAGCAACTGTTGCACTGTGCTGGGTGTTTTTTTTCCACGTGTAAATTACAAGTGTCCCTCCACCCCCATCCCAGGGACATTGCAACTGGCAATACAGGGAAATAACACTTAGGCCAGTTAAAAACCAGCCGAGTGGCAACCTAGAGTCCGAGGGCCCTCTGCAAGTCCCCAGAGTGCATATTGTTAATCCAGGCCTGCTGAAATGATTGTATTAGTGGGTGTGTTCCTTTATTTCCTGGGGAAAAAAAAGATGGCACTAAAAGAGTATTAAAATCATTAACATATGTCATTCAACATCTATCAACCTATGATAAATATCTTTTGTTAAATATGAGTGTATAAATTGCACATAAAAACTCATTTTAGGTAGAAGATCAGTAGTTAAACTTCTGGGAAAGCAGATTGAATGGGAGCTAGCAATTGTATTGCATGTTTTGATCTCAGACCTCAAAACACTTTCTGAAATTAAAATCTTGTGCTTATTCCATCAGCAAGATTTGAGCCTGAGACCTTCAGAACTAAAAAGGTGCTAAACCTTGCTAAACCTTTTGTGTGTGAGTCACTTTACACATGTAAGTGCGCCTTGTGAATTCTATGGAACAATTCATGTCATGATGTGTTTGTAGGATCACGGCCATTGGCACAGCTGCTGGTTAGATTCATAAATGTGTGAAGCAGCTACTAGAGGGGGACAAAGACACACCAAATGTGAATTACACAGCCACTCATCGCGACTTTTATTAATATAATCAATCTTATGTCATCCAAAGGTATGTTAGGCACCTGACAGTACAGATAAATTGCACATCCCAAAGCACTTACAATCTAATTTCAGATGTGATGTGATGAAGGGACAAACAAAACAATAAGAATGTTGGGAAAATGTGAAACGAGTGACAATAGTAAGTTTATGCAGTTACTTTCCCAAAACATGTGCACATCATGGATTAATCTGTTTTAAAGGCAGAAGGTACCACTGTGACCATTTATTTTAACCACTTGCATTACACAGGCCAAGAAATTCCATCAAGCAATTTCTGCAGTCGAAGGGATTCCTTTTTTACTATAAAAGTGAACACTGTGAAGAGCAACAGCTTATGGGCGGAAGTAGAATTGATCTTCTAGAATAGTGGTTCTCAAACTGGGTCCACAGATTGGGCCCCTTAAGTGAATTAGTTCTTCCTCCACCTATCTTCCCCTGGTTTGTGAGGTGGAGAGAGGTGTCCGGACACCTAGAGGAAGGCAGCAGTGCACACACTCAAAGACAGAAACATAGGCTTCTAGGGAGCTTTTACCCTGAAAACTTACTTCTGGATTAATTTTAGGTCCCTATACAGTTAGGTGGGAGTTCTATGGATTGTAATGGAGTCTAAGACTGGAAATTAGGTGCCTCAGCCTGAGATTTGCATGCCTAAATTCCTCTGTGGATTGGAGTCAAAGTGCTTTGCAAAGGGAGGTAAGCATCATTATCTCCATTTTACAGATTGGGGAAATGGAGGCACAGAGTGGTGAAATGATGTGTCCAAGGTCACCCAAGTCAAGAGGAGTTTTTCTGGTGTCTTCAGTGGAAACAGGATCAGGCCCTCCGTGCTTAATTTAGGAACTTGAATTAAATGTTAAACATTAATTACCATAACAGTTCACCTAGTGTCTCACTTCAAACGTACTGTGTTAAAACGGGTTCATCTCTGTTTAAAACAGGAGTACAGCTATAAACCCTCATCCTGCACTTCTTAAAGGTGCTTGCACTTTATGGGACCATTTGCATCTAATTCTGCTTTGACATTATTCATACAACTTACCCTTGGGGATTTATAGAAATACAAGAATGTAAAGTTCCCCAAAGATTTTACTGTCCAAAGTCAACTGTTGACAACAGACATTGGTGTGGGTAGTTAATAGTTTTATAGCCAAAGAATGATCAGATAAATTAAGCAGTCATCCTCCAGTTGAAGTTAGTGGGTGCTCAACATCTTTCAATACTTGGCCACTTTGATTTAGGTACCTGTGAGGGGAGTTTACCTCACACTTGCCCTGCAGGGGTTAATGTAGGCTAAGAAGGGGCCAGTCAACCAGACAGGTGAGGGGAATGTAGGCTAAAGTGGTGGGGGGAGGGAAGAGCAGGAGTACATTAACCAGACTGGTCACAGCTGAGGGGAATCAGGTGGTTTAAATAATCCCCTAACTGACTGAATGAGGGAGCCCAGTTGAGGAGGAATGAGCTGGGCTGATAATGGCAAGAAGCTGATAGCAGAAAAGGGAAGTAGTAGACAGTCATTTTCAGAGAGAAGGGTGGGGTTATATAGCTATAGGAGCCCCTATAGTTGCTCCCTGGAAGGAGGGAGTTTTAGGGTTGGCAAACTCAGAAGATGGGGAGCTAGAAGATTAGGAAAAGCTCAGGAAAAAGGTACTAAGGTCCAGAATAGTACAAACTTTGGCTGTGGATTAGAGGGTTCTAGAGCTGGAATCTAGAGTAGAGGGCAGGCCCAGTTTCCCCCTACCAGTCACTGGGGAAGTAGGTCTGGCTGGGCAGTGAATGGGAAGATTTCCCAAGTCTCTTCATAGGAAGAGGAGGATATGTGAGGCTTGGCTAGAGGGCTAAGTAACAAAGGCAGAGCCTGGGGCCTTGCTGCAAGCTAGGAAGACAAAGCAGGGCATGTAGCAAAGGGTGGAAAGGAGCTGTTGGACCTGGAATAATTTAAGCCCTACAGTGACCAAGAAGAGGCACGTCAGCGGTAAGCAAATGACATGACAATACCTAAATATTTGTTTAAATGCCATGTTAGAAAATTTTGACCTGTAGTTTTTTCTTTATTCTTCCATGGTCAATAGGAATATTTTTAGTATTCAAGGAAAGCTATATGTGGCTGAAGTCCCAGTCTCTTCATTATACTATTGCATTAATTAGTTCTAGATTGTGCCACACATCTCAGAATTATAAAACTGTGTTCATTGCAATGCTGCTAGGTGGCTATTTGGATGTTTGTGGTCGCATTTCTTGTGTCTGGTTCAATGGCAATCCTCTGTGTGTCCATGATCTCACAGATGTGCAAATTGAACAACTCAGTGATGACATAATAGAATTATGGCTCCTTAGTTTTATTCTTCCGCAGTTTCTCCTGTTTGGAATAAATTATAGATGTATTCCATTTAAATAGCCACTCTGCTTTTTAAAACCTTAAGTATATGGCTATTAGGCATGAGAGGCTCTCCCCCTAGGGCTCATTTAGACCATGCAAAAGAGTTAGAGGAGCATATAAAAGCCCTAAAACTCCCATGTCTGGCTGTAAGACAGTTCCCCCGGGCCAGACACTATGGAAGACAGCAATAAGGTTGTGTTTTGAGGACCTGTATGTAAGCCCTAAGCAAGATGTATGCGAGATGTGGGAGGGCTTAGTGGTGCTGCAGGAATTCTTGTGTTCTGGGGTGGCTGCCATTATTTAGCTAGGCTGCTGGGCCTGTCAGAGTAATGACAATGACTCCTCCAGTCTGGGAGCATCCCAGGACTGGAAAAAGGTGCAAAGGTGGTTTAGAGCCACTTAAGGCCCCTTCCTCCCTCCCCCCAGGCTGAGAATTCTGTACTGTGCCTCAGCACAGAAGCTCCCATAAAGCATCTATTCCAGGTGCTCTAGTAATAACGAGAAAACCACACGCTTTCATTGAGGCCTGTGCCTGCTCCGCATCTGTGAAAATCAGGCCACTTTAATTTAGATGCCTTCATATAGATTTTGGTGCCTAATTTTAGGCATCCAAATTCATAAATTTTGGCCACAGTCTGTAACAACAAAAAAAAGGTTGGTCCTGTGCTATCTCAGCCTGAAATGCAGCTGTCAATGGAATTGCTCCCTCCCCCTCGCCCTAAGATTTCAAACTGTACACACCTTAGCTGCTAGAACAGATGGTCAACGAAAGCTGGTTGCATTAGATGCAGCTGGCTATCAGGTCTGGGAAATGTGAACCTAAAAATAATTTCACATGTCAGAGGCCCAATGTGACTATAGCGAACACAAGCCTACTGTGTAAATTACGAGCTCTGTTCTTGTGAGCTAATTATGTTGATGTGGTGATAGCTTTTATTTTTAGAATCAGTAGCATGGTTTGGATAAGGTATGGGAGCATTTTAATATTACTCTGTAGTAAAAGGTCCAAATAAAAGCATGGTGATAGGGGTGACAAAACACAACCTGCTGGAAGATATGAGGGGTTAGGGCTTCTTTGTTCTATTTCTGGCTCTGCCCTGGATCACTGTGAGACTTTGGATTAGTTACTTAGTAGTAATTTTCCAAAGGGCAGCCCTCCCTGTTGTAAACACCATCTGTGGGAAGGGAAAAAGGGCAGGAGCAATAGCAACATTAGAGAGGAACAGACTAGGCCCAAGTTGGGGTGGGAAGAGGATCTGTGAGAGCTTGACTGTATTTAGGAGGAGGGACACGTGTGTCCAGGATGATGGGGGATGGAGAGAAGACACTTTTTGCAGACTGCCACCAGGCAATGTGTTTGAAGAGAAGACTTCCGAAGGTTTAGTTAAGCACTTAAACAGTTGGGGACTTTTCTGAACCCTTTGAGATCTCTCCCATCAGTAATTCATAGTGCTTAATGATGCCCTGACGTTTATGGCTCTGGTTGAGGGAACACGCCTCACTGACACGGACGCCAGGGTGAGTGTTATGAACCTATCAAAATACAAGCAAAGAATAATTATTACGGAGAGCTCTTTGGAAGGTGAAATTGAAGTAGGCTATGAACTGAAGAGAGACAAACATGAGCCTGCTGCAGCAGAGGAGGGGGAAGAAAGTATGTTAGTGGCAGGTGTGGAATAAAATACAGACAGGAGGCCTTAGGCTGGAACTACGATAAAAATGCAACCTAGTGAGTTACGTTATAAGACATTACCTCACCTTGCAGCCATTCCCAGTCATGCCTTGTCAGGAATTCCTGCAGGCTACCAAAGACTGTAGGTGCCTCAGGACTTGCTGGCACCAGGAGAATCACCGGGACTTATTGATACCAGGAGAATCCCAGTGGGAGGTAGAAGTGCCCAATATGTAGTAAATGACTTGTTAAGTATTGGAAAATCCACTATATGGTCCTGCATGTAATAGGAAATTTTGATAAACCTTCTGTAACTTGAAACCAGTGGAGTGCCAGAGCTCAGCACAGAGACGTGCTGCCTGGGCTCCCCTATAGCTATAGACTTTCTGTGTGTGTAAGATTAAAGTTCTGCGCGATCTTCACCTAAATTAAGTTGCTGTGTGATTCCTTCCACGACACAGATTTGAAAGCTTTGGCCCATTTCACTTTGGCGAGATCCACCCAAGACATGCACAGACATTTAAAATAATACTGCAGGCACGTCTAAATTCTGGACAGTTTTTTTTCCTACAACTGCAGCTGGAAAGAACTATTGGTAGCTACACCACAAAGAGTCTCACTATCCCCTTGTCTTCATTTTGGAAGAAGATGAAGGTGGCACTACTGGCAATGTGAAATGGTTGGCATCCTAGCATCTGGGAAAGTTGCCGGAAGGATTCTGTAGTGTGAGGTAGATGAAATTTGAAACATATGGACACTTTTTGATGGTACAGAATCTGTGGCTCCTGATGGAGAGTGGATATTTTCTTCATTTGCTCATTGTTCTCCGTGACAAATTTGCATAATCTTAATGTTGGCTGAAATTCATTCCTGCAGGGGCCGTACAAGGCTTCTACACCACTTCACTCCTCAATCTAGGATTTGTAGGCCCTGTGCTCTTTCTCTGCTAAGGGGCAAATATCCTCCCTTTTGAATAACTTTGACAGCTTCATACTTTATCTGCAATAAAGGGAGCCTTATGCAGGTTATTGATGTAAAAGGATTACAAGAAATCGGTTTATGGACAGCGGAATCAGTAAATTTTAATAAGTCTCTCCTGTAGTTAGTCAAAGTAATTAACACAAGGGCATACAGGGCAACATGATCAGCAGACTCTGGCATTGGCAGAGTGGACTGTAAGAGCCATTAACACATGATTAAGTAGTTTGTCATCCGAATGCAGCACTTGAAGTCATAAGCATTATTTATATTTATTTCTGACTGGTTCTGGGCACATCTAGAAGCCTCACATAATGCAGTTCCATGGAAAACGGGTTGTCTTGGTGGTCCTGTGGCTAGCATCTGGCACTGTCGCACACTTTGTGGGTATGTCAGGTCGTCGGGGGCTAGGAATACTTTGAAGTTCTCATTCTTGGGGGCAAGGGAGTGGTTGGAGTCACTCTCCAGCACTCCCATTGCCAGGATCTGTAGAGAGTCTTGTCCATGATACCTTGGCTGAGGAAAGACGCATGGTGGAGAGGAAGCAAATAAGATGCGGGATGAGGAAGGAATAGAGAATAGCATTATTCTATGAAGGTAAGGACTGGTGGGGAGCCCTCCACAAGAGACATTAACTACAGAGGTGTCAGAAGGAGTATGGTTATTTGTTGGGGGAAGGGAAAGATCCTCTTGGGGGTAATGTGGAAATAGGCCAAATTAGGTTGTGTACATTAGAACTGGACAGCGTAAATTCCAGCTCAAGGAGACATACCTGTGCTAGCTCTGTTGGAGTTTGCATGCTAAAAATGGTAGTGTAGCTGCTGTGATGCAAGCGGTGGCAGGTCCTAGCCACCCTGTCTATGTACCTAAGGTCTCAGATGGGTACGTGTTCAGGGTGGTTAGCCCCTCCTGCTGCTTGTGCTGTGGTGGCTGCACTTCTGTTTTTAGTGCAACAGCTCGAACAGAGCTAGTGTGGATACATCTTTTCGAGCAGGAATTTAGGCTGTCCTGCTTCAGTATAGGCAAACCTTAAGTCTAGTGGTAGCACTTCCATAGAGTATAAGACCAAAAGGGATGACCAGATTTTCTAGTCTTATCTCAAATATATAACAGGCCTCTTGACACAGCTACTAAGTCCACCAGCCAGAATTAGACTAAAGTATTACAGCCCTCAAGAGATTAAACTCAGCGGTTTGTAGTCTGAGGAGGGCTGGGAACTGCAGAGGTGGGATGTAGGGCAGGAGGCAGCTGCCTGGCTCACTGGTGGCTGCCTACAAGAAGTCAAGGCAGAGGTCAGATATGTTTTCTGACTCAAATATTTCTGTGCAGCTTAATTTGCTGTTTATAATTGCAGTGGGGGTGTGGCTGGGGGGTAATGCAAATCTGGAGTTGCCAGAGAGGGTGGGGAACAGCTTTGGAAAATGGGTTAGGGGCTCCAGAGTGCAGACTCTTTGAATGTGGGGACACAGTACTGAACTGCCAGAGTATCAGTGAACTCCAGTTCAGTAAGTAGGAACATACTAAATTTTGCCAGGTGAGCTTATGAACCAAAGGAAACAACCAAGGTATGTCAGCAGACGCCTCCTTTGTTAAACTTCTATCTCTAGCCAATCTTCTATTCTGCAAGCACAAAGCGATACCTCCCTAATAGAAAGAATTGCACAGTGCCAGTCCACGGGTTGCTGGAAGATGGAAAATTTGGATGGAAAAATAAAATGCTGCAAAATGTGCATAAAGTCTCCCCCATCATAACATAAATGCAGAATGCCAGATCTCCAGCTGCTGTGACTGATTACTCAGGTGTGAGTGAGAAGTGTGGAACATACAAGTATTTTTAATGTTAATTAATTTAATGCCACCTAAGGAATTTGAAAGGAAAGGTTTCTAATAAATCTTCAGGTTAAATATTTTTAGTATGTATCCAGGGCTGTTTGCACTACATTTTTTTTAAAGACTGCCTGACAGTTTTAAACTTTCAGTTGCCAATAACTTTGTCATACTTAATCATTTGAGCTTGACATTTTTCAAGCCAGGTGTCCACATGATGGCAGTTCTGGCATTTCCTACCTTTCCAGTGCTTGACTCTGCAACATTAATGTGTTTTCAACATAATTGTTGTGTGTACAATATATATTGAGAGAACTATTTGATAGAGAGAACTTCTGCATACTTCACCTAATGTGGGAAGCCTTCTCTTAGATTTGTTCCTCTGACGATTTGTGTCCCGAAGATGCACTGTTTATGGTCATCTAAGGGTGGGCACTATCTGGATATATGTGTTGCGCCAATTAGGAAAAAAAGTAGCTTCAGATATTAACGCTGACTTAACAGTAGATTCTCTCTGTAGAATAAAATCAAGACAGTAGGCCTTGAACGGGACACACCATTCTATCCAGCCTGGTGGGATACGTTGTAAAACATAACCTTATCTCTCTTGGCTGCAGCTGCCCCAGCCCGACTGTCTGTAACCTTATTGTGCAGCTGCAGCCTCCCCCGCAGCCCCAGAGTCAGGAATTCCGTCAATCGTAAAATGAAGATGCCTCCAGACTTGCCAGCCCAGGAGAGCCCCCCCCCCAATTTATGACCTGACATGTCGTAAGCAATTTGGTATGCCCTGAAAAAACCACTATACGATCCTGACTGTAATATGTAACTCTGACTAACCTATATAAACCTCTTTGTAACTTGAAACCAGCGGAGATCAGTGACCAGCACAAAACCGTGCTGCCTGGACTCCCCTATGGCTATAGTCTGTCTGTATGTGTCTGTCAAATTAAAGTTCTACTCGATCTTCACCTGAATTGGAGTGGCTGCGTGATTCCTTCCACGACATCTCAAAGGTGTACACATTTCTCAATGAACAGAAGTGTGTGCCAAGCGCAACATTCTCTTGTACTTGGGGGGGGGGTGGGGCTTATGTCTAGTTGTGTGTAGAAATAAGTTTCATGATGTACAGTATCTCCAGCCTTGTGTTTAGGGAGCATTTCTTATGACTTTTGGAGACCTCCTCCTGTAATTCAAAGGTTCGGTCCAAAGTCCATAAACTCCATTTGTAACCAGTCAGTCTGTGTTCAAGTTTCAATTAGTCATTTTCTTTGTTGCTTCCCCTAAAGTGTCTGTGCAGTCTTGCTGTGGTCCACTTCTAAGGACCATTAATTCATTGGTATGTGAAGTGGATTTACTGTGCACACATGTGACAGCCATGTGGTGCTCGTGTCCACCTGCACTCTTTTTCTTATCCGAATGTAGGAAGCCAATTGCTAGCTTTGCTTTTGGATTTGGACCTTGTTACGTGCCTTTGAGATGTATGGGGCCAGATTCTCAGCTGCTGTAAATAGAGGCAATAGATTTACACTATGGGCTCATAATGGTAGGTGTCGTCATAGGTCACATCACAGATTGAAAATCACGTGGTTCTTCTCCTGTGTCCTGATTGGCTGAACTTCTCCCATGTGATTGGAATGGTTTCCCTTGCTCCATGAAAGCCAGTTGAACACCCCCACCACCTTCACTCAGAGAGATAGCGTGGGTGCATATGTGCTGGTGCCTCTGCTCTATCTAGAAGTCAGGAAATAAAAATCAGTCACCATTACTTTGTGGAATTTCCTGAATTAGCAGGTCTACTTTCTCATTAATTTTGTCTCACACAATAATTGTATCCAATTTTAGACTTTCTTCTGAGTTCAGAATTCAACACTGCAGTGTACCTGATCCATTATCCCAGTTTTAGTTTAATTGTGGAGATCCTGTGTGAATCTACATGAGCCTGAATGTAAAGTCATAAGAAATATCTGACATGGGGAAACCTGGATTCATTCAAATATAAACCTTGTTGGATGGATAGCAATTGTGCATGCACTGAACTGCGTCTCAACTATTTGATGAACCCATTTTAACCAATTTTGGAAAGGCTTGTACAGATCTAATCATAAACTACCAATTACAACGACAGGAAGGAGGACAAAGAGAAATATGGCATCTACTGATTTAACTGGCATAGGGTAAATAAAATGAAGAAGGAGGGGGTAAGGCCCCAGGAAACGTGATGTACCAAGAACCAAATGGCTCTTGATGAGCCTGATCTCTTTGTAGTGTGGCAAAACCAACCCAGCCATCTAGGGAAATGTGAGTCTTAAAGGACTTAAAATTTTGGTTAAATAATGGTGTTCAGTTTACAGCACTTATGGTGACTCTCAAAAAACTTTATTGCAGTTGTGCATGTCTGTAACTGTTCTTGTGCGCTAACAAAACACCAGCCATTAATGATTAGTGACCTCTTTATTTTCCGTGCTTGCTAATTAAAGGACATTCTTCACTGAGAAACGTGGAGTCACATGGACTAAACTACCAGTCCGAGGCAGATGACCCAGAGGCTAATAGCATTGGGGGTGTCTGCAGGTGATGCGAAGCGTGCAGATACAGTCCGTGCTCAGCTGATGGTGCTGCTGGCTTAAGTATCATCTGCATGCATTTCACTGTGTGCTGATTGCTGCTTATTAAGAGTTCTTTTAAATTGCTTTAGTCACAAGATGGACCCGTGCAGCATGTTGGTAGTGGGTAAACAATAATTTTAAGTGATGACAGAAACATCATCGCTTGGTGCTGTGCCAGTTATAAGAAGGTATATGAGTAGCTTTCAATAACGTGTGTTTGTTTTTCAAACATGGGGAAACACCTAATGCTTTTCAGAAAAACTTCACAATGTTGAATTTGGAGGGGAGGGCGGGATGTTAATCTCCGTTAACGTCTCCTGTTGTCCCATCTCAGACTGACTCTGTTTTGGATCTGCTTTAGCAGCTGAAACATAAAAAGAGACAAAGGTAATCTACATTTATATTTTAATGGGGCAGGATTTGTGGTTTAGCCCTTTAAGCCAATCTTTTATTACCTAGTTCAGGTGGGTTTGCAATAAAATGTCAGCTCTGGTCCTCTCATTTGCAGGATTAATATTTTCTGCATTAGAAACCTCTCTCTAGACCAGGATTAAGACTAACCTTGATGCTTATTCCTCTTGTACCTCCCTTTAATGATTCTTTTTTACATTCATTGACTTCTCATCTTCCAGCGATCTACCCGCTTGACACTTTCAAAATGATCTTGTGCTGCTCATTATAGCACACAAGGTGAGGGACATTATAATTACTGTAGTACGCAGAGGTCCAGCTAAGCCTCCGATTCCATTATGTACGGCACTCTACATATACAGTAGAACCTCAGTTATGAACACCTTGGGGATGGAGGTTCGTAATGCTGAACAAAACGTGACCATTGTTTAAAAAGTTTGAGAGAACATTGACTTAATGCACCTTCGAAACTTTACTATGCAGAAGAGAAATGCTGCTTTTTTAGTAGTTGCTTTGGTTTTTTTCCCTCTGCTGCTGCCTGACTGCAGATTGGAGCTTCTGGTTCCAAATGAGGTGTGTGGTTGACAGGTCAGTTTAACTGTGAGGTGCTACTGAAGTAAGCAGTAGTGTCTGCCTTGAAGATCTTATAATCTAAAAAGATAATAGAGAGAGACACAAGAAGTAGTAATAGCCCTCTTTTACAGACAGGGAACAGAAGCACGAATTACAGTTAAGATTTTTGAGGAGTCGGGCACCCAAATCCTATTGAAGTTCAGCATCTAGTTCCCTGAGGTTCATCTGAAAATCCTTGACAGTCTCTGGCAGATCTGAAAACAGAACCCATCTCTGTGCAAAGGCACTGGGCCTAGAACACCCCCCTCCACCCCCAATGTACCTTGAGCAAATCAAGCTACCACATATTGGGAGGTGGGCACTAACGTGCTCCTCTGCATTCACCTCCAATTCCCCCTTCTAACTTCATTAGAGAACCAGAATTAAAAATATGTAGGTGTAAATTCTCTTGTTCACTATCTCGCTACAAAGGAGGGGTAAACTTTCTGTGCCGCATAAGAGAAATTAGGTAAGGTGGCATAAGGGAAGCTGTAAGTATATAATTCCCTCTGCAGCATGCTGACAATGTACCCTGAAGTAAATCTTTACTAATTTATGTACTGTGCTGACCATGGAAGCCTTCTGCTATCACATGGCAGAGTAGAAAGGTTCCTACTGTTTTTCTATTTAACTGAAAAGGAGGAGGACTGTCCTTTACTCTTCAGGATATGAGATCATGAAAAGCTTCTTTGGGCAGTGCTGTAATTCTAGACAAATGATGATGGTGGTGTATTTGCTTAGCTATCCCTTGTCTTGGCTTGAAAAATCGCTATAAAGAAATCAAAGTATATGTTCCTTAACGAATCTAAATCAGAAAATGTCATGTTGTGTGTAAATTGAGAACAAATGAATACTTAGTCACTGTTACATGCTAAAGTTCAGGGCTAAGGAAAAATAACAGAACAATTCCTTTCTTGGAATGATTTGCTTTGAAAGCACTCTTTAAATGTTGGATTACATTTTCTGGAATGATTTTTTTTAATGCTATTAGTTAATGCAGAATGATTGGACACTATGAATAATGTAACAATTTGTCAGAACCTTAATTGTTTAAGTGCCTGATCTTGCTTCCACTGAATTAACTTCAAGTAGAGCAGGGGCAGACCCAAATGTAGGAAATGGTTTATACGCATTTTAGCCAAGAGAAAGGAGAAACTGAACCATTTGTTAAAAACATAGTACAAACGTCCGTCACATGAACATCACCATAGTCCTTGGGTGTCTGCATTTGCATGAAATTACCTTAATTCTACTGCTCACATGCCATATTAATCCAATATTCACCTTTTTGTGCATAGAATTTGCACAAAAGACTGAAATTGTGCAGAGACTGGAGTACAAAGAGAGGCAGGGTTTAACAACGTAGTATGGAAGAGCCAAAAATGCCAAGTTTTTATCCCAGCTTTGCCTCTCTCTTTGGCCTTAGGGAAGACACTTTGCCTGCCTCTGTTTTTCTATCAGTAAAACGGAATTAATGGCTCTATACAGTTCTTTGCCACTTCTTTGAGTTGCTCAGTTTGCTAATTATACTGGGAACTGGATGCAATGGTATTCAGCCATTATGTATAAAGAAGAATGACTGAAAAAGATTAGATTGTAAACTCTTTGAGCAGTGGGAACTTTTCTAGTTCTGTAGTAGAATAGGGTCCTGATTCATGACTTTTTCAATTGAATTGTTCAACTTTTCTGGCCAAAAAAGCAAAGTTTTCCATGGCTGGTGTTGGGAAATGGCTCCCTCTGACAACTAGCACTGGTCTAAATACCAGTTGACATGGACAGATGTGGTAATGACATACAGACATTGGTATACAACTGTGTGTGCACTGGCCGTGTAGCTGCATGTGATAAGTATATTTTAAAAGACAATATTAGACATTAGTTAATTCTGATGAGATTTCTAGGCTATGCTAGTTTATATGCTTGAGGCATTTAGAAATCTATCTAAGTACCATATGTACTGACACGTAGAAATCTCAAACAGTGGCTTGGTATATTACGATCCCAGACCTTTAGTATAGTAAAGTCATACTCTGCTGTTTGGAGAACTAAAAATTTGCTCTTGCAAGAACATATGCAGCTGTCTGGGGTTTATTATTCAGGACAAATGGGGGTGGGAGGGAGGAATGCATTTATGTGACTTATGTGGATAATTACTTCACTATGACTCATGACCTAGGCTCAGTTACTGGCTCTACAACGGATTTTGTACATGATCTTGGGCACTTAATCCCATTTAATCTTTTGGTGGCTCAGCTTCCCTTTTGTAAGATGGAGATAACAGGGCTACCTTTCTTCCATGTTTTGTCTGTTTTGAATTTTTAGATGAGCTATTCAGCATAGGAATTCCTTCTTTATGTATATACAATGGGACCCTGATCTTAGGGGGGGCATGAAGGTGCCACCTTAATACAAATAATTTATAAGAATGATTGCTGGTGTGTGTGTGGGGAGGAGGGGAGCGGGAGGGTGGTTGTGGAGGGAGAGTTTCTCCAGGGGAAAATAACGTTTGACAAAATATTTATTCAAGTTTCACTGAAACTTTGAGGGAAAACTTGCTATTCTGATAACAATATTGTAGGAAGCAGACACTTTCGGCAAAAAAAAAAAAATTAGTTAAAAACCCAATTTTTCATTTAAAAAGAGTAGGTAGAAAATCTTCCATCAAATGTGGCCTAGTCCAATGCTCACTGAAGTTAACAAGCATTTCTACTTGTTAGTAGGGGGCAAGGGATTTGATCTTCTAAGATCCATACTGCACAGACTCTCTAAAGCAGGGGTGGGCAAACTACAGCCGTCTGAGCTTGTCATCAGGCCCTCCAGGTCAACTGGTGGTCCGTGGAAAAGTTGTGTGGCATGGTGGTGGCTGGTCCTCCCCGGCCCCAAGCAGCACCACACAGTGGCCGCTCCCCCCCTCCCCTCCACAGCCTCTTCCCCACCCCTCTGTATGGCCCACCATACATTTTCTATATGCTGATGTGGCCTTCAGGTCAGTTTGCCCACCCCTGCTCTAAAGTGAAAGAATATTCAATGTTAAATATATGATGTGGACGATTTAGAGCACCACTCATTTAAACTTACTTTGTGTTTGAGTCTATCTGAACTCATCCTTTGTTAAACTGCGTTCAACTGCTCATCCTTACTTCAGTTCAGGTTTTTTAATAAAATGTTTCATTTTATAATTAGTTGTGCTTATAAATGAAGTATGTCCTTTACAGTATTGCAAGTTCTAACACAAAGAAAGAAAGTGAGTTATATTACATTAGCAAATGTCTTGTCAATTTTTCATTTTTTCCCCTCCACTAGACCTTTCTTTAAATCACTGAGATCAAATTTAAATTTTTTTTGCAGAAAGTTTGGAATTTTCTGAGAAGTTCTTTGGTCTCTTGAAACACATTTTAGACTGTTTTTCTTGCTATAACTTCTATCTACAATGCTGACAGTACCATTTTCCTACTGGGAGTCAAACTGGCAAGTACCATGCAGAACCAGTATAATTGTTCCTCTCTATTACAGTAGAATCTAGAGAGAAATGAAGTGATTTGCCCAAGCAGTGAATCTGGGGCTGAAGCAGGAAGAAAGCCTACAACTCAAGTAGACTTTGGTTATCCACGTGACCAAACAATCTCTAATTCTAAAGTCCTGCAGCTGGAAAAAGGAAGTGAGCCTCGGAAGGACAAGAGCAGGGATGGGTGATGGGAAGCTGGTTGAACAGGAACAGTGAGTACCTCAGCTTGTGCATCCTTGGCTTGTTTCTGTGGCCTGGACAAGCCACCTTGCAGGCAGACTGTAGCCCACTGATGTGGTGGTTTGCAGACCAACATGGAGACCTTGGAAGTCCTGGAACAGTCAAGAAACTATGACATGATTGGAATAACTGAGACTTGGTGGAGTAACTCACACGACTGGAGCACTGTCATGGATGGGTATAAACTGTTCAGGAAGGACAGGCAGGGGCGAAAGGGTGGAGGAGTTGCACTGTATGTAAGAGAGCACTATGATTGCTCTGAGCTCCAGTATGAAACGGGAGATAAGCCAGTTGAGAGTCTCTGGGTTAAGCTTAGAAGCAAGAACAATAAGGGTGATGTTGTGGTGGGTGTCTGTTATAGACAACCAGACCAAGAAGACAAGGTAGATGAGACTTTTTTCAGTCAACTAGGGAAAGTTTCCAGTTCGCAGGACCTGATTCTCATGGGGGGACTTCAATCACCCTGACTTCTGCTGGAAGAGCAATACAGCAGAGCACAAACGATCCAGGAAGTTTTTGGAGAGTGTTGCAGACAACTTCATGGAGCAACCAACTAGGGGCCGTGCTCCTCTTGACCTGCTGGGAACAAACAGGGAAGATTTGGTAGGGGAAGTATAAGTGGGTGGCAATGTAGGCAGCAGTACCATGAGATGGTCAAGTTCAGGATCCTGACAAAAAGAAGAAAGGAGAACAGCAGGATACAGACCATGGACTTCAGAAAAGCAGACTTTGACTCGCTCAGGGAGCTGGTGGGCAGGATCCCCTGGGAGTTTAATATGAGGGGAGAAAGAAATCCAAGAGAGCTGGCTGTGTTTTAAAGAAACCTTATTGAGGTGCAGGAACAAACCATCCTGATGTGCAGAAAAAATAGCAAATATGGTAAGCACCCAGCTTGGCTTAACAAAGAAGTCTTTGTGAACGTAAACACAAAAAAGAAGCTTACAAGAAGTGGAATCTTGGTCAGATGACTAGGGAGGATTATAAAAATACTGCTCGAACATGTAGGAATGAAATCAGGAAGGCCAAAGCGCAATTGGAGTTGCAGCTAGCAAGGGATGTGATGGGGAACAAGAAGGGTTTCTACAGGTATGTTAGCAACAAGGGGAAGACTAGGGAAAGTGTGAGCCCCTTACAGAATGGGGGAGGGAACCTAGTGACAAAGAATGTGGAGAAAGCTGAGGTACTCAATGCCTTTTTTGCCTCTGTCTTCACATACGAGGTCAGCTCCCAGACAACTGCACTGGGTGGCACAGAATGGGAAGGAGGTGAACATCCCACAGTGCTGAAGGAACAGGTCCAAGACTATTTAGAAAGATTGGACATACAAAAGTCCACGGGGCCAGATGTAATGCACCCAAGGGTGCTGAAGGAGTTAGCTGATGTGATTTCAGAGCCATTGGCTATTATCTTTGAAAGCTCGTGGCAATTGGGGGAGGTCCCTGATGATTGGAAAAAAGCAAACATAGTGCCCATCTTCAAAAAAGGGAAGAAAGAAGATCCAGGGAACTACAGACAAGTCAGCCTCATCTCAATCCCTGGAAAAATCATGGAGCAGGTCCTTAAGGAATCCATTTTAAGCACTTGGAAGAGAGGAAGGTGCTCAGAAACAGTCAACATGGATTCACCAAGTGCAAGTCATGCTTGACCAACCTGACTGCCTTCTATGAAGAGGTGACCTGCTCTGTGGATGTGGGGAAAGCGGTGGATGTGATATAGCTTGACTTTAGCAAAGCTTTTGATATGGTCTCCACAGTATTCTTATCAGCAAGTTAAAGATGTATGGGTTGGATGAATGGACTATAAAATGGATAGAGAACTGGCTAGAGCCTAGGGCTTAACGAGTAGTGATCAATGGCTCCATGTCTAGTTGGCAGCTGGTCACAAGCGAAGTGCCCAGGGGTTGGTCCTGGGGCAGGTTTTGTTCAACATCTTCATTAATGATCTGGAGGATGGGGTAGCTTGCACCCTCAGCAAGTTTGCAGCTGACCCTAAGCTGGGGGAGTGGTAGATTCCTGTCCCTACCTAAACAAATTGGAGGATTGGGCCAAAATAAATCTGAGGTTCAACAAGGAAAAGTGCAGAGTCCTGCACTTAGGATGGAAGAATCCCAAGCACAGCTACAGATAGGGGACCAAATACAGATAGGACAGCAGTTCTGTAGAAAAGGACCTGGGGGGTTACAGTGGATAAGAACCTGGATATGAGTCAGTGGTGTGCCCTGGTTGCCAAGAAGGCTAATAGCATATTTGGGCAGCATTAGTAAAAGCATTGTCATCAGATCGCGGGAAGTGATTATTCCCCTCCTGTCAGTATTGGTGAGGCCGCATTTGGAGTGTTGTGTCCAGTTTTGGCCCCCGCACTATAAAAAGGATGTGGAGAAGTTGGAGAGAGTCCTGCGGAGAGCAACAAATGATTAGGGGGCTGGAGCAGAAGACTTATGAGGAGAGACTGAGGGAACTAGGCTTGTTTAGTCTGCAGAAGAGAAGAATGAGGGGGATTTGATAGCAGCCTTTTACTACCTGAAAGGGGGTTCCAGGGAGGATGTTCTCAATGGTGACAGAACAAGGAGCAACAGTCTCAAGTTTCAGTGGGGGAGGTCTAGGTTGGACATTAGGAAAAAGTTTTTCACTTGGAGGGTGGTGAAGCATTGGAATGGGTTACCTAGGGAGGTGGTAGAATCTCCATCCTTAGATTTTTAAGCTGCATCTTGACAAAACCCTCACTGGGATGATTTAGTTGAGGTTAGTCCTCCTTTGAGCAGGGGGTTGGACTAGATGACCTCCTGAGGTCCCTTCTAACTCTAATATTTCTATGACCTGTAGAGGGAGGTAATGAGCCTGATGCTCTTGTTAACATGATATAGAAACTCTGCCCTGCAATTTGTGTAAGCAAGAGCAGTTGAAAAGAAAAAGCTGCTTGTGCGGTAGAAGGCTAGATCTAGCTCTAAATTTGTTTTGTGAACAAGTTTGGTAATGTGGTGCATTTTAAGAGACACATAAATAGTTCTAAGCCTTAATAGTAATTTCTTCCATTAAAAATGGACAATTTTATTTCCATAATTTACTATATCTGATCAAATAAAAACTTTCATGTTTTCTACTTGAGGATTGCTGAGTGTCAAAGTGTGTAAGGTCAAGTGCAGATCAGCTTCAAGATGTGATGCTTGCTCTGTCTCAGCACTGCAGAATATCCATCACTGGAAGGAAAGAAGCTCTAAAATGACTCTCCATCACTCACTTGTCAGGTATTTTTAAAATAAAGAACTATTTTTGTTTTTTGTGTTTTTGTTTTTTTTCTTCTAAGATGGCTTTTCAACTATTGGTAGTTTCACTTTTTTAAGATATAGACAGTGATCAGTCCAGGAGTTTAAGGGCTGGAGTCACATCTAGTCTAAATTGTCACAAGTCTATTGATTTCAGTTGAACTATGGCAATTCATGCAAATAAAGGATCTGGCCCTAATTGTCAAACTCAAACGTATTGGACTAAAATGTGCTCTCATATACCCTGGATTTACCGGAGTGTAAGACCACCATCTTCAAGAGTTACTTCAGTAGAAAGATGGCTTTGTGTTAGGGAGACTGTGTTCCAGTCCAGAGTCTCTGTGACCTGGGGCAAGTCACTTTATTCTGGGACTCAACTTACCATCTATACAACTGGGAGAATATTACTGAACTACCTCACAAGAGTGTTGCGGGGATATAAACTCTTTGTGCTCAGATACTACAGCCATATAAGTAGCTAGGCGGATAGATTACTCAACAGAATTTGGTAGGATTTCTCTAGATATAGTATACAGTATTAAAATTTTGGTCTTGCCATCTAAGCATGACTAACATACGACCCCATTGACCCAGGTATTTTACATACGTATAGTGAGAGACAGTCCCCTAGTCCTTCTCAGTTAACTTATTTCTAAAGTAAAATTCCAGCAATGCCAGTAGTTTGTAATAAGTTTCAGCCATGACAGATATGCTAATAAGCCTCCAAAATAGAGGTTTACATTGAAATGCCTCAGTTATTCATTTAAGGCAAAAATCCTGCTCACTTTACTCCCATTGATGTCAGAGGACATAGGTGTTCATGGTAGTAAGGGGAATAGGACTTGGCCATAAGTTTGGGAACTGGTATTCTCGGAGTACTTAAAATATACCAGTAGTTCCAGTAAAAGCTTAACATAATTCCTGTAGCCAAAGCAATGCTGGATCTTGCAATGAGAAGATCAATAATAATGGATTTATTTAAGAACTGCAGGAAGAGAAGGAGGAAGTGTCTGTTTAATCTGACACTTGTGCTATCATTGAAAGGTCGTTATTTAATTTTGACATTTCTCTGAAAAAGGATGAAGTGTGAGATGTTCTGCATCGCCAACAGGAACTGGGGCTGGAGTGCATTAATGTGTCTAAATTACAGTGGAAGATTGTCAGCACCACAGGTAGCCAAGATGTGGGAGTGTTAGAGGGCTGAAGAAACTTTTCAGTACTGCATTTTCCCCAATTGATATGTCACATTCACACAGATTATTTGAAAGGGGCTAAATGGAAGGATGTCTCGCTTCCTCTCTCTGGGGATGGTGACTGCCTCATTTACCTCTCGGTTACATAGTTTAATTTAGTCCTCTAACTCAGTTTCTCAACCTTTTTGATACGATGGGCCTGCTTTCTGCCTTCCTAAACTCAGGTAGATCTCAGGGACAGGTGCCAGTCCACAGACTGGTGGTTGACAAACATTGCTCTAGCTAAATTAAGACTCTACCCCTTCCAGGGTAACAGTCCAAATAAAAACGCTCATTTCCCCCTCATGAGACTGCCGTCCACTTGCTACGACCCAGGAAGCCTGCGCTCATTGGTTGATAGGTATAATCACACCTCCTCTAGAGAGTGCCATAGAGGAGGCCATGTTCTTCCTTTACTTTTGGCTCCAGCTGTGGGACCATAAACTGGAGTAGTTGTCCACTCTAAACTCAAACTGTGTCCTATTTCCTTTTTCCCCTATGCCTGCCTAAGTGGTTTGTAGGCCTTCTTTCATATCCTTAGCAAACTTATTTCCTCAGGTCTGACTCTCTTCTTACTGGAGAGCCCCACCAGCACCACTTTGTAAGCCTCTCATTTGTTAGGGAAGAGAGCTTATTTATATCCTTGTTATATCCCAGTGGGCTTTTGCTTTTCTGTGATGCTCATCAGTCCAGCTTGGAATTACAACACAGATGTAGACCCATAGTAATGGGGTGCTGGAGGAAGGGTTTGTCCTTGAAGACCCTTTAATAAAGACCCAGCATTCCTTGTTAGAGTTTTTGTCATTCAGAGGCATCCATTTTCAGGCGTTCACAGCACTGTGAAAAGATTGTTTCTGACTGGAACTCAGAAAACTCAGGCACACATCTTTGTAAGCATTGAATGAAATCTCTTCACTCATTATTTTTTTTTTTTGTTGAGAGAGACAAAAGTAAGATTCAGACTAGAGGGCATCCATAACTGAAATTTTTAATCCAATTTCCTTCCCATTGTGGGGATGAGGGGTGATTTTGGATTTGAATCTCTGGATCCAAATCCAACCTTAAACCTTTGATTCTTGGTCCAATCCAAAATGAGTAAAGTCATGTTTTCTAGTTCCAGCTTTGGTTTGGCTAAAATAGCATAAGTACTGACCTTGTGAGATTTCTGGCACTTCTTTCTGAACTCCTGCGAAAGCAGCTTGGAAAACTTTGGTGCCATCCAATATAAACCTGAATGCTAGCCCGGATTTGGTTTTTGAACTGAACTCTGACAACTGCCCTAAATGGAACTAGAGGTAGTTGTGGACATTAATTCTATTTTTTCTTAGTTCAGTAGCTAGTATGCTCATGAGAAAAGGTGCCTTTTTTATACTTTAAAAAATAACTATTTGGTATGTGCACTTTTTTCTATTGTATAATCAAATCAGGGGTCAGACTCCATTGATAGCAATAGAAAATATAATAGAGGCAGCCCCTCATGATCAATGGTTGATTTTCCCCCTCCCCTTTCTGAGTCTAAATTCTGAATCTGTATCTCATGCAGACAGCATTTTTGCCCTTGAAGCACAAACAGTGGGAGATAATACCTGCTTGTTTTAACTCCACTAATGGAAAAACCATGCAGGGGGAGCCTGACTCGGATATCCAGTCAGCCCGGCTTGTCCATTTCTAATCATGTCATTATTTCAGACTATTAATGCTTTCAGGTGCTCTATTTCACTCCCTGCTGTTGTGCTTTGAGGCTCTGCAGAAATGTGTTGAGCTTGGGGGTTAAAAGGAAAATCTGAGAAATCGTGAAGCACCAAGCCATGGATGGAAATCAAGATGCATAGGAATTGAATCGTTTGACGGGGTGGGTGTGTAGGTATAGGTGGGGAAGAGCTATCTTAAACACTGTGTGTGTTCAGATGGAGGAGCAGTGTAGGATTAACGGAGCCTAATTTTTCTTTATACCAAAGAAATCACCCCACCCTACTGCAGAGGGGGTTTGGAGGTAGGCTTGTGTTGTTCAGTGATCGTGCAATGCTTAAGACACGTGCCAGCCCTGCTTTATTCTGTGCCCCGTTTCAGCTCACTGGGCAGAACAGTCTGCGTTTCTGCCCAAATGCTGTCTGCAAAGCTCAACTTTTCAAGGCATGGTCCCTAATACCATATGCATAACTATTTGGATTCACCAGCCAAACAATTCCATACAGAGGGGATGGGTGTGCATGAAGCTATGTCACCCTTCAGATTAGACCCCCTCCACTTACACGGAGTTACACTCCATTAAACCTACTTATATGTGCTCTAGCCACATTTCAAGGAGTCTAAGTTCTCTGTCGTAGAGGCCGAGGAGGTAGAAGAAGGTGTAAGTTACCATTTCTTCCAAGGAGCCAGAAGTAAGGATGTAAGTGATTACTCAGGATCTATATCCTATTTTGTCCTGGGCTCTTACGTTCCCAGAGTTGTCCAATTTTAAAATACTAGCCCTTTTCTGGTTATTTGAAGCCATGTTAGTTAAACAGTTGAGTCAAAAGCTGCAAAGAAGGAAAGAGACGAGGATGGCTCACAGGTGTATGTGTGAATTGTTCAGTGATGACTGACGGGGAATATTGGTGTTGAAAGTATTTGAAACCATAAATACCTTGGTGGGAAAAGAATAGCTTAGTGATACATGAAGATGAAACTAAATAAAGGAAATTTAAGGCTGAAGATAGGAAATGTTTTCTGAAGTGGGGAGCATCCACTAGACTTGAAGTTTCCCTGGGAACTGAGGGTCTCATGAGGATGGATTGATTGATTGCCTTGTAGTTAAGGCATTGGACTGAGAATCAGGAGGGTTGGGTGCAAATCCCAGCTCTGCTATAGACTTTTGTAACATGGGGCAAGTCCCTAGTTATGCTGTACCGGTGTCCTTAATTGGTAAAATGGGGACAATAACCATTCCCTGCTCCTTCCCTTGGTCTGCTTAGCTTGTAGATTTGTTGGGGTGGGGACTTAATAGGTATTTGTACAGAACCTAGCACAATGGGGCTCTGAACTTGACTGAGGTCTTTTCTTGCTACTGTACTACATGTCGTTTTAAAAAGTGGTGGCAGCACCATCACTTGGCCCATTTAAAAGTGGGATGCATGAAATCTTTATAAAATTAATTGTTTTTCATTGATTTCATTTATAAAGTGTCTCCTGCTGAGCACCTTGGATGCTGTCCAAACACTTTGAAATCCTGTACAATTAAAAAGTTTATCAGAGTTGGCAAAAATACTACAGTATGAATTTTAATAAGAGCGTTAAATATTATACTGTAGGAGATAATCCAACATGGTTGGATGGGAGGGGAGGGATGTGCTATTAGTCTAACAGGCCTCTTTCCATCTCTGATTTCCATCCTCTCTGGAACCAGTGGGGAATGCATACAACTCCCAGGGGGAAAACAAGCTACACAGCCGAAAAATGTTAGTGACTACATAACCTTGTTTGGTTTTCTTTGTGCTGTCATTGATCTAAATCGTTAGCAATGATGACCCTGAAGAATGGTTCCCCTGCCCAGGCAGTGGCTGTTATCACAGATCATGGTATCTGGACAGACTTGTTGGTCTTACATGAGCTAGCCTGTGACTGGGAATACCAACCCCATGCTGATCAAGCAAGGGTGAAAGAGGTCTTGCCCCTGCTGGGCCAGCTGCCAGTGGAGGGAGCATTCAACAGGGAGCGGCGCAGCTCAGTCTGGGTTGGCTGAGGAGGAGAGTGATTGTATGCAGTGGCCTCCTGCTGGGAAGCTGCCAGGACTCCTCGCTGCCAGGGTTGAACCTCCTAGCTGCACTGCAGGAAGCCATGGACTGCGGGAACTGAAAGGGATGACTTGCTGTTGCCAGCAGAGGAGGTGCCAGAGATGAAGTGGAAGAAACATGAGGGTCTCCATGGCTAACCCCAGAGATGCTGATGGAGGGATGAGGGTAGCAAGTGACCTGGGAACACGCTTGAGGTTATTGGGACCTGCACCCAGCGTCATGGTACCCTGTTTTTAAATGGCCCTGGGTCAGAACCCCAGTGGAGTAGGGTGGGCCCAGATTCCCCCATGCTTGCCACAGGTGACTCTTCCTCTGGCATTGCTGCTAGGCAACGCAGCCGTTGAACTCCCACCAGTATGCATTATGTACTGGAGTATTGCCATTAGGTGATACTGCTGTCCTGGGGCACCCAGCCAACCCCTGACACATCCCTTAGTGTTTGCAGCTGCAAATGGGAGGGGGGGAAGCAAACACATGTCAGATTGCTTTTCTTTTACAGTTGTTTTGTGAGTCAAGACTCTCTTCTTCTATTTGTAAATGAAGGGAAAATCACCGAGGGCGAAGGTCAGAAGAGTTTGAGTATCTACAGAAGTCTAGAGGGAGTCTAAGATACATCTAGGTACATCTTCACTGCAGAGTTAATTCAAATATTGATTATAACTTGGCTCCCTTTTGCGCGCACACACCTCTGAGCTTAATGGTGCTTTTCAACCTGGGTTAGCTGGCTTGTCTGGGGCCATCGGCTAAAATCTGAGTACTGTGTACACCTGGGCTGCTAATCTATCCACTCTGTAATGACAATGCAAGCTTGTGCTGATAGTCTTCCAGTGCCATCCCACAATTCCCCCCCCTGGGGGGGCCAGAGGACGGACAATTTCTCCCACAATTTACTGGAAAAGAATCAGTGTGATGCCGCTTTACTACAATGCTAAGAACAATGGTGTGTGCCCCAGAAGTTCTAGTCCTGAATGCAGCATGGTTGTGGACCTGGTAACTCCAGTGGGGCTCTGCAGTAAAATTGGTCGTTCCTGAGCTAAGCTAAGATGGATGCTGATCACGTGAGTTAACTCTGCAGACATACGCTCTAGCTAGCTCCAGTTGTTACCTCTCATTTTACACTTTAGATTATAAACTTTTTGGAGAAAGGACCATCTTTCTACTTGGCATTTGTACAGCACCTAGCACAATGGGGTGTTCATATTTATACTGCAATATAGATAATTGATGTATTTTCACCTTCTGGCCCCTAAGTATTTATATTTATGCTCCATCTAGACTCTGGCCTTAACCCCAATAGAAAAATTATGCAGCACATCCATTAACAGTGTTGCATTGTAGGTAGCTCTTCCATTGTGAAACTTGTCACCCTCTGTCACTGGGAGCTCTGGAAACAGATCACAATGCATCATGAGGGAAGGAGTGTGATCACTGTCGTGTGATGCAGTTCTTGCCATCCCATCATTCCATGGGCTTCCAACTTCATTTTGTGCTGTTTTTCAACAGCCCTCATAAACTATGCAACCGCCATCTTTGCCTGACAATATAGCTGCTGACCAGTCTGGTGATGAGTTTTATGGACACGGTGTGGATTGGTCCTGACTGCTTGATGAGCTGCAATACAGAGTGAGTCAGTGGTGCCCACCGTGCTATCTGCCATATAAACAAACAGCTCAAGATTGCTGCTGGTGTTCAAGCAACAGCTGGCCACAGTGAATGGTTGGTATTGGGCTCTGGAAAAAAACATTGAGGGGTGGGATCACATGATGCATGCATGGGATGATGAGCAGTGGTTGCAGAGCTTTCAAATGCACAAATCCACCTCCCTGGAACTGTGTGCAGAGCTCACCCTAGCCCTGCTGTGCGAGGACACCAGAATGAGAACTCCCCTCACTGCGGAAAAGCAAGTAGTAATTGCTGTGCGGAAGCTGGTAACTCCAGACTCCCAGTCAGTCGTGAATCAGTTTGGCATTAGAAAGTTCACCGTGGGGATTGCCATGATGCACATATGCACTGCCCTTATTTGCCTCCTGTTATGAAGGACTGACTCTCAGTAATGTGCGGGAAACAACTGATGGCTTTGAAGCAATGGGATTCCCTAAGTGTGGCAGGGCAATAAATGGAATGCATGTCCCAGTTTTTGGCTCCAGACCATCTTGCGATGGAGTAAATCAACCGAAAAGAGTACTTCTTTATGGTCATGCAGGCGCGGGGGGATCACTGGGCTCATTTCACTGTCAGTGCAGGGTGTCCAGGAAAGGTGCGTGAGGCACACATGTCAGAACTCTGGCCTGTATAGAAAGCTGCACGCTGGCGCTTCCTGCCCAGACCAGAGGATTCCAATGGGGGGATGTAGAAATGACCATAGTGCCCTCACCTCCCCTTCCCTCTGTGGCTCGTGAAGCCTTACACTGGGGACCTAGACAGCAGCAAGCAGTGCTTCAAGAACAGGCTCAGCGAGTGCCAAATGACCATTGAATGTGCATTTGGGGCATTGAGAGATTGCTGGTGCCTTCTTTTGGGCCTGTTAGACCTCAATGAGGAAAATATTCTGATGGTCCTGGCAGCCTGCTGTAGTGCACCTAATTTGTGAAATGAAGGGGAAACGTTGACTGAGGGGTGGACTGAGAAAAGTGATTAGCTGGCTGCTGATTTTTGAGCAGCTAGATGCTTTCAGCTGGTCTGCCTCTCCCCACCTTCTGCACCTCAGAATATGTGTACATGGTCTTGAAGTACAATGCAATATTTCCTCCCTTTTTCCTACCAGTGGTTCCTGAACAAAGCTTATACCCCACACTCCTGTGGATGCTATTTTACCCTTTTGACCCAGGCAGCTATTCAAAATGTGGGGATTTGTAGGTGGTTCCAGTTGGGAGGAGAAATTGATAGTCTGGTACATGCAATACACTCTTGTTTGTGAATCCTTTATAATTTTATAGAGTCCTGTTTCCCTGAACATGGAAGGGACCAAACAGGAGACAGTGTGCTTGCTCACATCTCTAAACTTCTTTCTGCCAGATGCCTGAAAAGCTTTCTGACTAGGCACCATGTGTTTGCGCTCTCTCTCTCTCTTTCTGACTCTTAGCCAAAACAAAATCCAACAAACCCCCCTACTCAGATTGTTTGAATTCCTGAATTAACTCATCTATCCCTTTTTGTTTTGGGTTGTGACACTTGCATAACAGTCTTCTAGCTATCTTAAATGAAGGATGGCAGTTAAAGCTATAAACATGGCTGTATGTACCATTATAAATATCCCAAATTCAAGACCAGCATCATGTTTTCTGGTAATCCAAAGAATAATTCAGGTGGGGTATTCACTCTTCTGCCAGAGAAGTGAGGGGAAAATCAGAGTTGCCTCTCTAGTCCTACTGCAAAAGGGTTGCACTGTGAATTGCATCTTCCACTGGCCGGGGGGGAGTCCTGAATTGCCTTCCACTTAGAGCTTGCTGGAAGACCGGGAATTGAGATGCAGGATGGTAAGATGCTGGAGGCCATGGTTGAGAAGTCAGGCTGCTCCTTAGTTAAGTGGATACTGTCAGGCTGAAAAACAGATTTTTAAATATCCTTTCAGGTTTTCACATTTTGTGGTGTTTGGTTACATTTTGCAGTGTTCAGCTTAGAGAGGTAAAACTGATGGGTCATTTTCAGGCTCTCAAGCAATAGACAAATGATGTAAGTTTTCGATTACAAACACTGCAGGGAAATGTCTCCATCCAATAAAAACTTTCACTACGGTATGTACATGAATAGTTACCTTAGACTGGGACCATGTGGTCATCAAACCTATGGCCAGACCACAAGTCTGGATGTATATTCGCTAGAGACTCATGGAAATATCCTAATGACTTTATTGTTGACTTTTACATGGAAGTTGCTTAAATACAGCCCTATAAAACTCTAAGAAAAAGGTTAATTGCTGCTTAAACATCTTGCTCAGTTCAATTTTGTACATTCCTGACAAGTAAGTGTTCTTTTTGAGAGAATTCTGGCACATCCCATTTAATGTTCATTAACCTCTTGTGGTGTTTTGCCCTTCTACTCCTAGTCTTTGTGAAACCACAAGAGGCTCTAATGTTTGTTGTATATCTGAAGGATACAATGTCAAAAGAAATGGTACTTCTCCAGTATTAAGCCTCATCCCTTCAATTTGTTCCATAGTTTATGGAATTTGTTTGGCATCTCATTTTAGCAGAAATAAGCTTGGAAGCTGGATTGAAACAAGCAATCCGTGATGCTTCCTCATGCATATCTGTTCACTGTCTATGCTCCCTGCCCCTGCTATCAATACAGTGCTTTGGCAGTGACCTACAATGTCTTGTAAAGATGCCTGGGCTAATTTTGGATAAACTTACTGAAACACTGTCAATGGTTTTTTGGCAACTCACTCTTCAAAATGCATCCTTCCAGCAGTGCTAGATAAAACATTAGCCACATTGCAGAGTAACTGCCAGCATTTTTGATCATTGGAAGTGATTTGTTAAAATGACCATATTGCCAAGAGCGCCTTCTTGAGTTCTGTTACAAAAAGTTAGCTGCTGGGTGCTTTTCTATAATTGCACATCTTACATGAGAAATGACCTCTGGCAGAGATGACATCTGTGGCATATCTCCCTATCCTATTAGTGGGGCCAGCAGCAGACAACGCCATACCCAGAGCTGCGTGGGCAGCTTTCTAGTAAAGAGAGCTGCTTGGGAACATCAATTACATGTGCCCCAAAACAGAAGAACCTAGCAAGCAAGCCACCTGGTTTGCCTTCCCTTCTCACAATCTCCTGGGGAGGAAGCAAGCATGAAAGAATAAACTCCAGGTATTCCCTGGAGTGGAGACACCTGTTCTCCTGTTACTTTAACCTCTTTTTTTTTTTTTTTAAACCCTCTTGAAGAACATAGGTTATGGGCAATGGAGTTACCAGCATCATTCTTCTTTTTCCCATCAGATTGTGAACTGCTGCCTCAGTCCTTGCTGGAGACTTCTTCTGCAGGCAGGGGAAGCAGCCTGGTTGTATTCTACCCTTTCATCCTCAGCTTGTCTATTTTCTTCATCCGAGATCTTTGGAGGCTAGGGATGAGAACCTAATACCCTCTCAAATCTAGCTGGAGCCATCTTCAGGAGAACAGGGAGTTAGCTTTTAACTTAGTGCACTCGGGATTACCTTAACCCAAGAACTTGACAGAGCTAGTACTGTTGCAACACTGAGTGCAGGAAGAATGGGATTCCTCTGCAGAGGAATATAGGTGGTAGGTGGGTCAACTACGCACCAGAAGGTATCTCCAAATGTTTGTTTGTTTGATTGTTTTCCCCCTCCCCCCATGCCCTGGATAGGAGAGCACTGCCTATGATGCATACCAGATGAATGAATAGGCCCCCACATCTCCTGTCCCTGCACCAAGTGTGAGCTACTTCCTTACATGGAGGTCAGGGACTGGAGGGAGGATATTTGGGGAATCTGTATATTAGGACTCTGAACATTAGCCTATCTATCCATGACTAGTAGAGCTGTGTGTGTTTAGCTGTGGTCTTGGGTTTTCACCCATGTGAGATGGTGCCCTGACCTGCTGTCTGCTTCATTTCAGTGGCTGAGGGCCAAAATCCACCTCTTACACCTGATCATGTAACTCCCATTGATATCCCTGCGAGTTGTATACATGTTCATAAGGGCAAAACTAGGTCTCACAAGAGCAGTGAAAGAAGAGCCCTCATAAAGAACTTCCCAAAAACTGTTTGTTTTTAATGCAGATCACTTTTTTGTGCAGACCATTTTTTCTTTAGCTGTTACTGACTACACAATAATTGATATGAAATCAAACATGACACTACAGTGGAGGACCTGATGCTGACAGATGGAGCTATATTTAAATAGTTTCATGTTGCCAGTTCTAATAAAGCAAAATATACACAAGCTAAGGCCTGATGGGAAAAGTAAAAATGTTCAGTTCTTGGAAGTGGACCAGGAAAGCATAGAAAACTCTTAATCCAATACAATAGGAACATGCTTGTCACCAGGCAAACAACTATGTAAGGTATTGTTGGTGTAGTGGAACTTCATGTTATCAAAGGGAACAAGAATGTTTCAAGTCAAGCAGGGTGAAATGACTGGGTTTCATTTTGATCAAGTATTATGGGGAGGGGGGAATGGAAATATCCAAGATACTTAAGTGATGAATGTCACATATTGACTATAACCAGTGTTCTTGATGCCAGTATACTCGGGGATCCTCAATGGTTCTATTCTGATTTATAGCATCTGAAGTCAATGTAGCCACTTCCATTTACGGTAGCTGGGGATCTGGCCTTCAGAGTCTAAGGCCAAGATGAGCGAAAAGTGACAAACTATTCCTGTGGGCCTCACTTGTAAAAGAACTTACTTTGAATCATTAGGAACTTTTGGAAGTCTTAGTCTAAGCCATCTCAGAGTCCATGAGGCTGCTCAAACCTCAGTCGGTTTTTGTTTTAAACAGGACAATCAGATTAAAAAATCCTATAACATCCAGAGGTGGGAAAAAGACAGTAGTTCACCTGGAAAGGAGGAAGCTACCTTCACCCTGTGAATTTGTGTGTCCATTAACACCCCATTCTAATTAATAGCCTTACTTGAAAAAACAACTTTTTTTAATTTGAAAACTGCTTGAAATGATTCAGTAGGAAAATCACATAGTAGTGAGAATATCTCAATTAAAAAAAAAAGGCAAAAATTGATGGTTTTACTTTAGAAATGAAACTATATATTGCTTCTGGGGCTTCATTAGACTTAAGACAGAGATTGATCAACCCTGCCAACTCTTAACTTTTTTTAATCCAAATTATTTGGCTTTTCTTAAAGCCCCACATCGGTGTGATTACAGCTTGCCTGCTTCCTTCATCCCCGATCTTGACAGGCTAGGGATGTGAGCCTAATCCCCTCTCAAATCCAAATGGAGCCATCTTCAGGAGAACAGGGATTTCCCTTTAGCTTGCTGTATTAATAAAATAGTGAATTTCTAGTCCTTGTTGTGGAGAAAAGCTTGAAAATGTGAGTCCTTTGAACATTAAAGGCTCAAAAAACAGAAGGCAAATAACACCTCCAATTATTTTTTTTTAACAAATACAGCTTAAAAAGCAGCAGACTCACTATTCTGTGAATTTTTGAAGTCTTGGGATTGATAATATTGGTACCTGGATGTTGGGGAGAACAGGCAAGGCAGCAGGACTTAATTTTATTCTACAGATGTATTCTATGCTGCCTTGCCAGGTTCCCACCAGATCCAGACCTGCATTGCATTTAGGAGCTGTTAACTCTGCTAGTTGAATTACCCATTTCCCTATTTTCCATCCGGTATGTGAACCCAAATTATAGCAATTCCTTTCACACATGTGCTAGGATGGAGAGAGGTGTCTCTCCCCCCCCCCATGCAACTGTACTAGTAGTAATAATGGGGTCATGGTGGATAATCAGATGAACATGAATTTCCAGTGTGATACTGTGGCCAAAAGGGCTAACATGATTCTTGAATGTATGAAGAGGGGAATCTCAAGTAGCGTAGAGAAGTTATTTTACTTCTTTATTTGGCACTGGTGCAGCTGCTATTGGAAGACTGTGTCCAGTTCAGATGCCCACAATTCAAGAAGGATGTTAATAAATTGGGGAGGATTTAGAGAAGAGCCACAAGAATGATTAAAGGATTAGAAAATAAACTGTACAGTGATAAATTCAAGGCACTCAATCTATTTAGCTTAACAAAGCGAAGGTTAAGGAGAGACATGATTAGTCTATAGATACTTATGTTGGGAATAAATATTTGATAAAAGGCTCTTTAATGTAGGAGAAAAAGATATAAAATGATATAATAGCTGAAGCTAGACAAATCCAGAATGCAAACAAATTTTTAAGGTGGAGGATAATTAACCATTGGAACAAGTTATCCAGGTTCACAGTGGATTCTCCATTACTGACAATTTTTAAATCAAGATTGGATATCTTTTTAAAAGGTATGCTGTAGGTCAGTGGTTTTCAAAGTTCATTGCACAGCGACCCTCTTCTGACGGCAACAAATTACTATGCAACTCGAGTTCCCTGTCAGGGCTGATGTTGGGGAGTGGCAAGCAGGGCAGTTTCCTAGGACCTCACACCACAAGGGCTCGAGAAGCTAAGTTTCTCAGGCTTTGGGGTCCACCCCAGGAGGCGAGGCTCAGGCTTCATCAAGGCCAGTGTTAGACTTGCTGGGGTCTGGAGCTGAAGCGCAAGCTGCTGCTTCCTGGAGATGAAGCTGAAGCCTTCTGGCTCTGACTTTCTGCCCCTGCATGGTGGGGGTTTGGGCTTTGCCTTTCTGCCCTGGCGACTCTAACATAGACCCTGGTGACTCCCACACCGCCCATTAAAACGAATTTGTGACCCACTTTGGGCCTGCAATCCAGAGTTTGAGAACTATTTGGAGCAAGTTCTATGCCCTCTGTTTAGACAGGAGGTCAGACCAGATGGTCTTAATGGTCCCATCTGGTCTAGAAATCTAAGAATTCATCCCATTATTTTCAGGTATACCAGCAAATCTTTCTGCAGGACAGGCCGCCCAGTTCTTTCTGCAGCCCTTGATGTACAGTGGATATGGTAATGCACATCACTGTGTAACAGGGTGTTGCTGTATGCGTGGCCAATAGACAGTGAAACAATGAAGGTGACTAGCTGCACCAAAGCAATGCAAAACGATCAGTAACATTTGATTATTCCTGTTCAGAGCACCTCATCTGAGTAACAAGGCTGCTGACTTGCCACTATCACTAAATTACACACCTGTTGTGCTTAGCTCTGCACTAACTCACGCTGGTCCAATCCCAGGGACCATGTTTGCCCTCCCTTGCTCAATGACCTTATTGCATGTGTCATGCTCCTTCATGGTTCTGTAATAGAACCTAATTTAATTTGTCTTGAATGATTCAATAGACACTGGACTCTTTATTGTGCTTGGAAAAGGATTCACAGTGGTTGCGTCACCAAAATTTATTCCAGTAGCTTCCAGTCCTTGCGATAAGCTGGAAGCTATGACCATTCAGTGTTTGCATGCTTCAGTGGCAGTCCTCGTTTTAGCTGACCAGTTTGTACAAAGTTGTCTGTATAGTATGTCTTTCAACTCAACTTTAAATTTGCTATGGATGCTTGCTTAACACTGTTTAGTTGCATGCAGTGTAGTTGGAGTCATGTCAGCCCCAGTATATCAGAGACATTACCTCACCTACTTTGTCTCTACTATGCTTACAGTTGTTTTACTAGCCTTTATTGTTAACCAGGCCCTTCTGTGTGAGCTACATTCCTTTTTCTTACACCTGTTATCTTCATTCTCCCCTGCTGCACTTGTATGGTGCAACACGTTTTCTTTGAGCTACTCTGGCAGGCAGTTGTTGTTCTTGTCAGTGAAGTATGCAAATGAGTTGTTCTGCAGTGTTAACTACGGTGTTCTGGAATCCTAGAAACTGATAGTCGTTTCAGATGAACGCTAAACAACCCTTTATTTGGCAACAGTATTGAACAGTGACATGGAAGTCTGTAGCGTGGGTGATGCAGTAGGGATCTTACAAGTATTTTAGAGAATACTTTTTATATACAGGTAAAACATTTATTTCTTAGCACTTGTATTTGCACACTCTAAAAGGGATTAAAATAGATTTTACACTTGCTAGTGATTTAATTGTAAGAGCACCCAAAAGCTGTCTAAAGAAAGCCAAAATCTCTCACATAGGAGCAAATGAGATACACAGCTAGCTTACTGTAACTAAATGCTTCATCAATGCTACAAGCACAGGCCACAAATATATAAACAAATGAGCAAGTGGAAAAACCCATTCTGCAAGGTGGGTGGAGAATACTTCAGGAACCATTAAGCTCTTTGGTTCGGATTCAGATAGGATGACCAGGTCAGAAATTGTTACTCTTGGAGCCATTGTTTATTTTTGGTCCAAACCCATTGAAGTTAATGGGAGCCTTTTCCATTCGTCTCAGTGTGCTTTGGATGAGGTCCCTAATGACTTACAGATATATTTTGTGGTATCAAGCAGGGTTCTAGTGGACAAGTATCCTTCTCAGACAAAGCCCCATTGTAACTGTGGCAATGGTGTTCATGGTCATCAGAGACTCTTGGGCCAAGTCTAATGCCTATATGTGGGACCTTCAGGACAAGATTGACTGCACTGTGACGGGCTTGCATTGCCCCTGCTTGTTCTGTCCCCACTCTGGGGATAAACAGAGATTTGTACATACCTGTACTTTCATGAGTGCAAATATTAGTGGGACAGTCTAATATAAGTCACAGACATATAAATTCCTGATTGCATCCACACATTGGGGATTTGGATATCTAAACAGCCTCAACTGCAGATGTCATTTTGTGGCCAAGTTTAAGCCTCTTACGTGCATGAAAAAGAGGCTCTCTAAAAACCTGTAAGATTAATTTGAAAAGGGAAAAGTAACTGGGATGGGTATATTCTGACGTTTGTTTGCACATTCCTCTTTGACTCAGGGTCACATCATGGCCAGCCTGTTACCTCATAATGGATGTCCTGTCACTTGCATTTAACAAGTCCAAGACTGAACTCTTCATTTTCCCCTCTTAAATGATCTCCGACACTCCCCTAGCCTTCCATTTATTTTCAGTTCCTCCCAGTCTTTCTCTTCCCGCCCCATCCGAATCCTTCCACTTCTACCTCTGTTACCATAAATCACCCCTTACTCTGTTTCCAGTGTGAAAATTCAGTTCCACACATTCATTATCTATCTCTTGGACTCTTTCATCTCTGGCTTCCTTGCCATCCATGGGGGTCCATGGCCTGCTCCATGCTGTGACTAAATTCATCTCTTGCTTGCTGCTCCTTCCATGTCAGCTTCCAGTTCCTTCAGGCTGGGTGTCGGTTTCATTCTGCATCAAGTTCAAACTCAAGGCTCTTCAGTGATGCCATCTCCCCTCCCCTTGCATGCTGTCATCTGCCAGCTACTGAGAACCCTTCATTTCCTTTCCCCACATGAAACTCTATAGCTAGAAAAGTCTAGTTTCTTTGTTCACTCCCTTCTTTACAGTCCATCCTCAAAACTAACCTTCCACAACTAGTCATCCAGGCCTTCTCATGAGTCTTACATGATGATTCTTCTGTACTTCACTGCTTCTTGAATACATCACTCACACAAGATTAATCTCTATAACACTTTTTTTTTTCCTGGGGGTTTTCATTTATTCTCAACTTAAATAAACATTAGCCTTAACCTGAGATTTTTTGATCTACATGTTTCTAGGGGATTTTTCGTTCTCAAGAATTCCTGTTTTACCCTTTTGTGTGCCTAATTCAGAAGGGATTAAACACAAGTCCTTTAATACTCCTGGACTGGAGCTAATGAAGATCCATTTGGTCTGGCAGTCAGCAGCATAAGCGTGCCTCTCAATGCAGGGTCCTAGAATCTGACTGTCTTATCACACCTTCCTTCAACTTGCATTGCAATATAAACACACATGCGCGCACACACAACCACCTTAGAACCAATGAGACTTGTCATAAATAATATGCACATCCATTTCTATAGTACATTCTGTCCATTCTTTTTGCCTGCGTAGTATGTGAACTCTGGGGGGTGGTGAAGATTCAGAAGTGATATCCAAGAAGGTGCAATTTCTACCCTCTTACATTTAGCTGGACTATAGCTTTTCTTCTAGACCTGCTCACTGACCTTGTAAAGGAGATTTAGTTGGTGTCATTTACCTATCAAGGAGCCCAACGAAGGGGTGAGTTAATACAGCTTGAGGCTGCTTGATTCTTGATGTTTGGCCATAAAATGTGATTTATAAGAGTGACGTTTAGAATCCTCTCAGTTTTATGCCATAGTTGAGAGGTTACTGAGATACATTTCAGTATAAAGGTGTTGCGTGGAAAGCAAAACATAATTGCCAAAATAGTTATTGCTACTTTTTTCCCCCCCGTAGCCTAGATTTCTCTTTTTGTATGTGTTAGATGTAAATGCAGTAGAAGGACTCCTGGCTTCCTGTCAGTGTCACTTTTTAGCACAATCAGATAAATAAAAATAGGTGCTTTCATTCAACAGTGACAAGCTGAAGAGGCAAGGGGAGACAACACAATTTTCGCAGTAACAGGTTAACAGAAACCAATGCAAAATTCAATATATAATCTTTCTACCACATCTTCATCTTGTCAGAAACTGACACAGAACTATCATCTTAAAGGCTTTTCTTGTATCCGCTCATACATTACATCTGCTTGTTATTAAATGAGACTTTTCTTTCAGAAATATTACATCGATTCATTTCTGTTCCATTCCTTTCACCTTTAAAATCACTCAACAGCAAAACTAATAAAAAGCTTTTCTTGGACAAAATCAGAGACATTACACCTTTTAAATCACCTAGTGCTTTCTGTCCTCCCACAGGATTTCTTGCTTCTATTGATACAAACTATAGAATAATTGAGGCTGAGCGTCTAGCTTTTTTCAAACAGCTATTTCATCTCTGCTTTATCTTTAGTAATATAGAACGAGCACCGTTATTCATTATTACAAGATTGTAATACAATAGAAACTTCTAAAAAGCATTTTTCCACAGGACAGCTTCACTATAAGCAGAGGCTTCTTATAACCAGAAATGCAATTTCCACATTACAATGCATTAAACCAGTTGATGGCTTTCATATTTGACTTCATCATTATGAGAGTTTCGTTGTCACTGTTCCCTTTAAGATGATTTCATTGTATTGTAATCTAAGCATGAGCATATTATTTGAGAGATGAGACATGGCGCACAAGATTTGACGCCTTGGGTGCCACAGATAAAAAGCTGCCATCGGCTAAACTGTTTCCATTGAATGGCATGCAAAGATATGTAGGACTAACATTTCTAAGTGGCTGCCAAATCTGTGCTTTAAATCTTTGAACATCTAAATTCTGAAATGCTGAGCACCTCCTAGAAAGCTGCCACAGATCCTCCACTCCAGGAATTGCCTTGCAAGAGGCGCTCAGCAAGTCTGCAAGATTGAGATACACAAAGACTTCGAGGTAGCTGATCATGGAGAAATGTCTCAGGCTTGCAAGGGTCTCTGATTTAGTGGGCACTTAGCACCTTGCAGAATTGGGCCCTTACTATTTTGCAGTTAGATTTGTGTGCACACAAATCTCAGACTTTAGTAAGCAAACTGTATTTAACTACATAGCTATTTTTTCCCCATACACTTTTTATTTGCATGTGCAAACTGGGTTGTTAGACACCTAATTACTAAATTTACATGTATAATTACAGTTAGTATTCCTATCCCCACAAGATGTGCATTGAGAACGTAGGTGCCAAAGAGAGATTTGTGCAAACTCAGACAAGTTGAATCCCCTTAGAAAACCTGGCCCACGAGGTTCAGCTAAAGAATTTGTGTGTGATATTTCACTGGATGTTGACTGTTTTATAAACTCTGGTGCCCCCAAGGTTTGTCAGTTTAGAACTTCACTTACCTTTTTAATTAGAAGTGAGTGAACTTTGGAAACAATTGCCCAGAAGTATTTCTAAAATGCTCTCTAGCACTGTGATGTTTTTGCGGTCTCAAGTGAGTGACAAGTGTCAAAGTGCAACAGCCCTCAAAGTGATCTCCAAACTGATTTCTCTTCCTGTGCCCTTTTGTAGCAGTCACTAGAAGGCTATCTTTCAACATATCCCAGACTCTGTCCTCTCCTATCCCTTTACACTCTCTCATTTTATCCTGGACCAACTTATCAGAGACCATAAATTCATTAAACTCGGAAGAACAAACAGGGTCTGATCCTGTCGGGTATGATGTACGCTTGATTCCTATTCCTTTCAACTTGAGTAGAGGGTGCTCTGCATCTTATAGGACTGGGCTGCTAAAGAATAAAGCACCAATCCTTTGTGGTGTCAGGCCAAGATAGAGTGCCCATTGAGTTTAGGTACGTATAGATTAAAAAAAAAGGAGGGCAGCGCTTTTTAAGCTTGGGTGGAAACGCTGTTACAAAATTCCAGGGTGACCTTTTCTTAAAAAACAGAAATTATTGGTTCTGTTGGAATAGAAAACAAACCACTCCCATCTCAAATAGAACCCAAGCCTTCAGGGCAAATAATTGTGATCATTTCTAATTCTCCTTAATATTTCAGTCAACAGATGTGGGTACTGCTTTGATGTATGGTAAATTCCTACTTCATTCAAACTAAGACTTCCCCCCCCCAATCAAATCTCTCACTAGCAGTGTTCTTCCTCTCAGGCCGTCTATTTGATTAAAAGGCTGTACGAGTTAGCATACATCGTAAAATATTCAGAAGTCTGAAGGCATCTGTAAATGAATATAAAAGCACAATTAGATAATAAGGATTATCTCCTTGCAAGTACATTGTATCATCTCCTACTAGTGCTGCTATACTTGATTCTGTCAACATTTCCATTATAAACTGTGTCCTAAAGGTATAACCCAGGTATGAATTGTAATTTGGCATGAGTTACTTTAGTCTAAAGCAGATAAATAGATCGGCAAATAAATAAATCAGCAAAACGAACACCTGTGTTATGTTTCAGGGCCACCAACCAGGCCCAAGTTTACCCTACAAACCTAGCAAAGCAGACAGCCACTGTTTGCTGTAGCAGACAAAAATGAGTGCTCAATCCAAGTTCAAATCCAAGGAACAGATTTATTTAAACATAGGTACAGAACATCACACCCTGGTGATCAGATGGGAGATAGTGGGCCAATGGTTTGGCTACATTTACGTCGACACAGGCTTGCAACTCAATATGCTCTCTCTATCCCAAGATAACACTCTTTCCTCTGATTTGTTAGATAATTGTTTGTGGCTATTTATGAAATTCTACATTACACTCTACTTATTAGCAATAGCAAGAGTACTTGTCCTATTTTTGACAGGGACTTCTCTTGTTTTGCCTCTTTGTTTGGGAGGCTTATTCTTTTTTCTGTACCCAAGTCGGGACATTCCAAAAATTGAATAACAAGATATTTACTAAGACAAGTAGGCATTATTTACATTCATTCAAAGGTCTTATTGACCACACTAAATTATGCTGACATACATGTTGCTTATGCATTTATTTGTATATTACTAGCCAATGTATGATCCATTAAATACACTTAGGGCCTTATCTTACATGAAGTAAGTTCACCTAATCATGATATCATTTCCTTACAACCTGTATGGAGTTCCCTTCCTCAGAGCCTCATGACTCTTGAGGGTTCTTTGGGTTTCGTTTAGAAGCCCAGGTCCCATCTTCTGGACCCCATTCTCCTGGCTCAGCATTTTCATCCTGATGATGATGGAGTCTCCTCTCACTCCTGCAGCAAGCTCTTCTTGTTTAGCTCTGGCAGTCAACGGGTTTCCCTCACACAGAGAGCAGGTCCTTTTGTGTTCCCTGAAACTCCCAGAGGTTGTGGGGTTTTTTTTGTTTGTGGGTTTTTTAAAAAAAGCATTTCTATCAACTTGTTTCTTTTGTTACTTTTCTATACTGGACATTTTCTACTGCTCCAACCCCTTCTCTGGCAAACTACCTGAGTATACCTGGGTTTTTCCCCTGGCTGGAGCTACCTCATTGTTCTGTGGTGCTTCATTTGAATGAAATGTTATTCAGGTAATCACTCTCAATTATTTCTAGTCTGGAGGATACATGACACCAGCCCTAGTAGCAAATGGGTGATTAATACACACTGAGGCATTCAATGATACAGCAATTTCATAAAGCCAACCAGAGTTTACGTTTCGCAGAGACCAATTTCCCAAACTGTCAATCTTACATTTTCACATATAGTAAATATGCTTCAGAAATTTAGCTCGCTTTTTTCCCATTTACTTTTCACGAAATTATATGGAACATCAGGTGGACTGGAAACTTAAAATGAAGAATGCTGTTTGTTCCAAATTGTGGAGCTATTCAAAGCCACCCTAATGAAATAGATTGCAGATGTGATGTGCTTTTTACTCTCCCCTTATAGCATACTTTGCTTTACTGAATATATCATTCATATACATTAAAAATTTTCTAGAGGATTGTTTCAAGGCATAGTCACTCATATTTTGACTATGGCCTTGATCCTGAAGGCTATTTTGTGCAGGTATATCCTTGGGCCTATGTGTACTCTGTGGACTTTGGTTTCCCATGCAAAACATCTTGCAGGATCGAGGCCTGGCATCAGAGCTATTTTAAATAATTGTATGTTTGTTGGCATAACTTAACGTTTTTTAAAATTCAGTCTTCACATTAATAAACAAAGCATGGCTGTGTTTCTGAATGTATTCTAATACTTTCAGTATTGGTCATGGACTGGAACAATTCCCCTATTTATCTATTTTTGCTCATGCTGGGAACAGCCAAGGAAAATCTCTTATTAAATATGCACCCTTGTCTTAAAGCAGATTGATATGGGGAAAGCAAATCCAGGAAGTCTAGGTATTCCCAGAGTTGCCTTGTGACAAACTTTTCTGTAATGGAAGATTTGATGCAGATTTATTGGAAAGATCATGAATGATGAGTTTGTTTGAGCAAAGGCCACCATTGCTTTCTTCAGGGCATGTGGTGCAGTACCCTCCTTGGACATACTCCAACAGTTATGAGCCTGGTATCGCTCTGCTGGCGTTAGCCTGCCAAGGTAGTCCATTGGTTCAAACCACAGGACAATGGCCGTAAGCACTTTCAGTAAATAACTAACGCTGGCTGATGCTCAAGCTTAGAGAACACGATTGTCGAGACATTTGCTCTGGCATACATAAAGCTCAGACCAGGCCATCTGCAAAATACCATGAAAATTCCTCACCCTGCAAACGTTTGACTGTTTCCAAATGAAGGCAGTTCAGATTCACTAGACTACCCAGGTGCCAGACGCATTAGGCTTCATGAGCGTTCATTGCTACCCTGCTCTAGAGTATATCTTCTGGCTTTTCAGTATCTAAATTAAATCCGCTTAGACTCCCTTCCTCTTGCTTACACATCGGTAGGTGAATCTAGAGAAGTCTAAAGTAGCCTAAGTGCAAAGTTCTGATACTCTTGCTTACAGTGAGTAGCATCTTACTCCGTGAGGAGTCTCACTGATGTCAGTGGAACTATTTATGGGATAAGCTATTACTGAACATGAGAAGTCTGTCCCTAAATGAGTGCTAGGAAAT
>ML675620.1:60764514-60937801 GCA_007922155.1 Mesoclemmys tuberculata | reverse complement strand
GTGGGAATGTTGGATGGGATGGGAACTGAGTTACTGCAGAGAATTTCGCCATATTTGGGGTCGGGAAGGAATTTTCCTCCGGGGCGGATTGGCAGAGGCCCCGGAGGTTTTTCGCCTTCCTCCGCAGCGTGGGGCATGGGTCGCTTGCTGATCGATTCCCTGCAGCTTGAGGTCTTCAAATCTCACTTTTGAGGATTTCAATAACTCAGTCATGGGTTCGGGGTTGTTATAAATGTGTATGGGTAGGGTTTTGTGGCCTGCCTTGTGCAGGAGGTCAGACTAGATGATCATATTGGTCCCTTCTGACCTATGAGTCTATGAGTCTATGAATTGACACCTCCTCATGCATAACTTTTGTATTAATGGTCCCTAGTGTTTATTCCTCTTGCTGTAACTTGCTTAGTCTGTCATGTTTATGGAAGGATTAAAGTATTTTTAAGAGCTACTTATGGCTATCTCTTTCTCATCTCCATTGCAATGTTTCCATTTCTGTATAATACAAAGAATAATCACTTTGCTGGGTTTGGAATAGGAATTTTGGGTAAGTGGTAGCTGGCGGTGCTGGAAACCTTTGCATTGAACAAACGTTTCAGAGACTTTATCCTGTTTCTTGGTGGGTATTTTTGTTGGTCTGTAAAGCAGTGCTTAATGAGAGACTTCTGCATGCTGTGAACATATAGTATGCCAAAAAAGGGCAATTTCACTAAATGTCTTCAGCCTATCTGCAAGAAACAGTATTGAGAAACTAGCAGTATTTCTTGCAGGAAAATTATTAACTCAATCTGAAAGCAGTCAGAAGGCATAACTCTTATGCTGTCCAGAGGCTGCACAATAAGTGAAATGTTTGGCATGAGGAATGTGTTCATGTATTAGTGAGCCGACATTTCTTCTGTCACATCACAAAGGGAAGATTCAAACTAGATTTCCTTGGGTGGAGTTGTGGGATGAAAGGACATTCTTATAAGCAAAGTGATAGAGGTGATGTGATTCGTGAATTGACCTGTTTTCCATTGAGTCAATGGGGAGCCTTTCCACTGCTTCTAATGGGAGCTGGATAAGGCCCTCACTTTCATGTGCCAGCAGCAAGCGCACACAAGTCAAGAACAGGAATCTCTGCAAGAAATCATTATAGCTAGTTCTGTGAAGTTATGTGAAGAGAACCCGATAATGGAAAACAAAGCTTTACACATTTATAGTTCTCCCAAATTTGGAGACTCTAGACTGACTACATACGCAGTAGTTCATACTAATACTGATGTGACTTCCTAAGTCTTTTAAGGACATAACATTTGCAATGTACGCTAACTGCTATTTAGTTATAAAACAATAGGTGCCACTGAATGAAAGTGTTGGATAACCCTCAGCTGCGCCCTCCCCCCCTTTCCCTGGGGGGAAAAAACCTACCTTCTAGATGTTTTGTATTGTACCAAATAGCATTCACAAAAATAACTGGACTTCCGATTCCACTCACATTGCTTGTGAGACCACCACAGTAGGGCATATGTATCTAATCTTTTAAGAATGGAAAATCATACCTTGAACATCAAGTCCCCTCGAACGTAGAAAATTAAAATATTTTAAAGTATCAATTTGTAAATAAACCTTTCAAAGGTGAACAACTACTTGCTTCTGTAGGTTCTACAGCTGTGGTACTGGAAACTGTACAATGTATATGGAGTTTAATTCGGAACAATGGAAGAGAATTAAGGACATGGAATACAGGAAAAATTTCCTGATAGTAAAATCTATTAAACTGGACACCTATTGCTAGGGACAATTTAGATCAGGGATCTCAAACTCAATTGCTGTGGCGGGCCGCATTTACATTGAGTGGAGTTCAGGGGGGCCGCACATGACACACACTTCTCTGCTCTACCTTTCATGCTCTACTCTCCGCCGAAAAAATCTCCCCGCAGGGTAAAATTCGGCGGCACAGTAGAAGAGAGAGAGGCTCTCACAGGGACTTGCAGACTCCACTCTCCGCCGTTAAATCTCTCTGTGGGGCCCATATTCGGCGGCCATTTCCTTTTTAAAGCAGCACAGTACAGCAGAGAGAGAGGCTCACACAGGGACTTGCAGACTCCACTCTCCGCCGTCAAATCTCCCTGTGGGGCCACATTCGGCGGCCATTACCTTTTTAAGACGGCCACAGCTTCCCGGAGCTCCGCTCAAAAAAAAATGCCAGCACAAGCCTGCAGCCGGATTCGGACTGCGGGCCACATGACACAAGCCCGCGGGCCGCAGTTGGCCCGCGGGCCGCGAGTTTGAGACCCCTGATTTAGATCTTTAAAACTAGTCTTGAGAAATTTTAGGGATTAGATTGTGCCTTTAGGCATGTCCCAGAGCAAGGCATGGTCTGCAAACTACACCATCACAAGAGTAGGCTTTGGGAGGCAAGGTGCCAGATACACTCCTCTGAGATGCTATATTCTCCCTGAATCCCTGTTGCTCCAGTGGGGTGTAAGTGGGTTTGGGATTAATTTTCTACTTGCCTATGTCAGCATGCAGCCATACTGGCCAGTAAGCAAGAGGGGCAGAAGGTTCCCGGCCATGTTTTGCCAAACTTTTCTGGGGAAGGGGAATAAGTAAACCCACAGTAACTGCTTCCTCCCACCCAAGATCCAGGTAGCCTTTGTCAGGGCACAGAGGACAGGACTCTAACTCCTCTGCACTCGTTTATTGTCCAAGTTCCAATCCAGGCCTATGAGAAGGCCTGTAGATAACCACGCTGCATTGGCTGGGGGTCGGAGTATGGAGTAGACCATTTCTAACGTCTCTGATTCTCTGTTTTGTAAATTCACTACAGCTGATTAAAACAATGGCTTTAGTGCTGGCATTTCCCAGCAATGCTATGCTTGCATATCAATATATAAAGGGAAATTTGCATAAAATCTGCTAGAGGATGTCCTGCTTATTTCCCTCAGAACATTACATTTCCCAGGATTCCTGCAAAGCTCAGTTGCTCTGACCCCAATTCCTTATTCTGTCTCTTCCCAGTCTCTTATTGGCCTTGTTAGGAGTGCAGTTTATTATTAGTATTTTATTTGTTACCGTAAAATATATTAAAGTTCTGTTTTTCATTCTATCTAGATTAGCTGTGAAGAGACAGACTTTTCCTGCTTGGCTGCACTGTACCATGTCAAGGGAGATCTGCTCTTCATGAGTTTTCATATAGAATGTTTTATTAGTCTTCCCACAAGTTTATAAATATAAATTGAAGCAACCAGAGTCAAATCACTTTGAGCAAGGCTGCGGCTTTCACGTGGTCCCATCAAAGCTGCACCAGTGTAGATTTTCATCTTGTATTTTTTGCCCTTTCCTTGCTGTTCTGACACTCAAGTCATTTGTATAACTGTGACAAGATTTCTGAATGCAAACATGTTATGTTTGAACAATGCTAGTCATTTGTTACTGTTAACATTAACTGAACCAAAAAAATCCATTTTCTGGGTATACCAGCATGTTGTAGTTCTAATAGCTGTTTGCAACCTGGGGGGTGTAGTTTTGTGGCCATTGTTCTTTGCCCCTGCAGTTTAGGTTATTGGGATTCTAATTTGAAGATCTTGCCAGACACACAGCAGCTGTCAGTACAAAACTCAACTTCCAATTTGCAAGTGTGAACGTGGATGCTAGTTTGTGATAAAGCTCTAAGAATTACAATCTGCTCTCAGGGAAGAAATAGGAAAATTAATTATGGAGGATGGCACCTGAGTTGATGTAACCTGTTCCAATTGAGAACATCTTTCATGCTCCGAAGGTCTGATTCAAAGCCAGCATTATCAGCCTGAGTCTTTCCGTTGACTTTAGTGAGCCCCTTGTAAAGAAATGGACTATAACATTTGGTACTCCGTTTAGCGAAGGTGCCCAACACATTAGTCGGTACTAGTGTAATCACATACTCATCGGTGAAATATGGTCTCTGAGTTTTAAATCAACCCATGCTCCATTTCAGGATTCTAAAACTCACCGATACATCAGATATGCTTATCTGCTTTTATGCTGCTTGTAGAGGACTTCTATCGCTACCACACAGCTATATTAACGAGTGGAGGCTTCTGTTAGTCTTGTAAAGGTTTCTGCCCCCCCACCCCTCTTTTAAACAAACTTTGTAAGGTAATGAGCTCAAATTTGAATGAGAGAGGGCATAAAATGGCCAGTGACCTAATTCATTAATGGTACTATTCACTGCACAGTTAACTGAGGTTTTAGACCAAACCACCCTGCCATCTGCATAGAAAAACCTTTAACCTGGGTTTGGAGGTGCTTTAAGCCCAGGGTAGGCAACCCAGCTGCTGCTATAGGTTAAAGCCTGGGTGCAGCTTTACTTGAACTGCACGCATATCACAGTGCAAATGCAGGAAAAATCAAGTACTGACAGTTCTTGAATACCCTTCCCATAATGCCCCTTCTCCCTCTTCCCCAGCAAAAGACAGACAATATTGTCTTATTGCCAATTGTCTTAGCAAAGAATACTAGAGCTCCTCAGTACAAAGAACCTTGGGATATGCCCCCAGACATACACTGGAAAGTGCAGAAGCAAGGAGGACACAGTGATGCTGGTAGGGTTTTCTAATGGAGATGCTCATACCCGAGCTAGGCTAATGCACATGTTCAGACCTGTGTATTGACCAGCCAGGTTGACTGTTCAGTGTAGACATAGCCTTAGATATCAGTATATTCATTGTGCCCATGTACATACAGATGTTGTTCATCAATGGGGATAGAACCTGACACATCTAGCAACAAAACCACATATACCAGTGCATTTGTCTTAGAACTAATTTTGTTTGGTATTTTAGAGCAGGCTTTTATAAATGGAGCTGGTGACAAATTTTCATCACATTTTTTTGGTCAAATTTTGACTAATGCCTTTTTGACCAAAAGGAACATTCTTTTGCAGAAAAATTTGAAAATCAAAAGTTTGGCTTCTGTTTTTTTGTGTGTTTTTTTTTGAAAGTTTGAAAAATTTGGTTTCCAGCTTTTTGTCTTTTTAAAGAAATACAAAATATTTTCAGTGATTTTTTTTTTTGAATACTCTCCCCCCTCTAATTTCATGTGAAAAATAACTTTTGACCACTTCTATTTACAGATCCTGGGTCTGATCAATACATAACGCATGCTGATTCATTGTTTTATAGCATGGCTTACTAATTATTTTGGTACCTTTTTTCTTTTTCGTAACTAATAAAAATGGCTACATCTAAATGTAATATACTTTATAGCTTTAGTGCAATGAAATGTGATCAACATTCTGAACAAGCAGTGACAATTATCACTTCTTCTTTCCTTGATAATGAAATATCGAGATTTAATCAAAGAGCCTGATATGTGCCTATCAAAATCCACAGAGACTCCTGTTGATGTGAGTGGATTTTGGATGGGTTCAAATTGACCTTTCCTAGATAATTATTTCATTTTGGTTTTCTTTTGTAAACTACATGTGCATAATTGCATCCCTTTTGATTAAAGCAGCTAGCCAATTCAGTATCTGCTTTCCACTGGGGGAGAAACTGACGATAGAGTCAAGTATTTATTTGAAATCGCGTGTGTGTGTGTGTGTGTGTACGTGTACACATTCTGGTTTTTTTTAAAGTCCTGTTTCTCTGAACACATAGAAATCATAGAATCGTAGGACTGGAAGAGACCTTGAAAGGTCATCTAGTCCAGTCCCCTGCACTTGGGACAGGACCAAGCTCCAGAACGCGGCTCCCCTAGTGAGTAGGGGACCAGAGCTAGGGGACCAGAGTAGGGGACTAGGGGACAGTCAATTTCAGGGCGGAGATTGCGATTCCAGCTCTGCTGCCGAAATTGACAAGGGACAGTCAATTTCACGGCGGAGGGTGGTCTGAAGTGCTGGCTGCTGGGGTGCAGTGTGTTGGGTGCTGTGTTTATTTATGGCCCGGCCCCTCTGTCAAATTTTAGAACCCATTGTGGCCCGTGAGTAAAAAAGTTTGCCCACCCCTGATCTAGACCATCCCTTACAGGTGCTTGTCTAACCTGCTCTTAAAAATCTCCAGTGATGGAGATTCGGAACCTCCTTAGGCAATTTATTCCAATACTTAACTACCCTGACAGTTAGGAAGTTTTTCCTAATATCCAACCTAAACCATCCCTGCTGCAATTGAAGCCCAGTGCTTCTTGTCCTATCCTCAGGTTAAGGTGAACAATTTTTCTCCCTCCTTGTAACAGACTTTTATGTGACTTTTATATGAAAACTTATGTCCCCTTTGTCTTCTCTTCAGACTAAGCAAACCCATTTTTTTTCAATTGTCCCACATAGGTCTGTTTTCTTTAATCTTTTTTTGTCGCTCTTCTCTGGACTTTCTCCAATTTGTCCACATCTTTCCTGAAACATAGCACCCAAACTGGACTCAATATTCCAACTGAGGCCTGATCAGCATGGAGTAGAGCGGAAGAATTACTTCTCGTGTCTTGCTTACTGCACTCCTGCTAATAGATCGCAAAATGATTGGGTTTTTTTTGTTTTTTTTGTTTTTTTTTTTGCAACAGTTATGCGGACTCGTATTTAGCTTGTGATCCACTGTGACCCCCAGATCCCTTTCTGCCATACTCTTTCCTAGGCAGTCGTTTCCCATTTTGTGTATGCGCAGTTGATTGTTCCTTCCTAAGTGGAGTACTCTGTATTTGTCCTTATTGAATTTCATCCTGTTGACTTCAGATAATGTCCCCAGTTTGTCAAGATCATTTTGACAGGAGACAGATGGTTTGTGAGACTTTTTTCCCCTCAAGCCAGCTAGCACGTAGCCCAAAAACTTCTAGTTTTATTTTTCAAGCTACCATGGCGGTTTCTGGCACTTCCTTACCGCATTCTCTCTCTTTCTGTGGTGGCTCTGCTGGAGTCCTCACACAGATGTAGCTCCAGCACTACCCAGCAAAATCTCTCTGCTCACATGGTTCAATTTTTGGCTGGCCCTGCATAGCTTGAGTTTTGGCTGGTGGCTCCTATTGTTTCATCTATTTCTTTCCTTTATCTTGAAAGAAGGCCAGCTATCACACCACTAGCTTCAATGATGTTTAAGCCAACCCCCAGCATAACACACACACACACTTGCATAATACATAGAACATATATAAATTACAAGTATAAAGAGAGAAATAAATCTTGCTCTGCATAATTTTGCTTATACACTATAACAAATAATACCTGTTCTAGGACTTCATGGTTGTTTCTGTGCTGGCCACTAGGATCCATGGAGTTACAGAGAGGATGGATTTGGACCACTGGGTGTTTAGCTTTTTTTTAAAAAAAAAACACCTCTTTTTTAACTTTAAAAATTTCTGACCTGTCCTGTTAAGCCTCTCCTAGCCTATTTTCATAAAATTAATTTGGTTTAAATGGACTATGGGTATAATGTGTAATGAGGGGCATAGTATATATTGATATTTACTGACACCTTCTCCAAGCTGCTGCTCCTCCTCTTTCACCTGCATACTTAGCACTTGTAGGCTGAGTCTTTAGTAGTTTTTTTTGGTTCTTCAGCAAATTCTAATTGAAAGTGCTGGGGGATTGTGCGGTTCTAGTCCCACAATCAGGCACAATAGAATCAAGGTTGTTTCATATCTGTTTGGGAACCATGGTGTGCACAATGGAGACAACCCCTGAGGACAAAGCAAAGCTTTAACCACTCTTATTAGCAAATTAGTAAAGAAAACCAAAAATAGAGTTAGGGTGATACTTTGCATCGTTTCTCACACATGGGCTCATGCAGTCACACCCTCCATTGGAGAGCTGGTGGTAAGAGACAAAGGTCCAATCCTGTCCCAGGCATGCCAAACGAGTCCAATGAGCCAGGTCCAGATCGACCAATGAAGACCACTTTACATGGCATCCTGGCCTATTATAGGGCCTATGGGCTGCCATGAATATTCAGATAGCCAGCCTCCCTTGACCATTCCTAACTTCCTCATCCTAATAAGGTTGGGTTGCCTTTTATCCTGTGGGTTAGTATAGTAATAATTTTAGCTTATTGCCATATGTCAACTTGCTGCCAAAGCAAGTTCATGGTTAAGCACCTGTCAGTGGTCTATCCTAAAATATCCGCGTTTAATATCAGTTCAGTGTTCCTGCCATTACGTGGTAGCATTTTAAATGCTCACACCCCATAAACACGCTGTTCCCAGTTCCCCAAAACTGAGGTCAACTGCTGTGCCACTTATTTATTTTCAAGAGCATGAGGCTATGAGGTCTCTGACAATTGCTTAAGCCAATAACAGGATATAGGTCAGCAGGTTTCTAGTGCTACTGCTAAGCAAAATAAAATACTAAAGCTAGCTTTATGGGCTACACAATCCATTATGAAGGTGGTTGGCAAAAGAGACTCTAACTAAAATTATCAGGCTAGATAACGAGCTCCATTGAAATCCAACTGATGTCAAGTGAGAAGCTAGTCCATCAAGTTGTATCTGCTGTTTTTTGTATTTTACTTGAGGCCCCACAGTCATCAGTCTTGGTGAAACTGAACCAAGACTTTGTCCTGAAAAATACTGAAAAGCTATGAAATAAAATGCACTGTTTAGCTTTGGTGGTGACTGAATGATACTTTATAAGAATGATACATTGCTGTGATTAGTAATGGCACAGTAGCATATGGAGAAAATAGTGAGCTGTCTAAAATGGTCAGGAAGCAGTTTACCTCCATTCTGTCACTTACTCTGTATTGTAGAGTACTGAAATAATTTAGAAGGCTGTGTACCGCTTAACATTGTAATATATTAAACTTTTGATGTCCTGGCACTAATAGTAAAACATTCTAGGGTTCTGCCATATGACTCAGCTGTATCAGACTGGGGGTTTTGTGCTTTATTCACATCAAAAGGCAATTACATTTTGTGCAGACTTAATCCTGCCAGTTTAATGGGGCTTGTAAAATATGCCTTGCAATTCGTCCTTTATTAATATAGTAAATAAGTGTTTGGCATCTAATGGGAGGCACCTAATGATTTTGATTCTTAAATATTAGGGTGCCCTTCAATTACATAACCTTTGTTTAAACTTATCTAAACTTAAGAACATGATATAAGTATTATGTGATCATTAAGAACATCGCAAAAAATCCTGCTTTTATTACTCAGCTGAGTAGTCTCAAAGTAAATGGAACTACTCCTGTGAATAGAGAAAACAGGATTTTGTCACTGACGCTTCATGAAAAAGTTTGACAAATATAGAGGGTGACACTGCTTTATGTAGCATATGATTTTCTGTATTTCTATTCCCTTGTTTTTTAAATCGAGACATTTGTATGGGAACTGATGCAGGGAAATGTGTACTGTTTCCATAAGTCTGTAGCAGGAAGCTGAGCAGGGCTGTGGAAAGTTCTAGACAGAAACTGTACAGTGAAGGGGAGAGATTGGGTGGCTTTAGGGAAAAAAGTGTTTTCATTGGCAGAACTGCAAATAGAAACCTGACTTCTTGATTCCTGACACTCTCTGCTCTAGTCAAGAGATGAGCTGGTTAAAAGGATTTACCATGGGAAAAAGTTCTGTTTATTTCTTCTGAATTTTTTCAACACATTTGAGGAAAATTTCCAGTTTTTCAATGAAAACTCTACATTTTTTTTTCAAATGTAAAAAAACAACAAAACTGATTCTCAATTTTCAAAAAAAATTAAGAAAGGTGGACGAGGGGAATATTTTGGGGTTTTCAAAAATTGATCTCCCCTGCCCTCCCCCAGTTTTTAGCTGTTTTGATTTTTCTTTTCTTTTTTGTTGAATAACTGGAAATTTTTGAAAAACCAAGACCCATTTTTTTTAAAGTCCTTCCCTTCCTCACCCCCTAAAAAATAACCAAATACTTTAACCAGATCTACAGTGCAGCATGTATGCCACTGCGGTGTGGATAGCAGTGTAATTCAGGCACGTATTCAGTTTGCAAATAGTAGACATTCAACCTAAATGAATTTGCAGAAGTATTTCAGGAGAAGCATATGTGACATCCTCTAAGTAAGCTGAGCTAGATATTAATTCAATGTCATTCAAATGACAAGGCTTGTCTTGTCAGGAGCTGCACACTGAATTCTATTCAGTGCCCATAGAGAAAGTAGTAATGATTGGTAATTTTATATGCCATATCTACTGTAATTGTAGAATGGGGAAAAATAGGTTATTTAAATGGATGCTGAAAATAAAGTTAGCAATAATATTTCATCCATTAGATCTCCTTCAGAAATGATTAATGAAAAATAGTTAACTTCTCTTCGAAGGCCTCTCTCAGAGACGACCTTGTGGTGCAAACATTCTTGGCAACTTTATTTTCAGAATAAATTTAAATTGCCCATTTTGACCATTTGCAGTCCATGTATTCAAGCTTCTGTCTTCTTTGGTTCTTTTTAATGACCTAATATCATGAACACTTTTTTTTTTTTGATGTAGATTTCTTCACTTGGGTCTCAGTTCTGCACCATTGAAACCAGAAGCAAAACTATTGTTGGTTTCAGGCCTTTGGTACTTGACTGAAGTCACCAACATAATGTTAGTCAGATGGTAGCAAGTTTTGGTCTGAGAGAGGTAGCAAGCAAGTCTGAGAGAGGCCAGTTTTAGACCTGTCATTGAAACACAAATACAGTGTCAATATTTAAGTGCTGGTCCTCTGCATCAGTGGCACTCACCTTCTCAGACTACTGTACCCCTTTCAGGAGTCTGGTTTTTGTCTTGCATACCCAAGTTTCACCTCACTTAAAAATACTTGCTTACAAAATCAGACACAAAAATACCAACTGTTGCAGCAACTATTACTGAAAAATTGCTTACTTTCTCATTGTTACCATATAATTATTAAATAAATCTGTTGCAATATAAATATTGTATTTATGTTTGTGCCCTCATAGCCAGAGCCATTCTGCCTAGGGCTGAAGCATGTAACTTAACTTCGCAGGACCCCCTGTAGCATGGGGCTCTGGACGATTGCCCTGCTGGCCACCCCTAACGCCGGCCCTGCACTTGCAATCCCCCCAAACCCATTCCATGAACCCCAGGTTGAGAAACACTGAATGAGACATATATATAGATGGGATGATGTACCCCCTGGAATACCTCTGCATATCCCCGGGTTGAAAACCATTGCTCTGCATTGTCTTAGTTCCCTCACATTCGCTGCATGTCTATGTAAATGACAAAGAAACATCTCACTTACTCACCTAATATTAATGTAACAGTAAGTTAACTGATCCAATTTGATCTCCTTGTTGTTCTGGCATAGGACCAATATTTTCAGAAATGGATAGAGGTTTTGGGTGCCTCAGATTTTGAGTGTCCAGTTTATGCCCTTAAAATTGCTAAGCATCTGCCTTCTGAAAATGGGTGCACTTAAAAAAAAAAAAGAAAACCAAAAAAAAACCCAACCACTTCTCAAGTTAAGCACTCAACTCACAGACCCTTTTGGGAATCTTGATCTAAATCCCCAGCTGATATAAATTGGCATAGCTCCATGAAAGTCAGATCTTAATTTGTCTGTGGTATGGGTTTCAGGCTCAATCCAGTAGATGTTAAAATACATTCTGATCCTGCTCTGTTGATTTTAATGGCAAAAGTCACTGAGCCTGCTTCTCATTTATGCTAAGGTCATTTTACATCCCTCTGGGGCAGGAAAGGGGCCTTAAAGTGGGGACAAATTGCATTTACATTCATTTTAAAGCGTCTTTACGCTGCCAGATTGGTGTATAATGCAGTCTTAGTGTAAGTGAGAATTAAGTCTCATTGATTTATTTGGGAGCTGGACCCAATAATCACTCAAAGAAACGTACTCACCTGTTTAACCAAGGTGGGATCCTTCAGAAAGACACAAACAGCAGTTATTTTTGTATTTATAGAATGTTGTGCATGACAGGAAGAGAGAACAAATGTTCCAAAGAACGAAAATCAGCAGGTGGGCAGCTGAATGATCATTTTAAAATAAACGCTTTCACTCTGACTGTACTTTGTTAAATTGCCTATGGTTAAGATGGGTGAAGAACTTAATCTGTTGGAAAAAATGAAAATGTATTTATATAAATAAAAGTTCACGTGCACTTCACAATTCTCCATTTGCTACTTTAAAGCAGCATTGGACATAATTTAGATTCATGAGAAATTAAATTCTCCACAGGCTTGCAAAATTATTTAAAAAAATTACATCAACTGAGTACATTTTAGTAGTTTTATAGGGAGAGGGTATATTTTTTGTAAGACCACTAAATAAAAACATCCATTTTATAGTTCTGCTGCAGACTTAAATGGGAATGAATTGCTGAAATACAACATATTTTAAAGAAAAAACCAGAAAAATATTTCCTTTCCATGGTAACAAGTCAGGGGGGAAAGACAGACTGTAAGCCTTTCTATTATACAGAGGCTTGTAGAAATGCTACTGAATCTGTCACTTAATCCCTTTAAGTACAATTGTTATTACCTTAATACATAAATATAATAAAAGTATATTACCTTATACTTTAATAACCCTAAAACAAAGAATAAACAGAAAATGTTGGATCTCACTGATTTCATATGCTACCAAACTGCCACCCAGGAACATCAGAATCTAGGAGATGGCAAAATCCTGTTATGATATTTTTTTTTTTGCTTTGTTTACATCATTTAACCCTGTTAATTATACTTGTTCATGTCACGTAGCCCAGCCTCACTTGATCATACCATGTGACTGACTGCACCACTTGAGCCCTATCACAGTCAGCATTTGACCAGAAACTGGTTCTTAACATATATTTAATATGGAGCAACGAAGTAATACAGAGCTAGATAATAGTTCCATGATTGTTGCGAAGGGGACGTTTCTATACACAGAGGGTTTGAACTTCCTGCATGGTATCATTCCCCACAACGTTGCAGAGGGCTGTGTATAGGCTTGGAATTCAATGCAGTCGGTATGAATAGGATGGTTGTAGATGGACTAAGGGTAGGAATGGGAGAGAGGAAATACTGTTTTCCACCAGTTCCATGGAGTTTCCCACGGAAAAATAAACAACCCTTAGATGTAATAACTTTCTCCTCTCCTGCACACAGCTGGCTTGGGAGCAGTGCTGCAGTGTTCCTTGTTAGTATGAACATGGCCTCTGGATGCTATTAAAATACTAATGGAGCTGGTTAAAAATTTCTCAAATTGTCGTTTTTATTGAAAATTTTTTAACCAGCTCAATTAATATATTACGTGTTGTATACTTATCTACAGTTCTCCTCATCCATCCACATTAGTTTTTACTGCACATTAATAAAGAGCTATAGAGCCAATTTCTTGAAGAACTTCTTCAGATTTCAATGGGAGTTCTGCATGATTAAGGACTACAGAATTTTACTGTGTGTAATTTACCAGGAAGATGATTTGCTAAAAGTATTTAGGTGCTTATCCACTGACAAGTGGACATGAACTGAGGGCAACATAAATTCCATCTGCAAAGACAAGGAGTTAACAGGTTCCATATCTGCTTGGCTTGTTGAGTGACTTCAAGAACAGAGGTTCAGAGAATTCCAGTTACCAGCAAATAACCTCAGTTTATCTATCAGCTATGCTTCTGTGAGCAGCAACGGAAAAGGATTAAGTTGAGATTTTCAAAGCTCTGTATAGGATTTGGATAACTAATTCCTATTAAAATGAATGAGAATCGGGCAGCCCAGCCACCTAAGGGACTTTGAAAATCCCCCTCTCAAAATAGGAAGATTAGCTCATGGCATTTAGCCACTAGTATTCTGTAAGACTATTGCCATACCAAATTTTAGGTTTCAAACTTCAATGTGGGTGGTGAAGCACTGTTTGAAGAAGAGCATGTATACTTTTCACATTCAAAAAATTCTTTATTTTTTCAGCCTTCTCATGCTCAAATATGGCCCAGGGGATGTTGCTCAACATTTGAAAAATGAATAAACAATGCATTTACCTTAATGTCTAGATCAGTCATGGAAGAATGGGGCCCCAAAAGATGAATGCGTCAGAAAATTAAGTGTATGAATACAAGGTTTATAACATAAACAGTTCTGTAGCTTTAACCATAGTGGTAATGTGTGCTATGAATTGCCTGCTGTAATTGCAGATTTTTACAGAAAGGCAGGCGTAATAACATATAATTTATAAGAGGAAATTGGGCCAATTTTTTCATCTGCTGTCCTGTTCTCCATCCTCATCACTGTCTAGGGCCTATAGCTATCAAATATCGTTTCATAGATACCTGTAGAAACAATGTAGTAGAAGAAATGAAATTGCATATTTCTTTTAACCACTTTCCCGTAAAGAAAATAAGATTACTTGTCCAGACACAGAGAGTAGCAGACTTGTACCTAATCTTCATATATATTCATTAAAAAGATGGGATCTGTTCAGCATATGGTCTAAAACTCTAACATCTGTTTTTTTTTTAATCACCTCCACCAAAGACTTTTAAAAGGAAGAAAAAATATTGGGTAAGTATTAACATGTGCTTGATCTAACAAAGCATTTAAGCATGTGCTTAAGTTTAAGCATCTGAGCAATCCTGTTCACTTCAGTGGGAGTATTCACATGCTTAAATGTAAGCATGCGCTTAAGTGCTTTGCTAAATCAGTGCCTGATATATGAAAAGATGAGTGTCTGGGTTTTTAAAATTAAAGCAATATGTAGTAAGACTAGTTATAGTGAAGGGAGGTGTCTGCTCTATTTATAGAGCCTTAACTTTCAAAAAAAATAAAGGGTGCTCCAGTAGGTACACTTCTATTTCTTATGCTTTTTCTCAGCTCAAAGGTGAATGTTTTTGGAAGGAGTGGCTAAGATATGTTTGGCTACTTTGAGTTATTCAAGCACGAATAAGGAAGGGTTTTTCATGCAATAATACTGGTGCTCTTCTGTGTTCAAGTAAAAGAATGGTTTTATTTTAAATACTTCAGATTTGTCCTGTCTGCCTCAGTGAAGATTTTGTCCTTTCCTATGGGTAAGAATAACTTACTGAGGATTTGAAAGAAAAGATTCCTGTGCGTGTGTAGCACATTATTTAATTCAGCCAGGAAAATAGTTTATTCAGGGTTCGATCACAAATTGAAATCAATGAGTCTTTTCATTGATTTCAGTGGGCTTTAGATACAGCTTTCAGTGAGGTTACCCAGCTATCCATGCCAGTGGGCATGTATCTGTATATCTTCTTGGTATCCTACATAAAATGAATTGGTGATCTCAATCCAATTTTAGTTGATAGGTGACTGTGAAAAACAAAACAAGCAAACAAAAAAATAACACAAGTTGCCACTACAACTGACACTATTGTTATTAGTCTGAGAGAAGCCAAGGATTGACTTAGTATGGAAAAGTGAACTCTGTCCATAACTTTTAAATCCAGGTCAAGTGCTTATTTATATGTTAATCATCACTAAAACCTGGTCTTGAGAGAAGTGTCTTATATCTCATAGACCATTACTAGTGAGTTCCATTTCAACATGTCGTGCAGCAGTGCAAGGTTCTTTTCTCAGTAGCAATTCCAGGTTATCTAGTCTCCTCATATTTACTAGCTTTTACAATTACCATTTACTAGCTTTTAAAATTATCTCTGCTGAATCTAAATGGTCTTCACAGTGATCTGTCAGTCACAGGAGTGCTCCCCCCACTGTCCTCATCTCAGCTGCTTGGTATTCTCTAGGCAAATGCTTCATATGCCAACCTCAGAATAAAACAGGCAGCAGAGAGATCTCATGCAGAGGAATGTAATATATCTAGATTCATTGTTTAGGGTCAGCTGTAATAATAAAATACTCCCATACCTTCAAGCCATGCAAACCTGTTGTATTTGTTAATTTAATCTGGATCCTTAATTTGTATTGTGGGAAAAATATTCTCCCATGGATCCTACATGTGGAAAGCAAGGGTGGGAAAGATATATTAGAAATCATTCATTCTGTCATGATTCTGACTTTCATTCTCCACTGGGTCCTTTTTAAATTGTATTTTACAACCCACATCAAAGACCAATACTGGTCAAGATTTACTGCATGCTAATGAACTATAAACACCATGCCAGGAAAGGGCATTTGAAGCTACTGTAAATATCTATTGCACTATGTGCTATTAAGATACATTTATCCTATGAGTTTTACTGGGCAATGGTTTCATTATTGCACCTTCTACTCTGCTTTCAGGCTACTGTTTCAATCTGTGCTTCAGAGCTTTGAGGCTGTACCGAAGAGTGCAAGCATCATTAACACAGCTGGACTTATTCTCAAACCACTACAGCATGCATTGAAATAGAAGTTCCTGAAAGCAGTAAGTTGAAGCATTTATCCAATGCTCAGTATATTGAGTCTGATTCTTCTCTCACTTGAATCAATTTTTACCCAGGTGCAACTACATTGACTTCAGCTGAGTTTCTCCTGATTTATATTGACATAAGTGAGAGGCAAATCAGTTACCACTGTATTTATCTCTTATAAAAGTCTCAGTCATTTCATTTTACATTTTAATGTTGTATGGAAACACCTATGCTTTCGAGGGGGCCAACTCCCTGAAGGCAGTTTAGGCAATTAGGCAGAAAGCTCATCTTCAGGAAGGGTCACTCTTTCGCCTATCTTTGATATGGAACAATAAGGGATGCTTATCAGCCATTTTGACAGTGAAGCTCGTTGGGGCAATCTCTGTAGCTGATCATTATTTACCAGCCTCTGCTGAAGAAGAAACTTTTAGTGAGGAAGAGCAACGACAAAAAATGACCTTTAAGCCTACAAATGTTTCTCCAATTATAGCCAATGCACAAGATTGCAGTGAGAAATATTGGAAGTTTAAAGTATCCATGTTAAACTACTATTAAGATCAGCTGAGGGATTTAAAAAGAAGTCTGACCTAAATTTGATAAAGGAACCATTTTAAATCTCTTAAATTAAATTAAACTGATGTACTTGCAAATTCTCTAAGTTCATTCTCTACTCAAAATTAATCCTGCAGTTTTGTGGAGAATACACTGTACTCATCATACATAACAAAGTGGTTGAATCCTTTAAGTGCAAAACTCAATCTTAGCTATGAAACCCAACCAGCATTTCCATAGTTAGCAGAACTGATCACAAATTGGAATTTCTATCCAGCAGGAAATTTTGATATTTCAACATTTAGTTTTTTCCTGAACTGAGACCAAAATATCAAATTGAAATTTGTGGAATGCATAGTGCATTATGAGTGACATAGTCTAACGGGGGAGACCAGCCCATAGGCGAGAATGGGGGTATAAGCTACAGGCACTACAGTTCCCATGAGGTGTCACAGCAGTTTAAGTGGGCACGCGTTAATGTTGAGCTAACCTGAAACAACATTTTAATTCAGTTCAACAAAGTGTAATGTTTACATTTGGGATGACCTGACTAAATATAATATCTTCTGTTTTCCAAATGGATAATCAAAATAATTCAGCACAACTGACATTTTCCTGAAGAAAACTTTGATTTTGGGGGAAACTGCATTTTGTGCTGAAAAAAACATTTTGATAGAAAACTCTTAATCAGCACTACTAATCTCCTTTTATTAGCCCAGTTGGGAATTGGAACATAAATGAGAAACACATTGCTGTTGTTTATTATTTGTATTACCATAGCACCTAGGAGTCCCAGCCATGGCCCAGGACCCTCTTGGTAGGTCCCATATAAACAACAGAAAGACGATCCTTGCCCCAAGAAGCAAAACCCAGAGTGACAAACAATTTGACCCAAATTGAGAGGTGGGGGGGAGGCTGTTCCCATGAATTCCAGATCAACCTGTAATTATTTTTCAACTGGGTGGAATTGGTTAGTCACAACCATAAAAATAATTGTATGGAACTCCCCCCACCCCTCCAAAAAAAAAAAAAAAAAAGAGAACCACAGATAAATTCTTTTCCCTTCTATCATTTGCAATGTTTAGCTTCTCAGAAGTCTTTCCATATTTCTTTATAAAATCTTAAATGATGAGGGAAGCTTTTCTAGCTTCTTATATGGGATTTTTTTTAGTTCTCCAAAAAAAAAAGTATAGTTCTTCTCTGTACTATAATCATCTCTTATCTCTTTCTTTTATTCCTAGTCTAGATTCCCAGGCCAGAAGGGACCACTGTAATTATTTAGTCTGACCTCTGCTATAACACAGACCATAAACTTCTCCAAATAATTCCTAGATCATATCTTTCAGGAAAACCTCCAATCTTGATTTAAAAATGGCTAGTGATAGTGAATCTACTCCTCTAGATACAGATCCACTTGAGGATGATTCCCTGCTTGAGATCTCTTAAAAAGTAACTAATCAGCCATCTTTTAATCCATATAATATGTGCCCTATTAATTTTATATTCCATTTTTTAATCATACAGTTATGTAGTACCAAGTCAAATGCCTTGCAGGAGTTCAAATATATTACATCAACACTATTGCCATCATTGATCAAATGTTCAGTCTCATAAAAAATATACTGAGTTTGCCAGAATCTGTTTTCCATAAACCTATGTAAATTCACATTAATTATATTACCCTCCTTTAGTTCTGTATTAATGGAATCCAGTATCAGCTGCTCCATTATCTTACCTGGGATAGATGCCAGATTGATAGGTCTATAATTGCCTGGGTCATCCCATTTACTCTTCTCAAATATTGGCATAACACTAGCTTTCTTTCAGTCTTCTGAAACTTCCGCAATGTTCTTAGACTTCAAGTCAACATTGACAGACTAGAGAGCCCCTCCACCAACTCTTTGAAAACTCTTGGATGTCAGTTACCTGAATCTGCAGATTTAAAAATATCTTACTTTAATATCTGCTAATTAATATCCTCCTAGGATACTAGTTGGAAAGAGTTATCCGTTTTTTCCCAAACACAGAACAGAAAGATGTATTGAATACTTCTGTGTTGTTGATGATTTTAACCTTTCCGTCTAGTAATAGACCGCTGTAGCTTTAAGGAGCGCCATATCTTTTTTTATAGGTGTCATGCATGTACCTCATGGTGTTTTATATATGGTAAGTGGTTATAAGAATCATGCTTGGAAGATCAGCTTGTTAAAGGGAACGTGGAGTAGAAAGGTTGCAAAAGATGTTCTGGGAGCTGAACTCTTCAATTCCTTGGACCAGAAATGTGATTATATTCCATAGCTGCTGAAGCAAGGAGCAAATATAAAGCTCTGGGACCAGAAATCCCGATTTCTGGCATAGACTGCATTTAGTCCTAAAATTACTACAAAACTAGTGCAAAGATGTGTCGCCAAGATGCGATCCACAGAAGTTGCCGCACACTCCTGCAGAGACCAGCTGCAACCCATCTAATGCTTGGACCAGAGAAAAAGGGAGTAGAGGAAAGATTGTTCAGTCTCCCTGTCATTTCTACGGCAGCAAAGCTGACTCACAAAGCTTCAGCCACACCTTGTTGACTCTAGTTGTCTGGTGCTAATCACTTTTTTTGGTAGAGTTACACTGACATACACAAGCAGAATTTCCAGTATCTGCTTTCCATATATTGGAAACGTTGTGCATTTAGCCATTACTGATCAATGGAGAGAGTTCTTAACACAAAGGGGGTAAAAAAGCAAGCTATCTAATCAAGCTACAACTGCAGACACATGTTCAATACATACAATTCCACTTTACCACACACAGAACGTCATATGTCTCAAAATAGATTTTGGTTCAATCTCAGATTAATTTAGAGAAGAGAATAATTTGCTTGATTTGATTGAAACTGGCAGTCCTATAATGGCTGATTGAGGTCTCAATATCAAGTGTATATTGCATCACAGGAAGAGAGAAATGCATTTTCCAGTTTCCTTTGCGAAAGTTTTATCTCAGGCGGCAACAAAGTAGTCAACAAAAAATGTTTCCATGAAATATCAAGGGGGGAGATGTACATGATATTGAAAACAAAATGTGGAGTGTTTGTTTGATTCTAACTGAGGCACCGTTCTGATCAAATATTCCTCTAACAGTACACTGTATGCTGAGCAATTTACACACCTGGTTAGCCTACATTCCTGCTGTTTATCAGATGAAACTGTGGCAGATCAAATCTCCCTTACCATGTGCAAGGGTGTTAAAAGTACTTTAGCAGTGGGAAAAATGACATAAATTCCTACAGCTAATGTGTAATCCATTTCATTGGCTTTTTACCCTCAAATGCTGTCAAACATTGTGTATTCAAGGATAGAAAACTCCTGTTGGTGCTGTAATTTTAACTGCAGGGACTGTGCTTGACACACTTGGTAAACCTTTTGTAAGCGTAAGTCCTAGTTAAGCCTGGACCAGCCATGTCTCAAACTTGGATACAGTGTATGGTTGGGTGGCAGTATGAATGGCTATCTTAGTCCATTCTAATTTGTGTGGTGAGGCCTGACAGGCCATTTAATGTTCACCCCTTATCTCCATGTGCTTATGTATCATCCCAAACCTCTGCATGATCAACGGGACTCTTCAATAAGGTGCGGGCCACCAATTCAGATTCTCTGCTGTTTATGACTTATGAGGAGAGGCTGAGGGAACGAGACTTGCTGAGTCTGCAGAAGAGAAGAATGAGGGAGAATTTAACATCAGGTTTTAACTACCTGAAGGTAGGTTCCAAGGAGGATGGAGCTAGGCTGTTCTCAGTGTTAGTATATGACAGACCAAGGAGCAATGGTCTCAAATTGCAGTGGGGGAGGTTTAGGTCGAATATTAGGAAAAACTTTTTTCCCTAGGAGGGTGGTGAAGCATGGAATGGGTTACCTAGGGAGGTGGTGGAATCTTCATCCTTAGCTCTTTTTAAGGTGCGGCTTGACAAAGCCCTGTCTGGGATGCTTTAGTTGGGGTTGGTCCTGCTTTGAGCAGGAGATTGAACTAGATGACCTCCTGAGGTCCCTTTCCACCCTAGTCTTCTATGGTTTTATGTTGCAATAGGTTAAATCTCACCCAAAGTAGAGCAGTCCTGACATCTAAGGGGTTGACTCCTTGCCTTGTGATCAAGACATGCCCATATGCCCATTTCTGTGTAACTGAAGAAGCACTCCACTGAAACCACAGCTGCTGGCATCTGTGGAAACAGAAACCGTATAAAACGCTAGTAATATGTATGTGGCCAGTAGATTCTTTAGAACCTGAAAGGGGAGGTTCTGTGCCTTATCTCAAATCTCTGCAATGTCTGTTAAGCAACGCATAAAGACCTAAGTCATCTGAAGCTAGGCTGAGTGTGAATTTATCCCACTGCCTTAACTCAATGAGGCTCTACTCTGATATATTTTTGGTGCTCTCATTTCAGTTATTGAATAACTTCCCCCCTTGGATCTGCCCTCTACACCACTCAGATGCCTGAAGAATCCTGTTTGGATTTGCCACAGTGTACATTTTTCGTTTTGCTTCAGAAACCTTAATTACTTTAGACCTGGTTTTAACCTTATCTCAGGGGTCGGCTTGTGTAAATCCGCCCAGCTCTATTGCTTTCGACTCACTGCTTCTGTTTCATTGAAGAGATTCTACCTAGAGTCTTCAGGCCTGGCTTCCTGCCATGGATTTAAAGAACCATTTCCTCATAGGTATCACCTATGCTTCTTTTGGTGCTGCATTGTCCTTTTCCATATTTTTCTACTGTAATTTTAGAATGTTAATGCAGGATCTGGTTTCAGTTATTGGTCTTTATCTTAATGCCAGATGTTCCAGAAGCTACCTTTTTAAATACGTCAGTCACCAAAAGACCTTTATTCATTCTGAGCCAGTTAGCATCGTGCTAACTGTCCACGAGTCAAGTTTCCTCCCCAAGGAGATGTCCGTATCACTGTATGTCACATGAATGATTCACTCTTTTACACTTTGTTGATTGCAGGCATCGTGATGTGAACCATTTCAGCTTTTTCTATTGGCAGTAACTTTGAGTCTGTTGGTGGCATTTGTCTCTTTGACACTCTGTCCTAGAGATTTCCCATTCATCACAGCTATAGGCTGCTACAAATAAGTTGTTCTCGCCTCTCATGAAGGTTTCAGCAATGAAGGGCAAGGTCACATCATCTGGAGGTGTACAAAAGATTGTGTCACTTTGGGCTCTGAAATGAGTCCTGAAAGGTTCATGTTGCAGTGTGACAACTTTGCACATAGTCAAGCTGTCCTTCCTCTTTGTAAGGCATTTCATACTGCTCCCAACAGACCGTAATGGAAAGAGCATTGCATATTTATCTCCTACATCATAACTATTTACATCCTCCTTGCTTCGGTCCCCTGAATCAGCATTCACTGTAACATAACATTAACACTGAGCAACAAGCACTATGAATGAAATACCTATCACAATCACATTTGCAATTCAAAATTACCAGAAAAACAAACCAACTCCCATTCAACTGATCTTTACTTTTCCTGGATCTCCTCCATCATCATTGCCAATCTACAGGACTTGTCATTATTTTATTCTATTTGAACTTTCTTTGAGGGAGAGTCTTTAATATTTAGAGATAGGGACATCAAAATGACACATACATTGGTTTCATAGTTGAAAAGATTTCCCCAGATTCCTTGCTGAAGTGTAATATATCCATACTTTTTTCCCATATGCTCTCTTCTTCCTGCCATCTTGGGAAATGTTACAAGACCCATTTGCATCACAGCATGGCTGTGTATTTCCTTATAATTCCAAATGCTATAGTTGTGTGGTGTCCAAAAGAGATCATAACATGTTGCTGCTGTTAAAAATGATGGGCCAAACCATTTCAAGAGAATGTGAGTGTCTTGCATTGTAACATAATATTTACAGGATGTCATTTAGCTTGCGGGTTTGAGTATCACATGCAAAGTGAGGTCTATTGTCTGATATTTGTTCCCAGAATTTAAATGTAAATATTGAATGAGCTGATGTTCTGATGGCAGAAAGAAGTGGTAATTCTGAAAGGGACACTAACACATAGAAACGATCTTAAGCAAGTTAAATATTTTATTTATCTATCTTTCTAGATTTGCAGACACTATAAAGGAGTGATTGAGTCTATTGACTCCAAGCTACCAGAGCTGGTCCTTTAGCTCAAACTGTATAAAGTCACATTCTAGACCTGATAGTCTAAGGTTCAACTCCCCCCCCCGCCACCGCTGCCCCATGACTCTTCATTGTATGTGGATGCTTACCAAAGCACGTAACATTGCTTCTATTCTCTGAATAATTAAAATTTTATAAGCAAAGAGCAAGAACCACTGGTGTGAGTAGCAAATACAAGTGATTGAGCAAACATACTAGTTTGTAAATTAATATAGGTGTTTGTGAGAACAGCCATTCCTCAGCATATGAACTGAGGTTGATGAAAAAGTGCAAAAAAAAATCTGCAAGAATGGCTGAATTGCAAAGCTATTCAGAAGTTGTGAAAATGTTCTTGAATGACTTCCCCAGTATTCCCGCACCTCAGTTCCCCAGGACAGAGAAGAAAAATAAGTGCTGTCTTTTTCAATGAAAGAAATGTGGGCTGATTATAATAAATGATGTTTTATATTTTACAAACGGTTAATTTCATATATATTGTGACACCTTGCCATGTGTCATAAGAAACTAACTTAGCTTACTACAGTTTATATCTTAATTAAGTCCCAGTCCTGCCATCCTTCCATGTATGAAACTTTAATTGGAGTCAAAGGAAGGATAAGGCCTGATTGATTAAGACCATAATTGTTAATATGATCTCTATAGTAACTAGAATACATCATGACTATACTTTTATATATATATGGAGAATGAACCAGCACTAGTTGTTCATGTGGGTTTAAGTGACACAAGGAGAGGAGATCAGAAACTTTGCAGATGAAATTCTGATGGAGACTAAAAGGACAGAAGCTGGTGTTTCTGCTGCTGCTGCCGCCAGTTAGACAGCTATGACTGAAAATGATTACAGAAGTGAATGATGGGTTTATCTAGATGATGTAATAGAGAATGCAGAATTTTTGGGTAATTAGGATTGCTGTGACAGTGAGGTTAATAGAGATTGAAATAGGAGACAGAGCCTGCATTTCAAGAGGGAAAGAACAGGTAGCCTGACAGCAAATCCTGAATATTATATGTGACTTATTTTTTTTTGTGGTAAACTCAGATATGGAGTGGGAAGACTTACCAAAAGAAATAACGCACAACTGGCAGGGAACTGTTGATGTTTTTAAAGTGGTAAGGAAGTTGGTAAGTGGAAGAATATGTCCGTGCTCGCATGCTCTCACCTAATTCCCCGTGAACAATGGAAATATCTGGGGCTAAACCCCATGGTCTTTGTTCAGGCAGAGCTCCCATTGAAGTTAATGGGCATTTTGCCTGAGTGTGGACTCCAGGATTTGGTTCTTGGAAACTTTTAATTTTTTTTTTTTAAATGCATAGATGAGAAAAAAATTGCAGCTAAGAGAACTTATGGTGTTGGTATGATTTGATGTGTTTTGGCACAGAGGCTCATATATTTTTGTGATAGCTTAGCTTTTAATGGATTTTCTCTACTTCCCTTGATTAATGTCTTATTAATGTCTTTTAATGACTATTTTTATAGTAAAAATAAGGTTTTATGATCCTAACTACAGGTTTATTAGAATTGTGAAAGGTCTTTAATCAGCTGTTAATTAGTTAACTGGATTGGAAACTGAGTCCTGAATGGGTTGGATTTCCTTAGGTGAGCCGTTTAAATACAAATCTGCTTCATTTTAAAAGGCAATACAAGCTGCTGTTTTTGTTTAAAAGCACAACCACACCAGGTGCTAGGTTTGAAAAGTAAAATGATCAGGAAACTAGACATTTAAATATTAAAAAAAAAAAAAAAAAAAAAAAAAAGCCTCAAACAAAAGATTTAAGCTCGACTTAGAACAAATTATACACAATCTAACACAGGTAACTTAGTAGCTGTGAAGTGTTTAACAAGCCTTTAAATTTTTTTGCTGAGGAAAATAGAACTGATATGTCTGGATCTGGGAACACCATTCCCAATTTGTGAACAGTGAAGTTTTTTAGGGTAGAAAAATAAAAGTAAGCCCCAACCTTTAGTATCTGCTGAAAGCTGTAGAGATGCTCCCCTATTGTGACTATAAGTGATCAGGGTATTGTGAGGATTGAAGAGAGGCAGCCCTAGAGTAATTTGTGATGGGGCACTATGTATGCAGGACAAAACAGTGGATCCCAGTGAGAGAGATGCGCTAGAGAAAGAGTTGGGCCCAGATCCACAAAGGGATTTAAGTGCCTAAACCCCATATTTAGTGCACAGACTTAGGCAACACAGTGATCCACAAACCGCTCACTCAGCTGCCAGATAACCCTGTAGATGCCCTAATTCAGGATTTGTCGATAGAATAGTCTGAAATGGGGCACACTCCTTCTCCCGTTGAAGCCATTCCTCTTTTGTATTAAATATTAATTGGGCCAGAGAGAGAGAATGACTCTGTACTCTGGTGGCTAGGGCACTCCCCTGAGATTTAGGAGATCCATGTTCAAATTCCTTCTCCTTATTAACAGGGGTGGGAGGGAAATTGAACTGGAGTTTCCCACCTCCTGTATGAGTGTCTTAACCATTGGACTAAAAGTTAGAAGGGAGGCCATCTTATTCTTCTCCTCCTTCTTCCTAGCTGTTTTGGGCGAAGCTTGGCAGGTGCATAAGCCATTCTCATAAGAAGTAAAAATGATTAGGGGACTAGAGCACATGACTTACAAGGAGAGGCTGAGGAAACTAGGCTTGTTTAGTCTTTAGCAGTCTTTAACTAGCTGAAAGGGGATTCCAGGGAGGATGGAACTAGGCTGTTCTCAGTGGCTGTAGATTCCAGAACTAGGAGCAATGGTCTCAAATTGCAGTAGGGGAGGTTAGGTTGGATATTGGGAAAAAATTTTCACTAAGAGATTGGTAAAGCACTGGAATGGGTTACCTAGGGTGGTGATGGAATCTCCATCCTTAGAAGTTTTTAAGGTGTGGCTTGACAAAGCCCTGGATGGGATGATTTTATTTGGGGTTGGTTCTGCTTTGAGCAGGGGGTTGGACTAGATGACCTTCATAAGGTTGGAAGGGACCTCATCTTCTATGAAACACTGACCCCACCAAAGAGGTTCCTGGCTGTGGATAACAAGTAGACACAGGTATAAGGCCATGAACTCTCTGAGAAGGGGCAGTGATTAGAATACACTCCTCTAGTTGGCATCTCCTATTGGTTAACTTAGGTAGCTCCCTGCCTACTGTTCATCCCTTGATGGATCCCATTCTCAGGTACCTAGCTCTCCCTATTCATTAGACAGGGAAGCCTAAGAGCTTAACTTGGACTTTGTGGATTCCCACATGTACAACTATTGCTGGCTTATCCTCCATTTACATATGAACATGTAGTCCCTCTGTGGCTCAGGGCCTTGGTTGCTACTGGAAAATTTATAGCTGCTGCGCACACACAGGCTGTTTTTGAGCCAAGAGCCTTAAGTAATAGCAGGAAAAATAGCAAAGAACTAATAATAATAATAAAACTAAACATGTCATCTCAAGGCAGCTTGGTATCTGGCAGCATTTATTATTATGGAAATAATGGCAACAGCAAAGGACAACTTAATTCTTGTTGTGAATACTTTTCCTTTTCCACATAACACGTAAGACATTCTGAGAGACGTTAATTCACTAAACCTCTCAAATTATTTTTAGGCTATGAAATAAATGTTCTTAACTGTTTCTCCCACTGAACATTTATCATCTTGGAGAGTTCACCAGTCTTAATAGGTCACCTATATATGCAGTAATTATCTATTTACTTAATGCATATGGGGAAGAAAATATGTACCTTTAGGGAGTTTCCTGTTTAACTTTATAGGAATAATCTGACTGGAGATAGACATGTGGCAAAGGTATATTGAATCTACAACCTTGTTTTTAATCAGGTGCTGTAGCAGAACAATGAATCAGATCCTTCAAGTCCTTTGTAAGATGGCAGAATGAGTAAGGGGTCTGGTAATCTAATTTAAATCACCTCTGCATTTAGCCTTGACTCTCCTAAGTTTCCTTTTTGACTATTTCCGAAGTTCAAGGTTCTTCCAACTCTGATGGAAGCTGATGCATTACCCATATGACAGCCCATGTCATGCTGGCTTTAATAGGGAAAGCTCTGATTGGACAGAAGGTCAGAAAAGAGGTATAGCCATGAACCTTTCCACAAGCGAAGTGATGATTCTGCTTTCCTGCCATGCTTGCAGTAGGTTTGTGAAGGAAGGATAAGGAATTTTGGATTGCCATGGTCTCCCTGATCTAGGCAGAACTCCGCACTGTTCACTTAAGGTGAAATGCCCTCCTGTGCCGAGGGCTAGCAGTAGGTTTAGAGAACACTTAAGTCCCGCTTAAACTCTCAGAATAGAGCTTGATAGGGATTTTAGATGATGTGGCAGTTCCTCTGTACAGCAGAAGGCATAGGAACCCTATTTTTGTACATAAAAATGGGGATTCATATGATTTTTCTAGTGCATTTCACATAAAGTATAGTTACAACAGGAAATCAATGGGAAATTGCAGAAAAATACTGGACACTAGTATCAAGTTCAAATTGAAAGACAAATGCAACTGGTGGATAATATATGGTTTTCTTACCTGTAGATATTTTTAGGTTCAGCTATTTATTGTATTGAACACTACTTCACTCTGTTTATTTTGGCAGTTTGTTCCTGTCTTGATGATACAGTGAATACAGACAGACATTCTGCCTGAATAGGTTTTGATGCTATTTCTCTCTTTAATCTCTTATTTTCAAATTAGATTCTTTCTGAAACTGCTTATTTTGCATGGCATCCATCAACCAGTTCCTTTCTATTCAGGATCTCATCGGTTTCACTATACTTCTTCTGAGTTCTGCTTCATCCTGCCCCTTCATCTTCTTTTTACTAGTTAAATAAATCCCATGAGGCTAATCTTGCAATAAACCACGTCTTTCTTTCTACTCCACTCTAAACTGTTCCCCTTTTCTGATACTTCTGAGCCATCTTCATGGCTCTTCCATCAGCCTGAAGGTTACTATATGTGTCCTATAGAGGATCTTTTGCTTCCTTAAAAGACTTTCTTTTCCAAAATAAAAACATCTTTTTCTATTTGTTTTCACTTTAGAAATAGAGATAAGGTCTACCCTTATTTTTCTGGAAGATACTATTGATGACTGGAAAAATGGCATGATTAAAATATCAGGGAAACTATGCCATTAAACTGACTGACAGGGAAAGTGATTTTTATGCAGACTTGCTTTTTGTTTGCATTTGTTACTACTGTTGCCTGAAAAACACTTTGGAGATCAAATGCCTCAGTTAAAATTCAACATGCAGTTATTAAAATGTATTTGTATCATGGTAGCACCTAGAGCTCCCAATTGAGATTGCTAATCTGTGTCTCAAGGAATTTACAGTCTAAATGGATAAGGCAGACAAAGGAAGTATTGTGATCCGTGTTTTATGTTTCAGGGATCTGAGAAACAGAAGGATTAAGCAATTTGCCGAAGTCAGAAAAGTAAACTTTGGTAAAACCAAGTCTGAACACAGTTCACTGGAATGCTAGTCCACTGCCTTAACCATAATATCCTCCTTTTGGAGTGAAAGAGCTCACAGACCATATGAGACTTCCAGCAAAAATAGCTAAGCCTAGCATAGCTGTTCCTGATTATTTGAAGGCTTATAACACACATAGTTTTGCATATTTTTTTTAAAGTCATCTTTATGTATAATAAAGAGTATAACCCTATTTATATTTCTTTTGTGCAGGTTAGTAGATGAGCCCTAAACAAAGCGCATTTTGCTGTAACTAAACACTGATCTGCTTGGAGCATGGAACGGCTTATATTTTGTATCTGCTTGGCCAAATATTCAAATCTGTCTGCCTGATGAGCAAGCCTCTTACTTGTGTGCACAGAGGGGAATTTTAAGCTGCATAAATGTCTGTTGAGTGTAAGTGTGAGGAAACTTCGATCTCGGGTGCGTGTCTACATTGAACTCTTTAAAACGAGCAACAAAAAAAAATTGATAGACATCGTGTAGCCCATGCAGTGAGTATATAGCTATGCAGTAATAATAGTTATATAGTAAGTAAAGGATAAAGGGGTAAAGAAGTGATAGCAGAAACGCAAGAGATGGATAGGCCTGGACCTATAAGGATAGTTTAAGCAGTTAACATTAGTATAAGGCGAGCTGACAAGGAGTAGTTGCACAAAAAATTAGCATAAATAAGTAGCTAACAGTGCACTTAACTCACAGTTTTGTTCATAGTCTCTGTAATAACCACAAGTGTTGCAAACTGCTGATAGTACTCACAAGATGCCATTTATAGCTCTTTGGGATATCTTTAGTTAGGGACCTCAGTAGAGGTTTGACCACAAGAAGGCAAGGATAATTGATGGACATATATGCTAATAAGCTTATGGTAAAAGGATTGATAGCCTGTGGGAGAAGCAAAAACACCGAGAGTCCTGTAGCACTTTAAAGACTAACACACGTAATTTCTGCGGGCATAAGCTTTCGTGGGTTGAAACCCTAAGTGGGTTGCAGCCCATGAAAGCTTATGCCTGCTTAAAGCGCTACAGGGCTCTCTGTGTTTTTGCTGTATACAGACTAATGCGGCTACCCCTCTGGAACTATGGGAGAAGGGCACATCAATACTCATGGAGTGAGGAATTACAAATAAGGAAAAGGGGCTGACACCCCTACTGAGTATGTAATGAGGCATAGTGGTGTCAGTATAACACAGTGCAAAAGCGGTATCCTGGCCTGTGTGAGATGACAGCCACTGGTGATGGTGAAGGGGAAGATGACACTAACTTGTGAAGTATATGGATGCTCTACCTCCCTTGCTGCGTTAGGGTGGTTGTGACTTCGCTAACTGTTAATAAAACTAATCAATATCGTGTGATTTCCTAAGTGTGTGTGTGGCATCTGCGAATATTGGGCATAGGTGCTGGAACTGGGGCTGCAGCTGCAATCCCTGGCTTGAAGTGGTTTCCATCATACACAGTGGTTAGTTTGGTTCAGTGGCTCTCGGCACCCCTAAGATGCAAACTGTTCCAATTCCTCTGACACTGGAGCTCCCAACTGAATATTAGTTCTGATAATATTGGGCCTGATCTTGCAACAACCTACCAAATTTCAGAATTCTAATAGGGGAAACCAAATTAGCTGTGTAATCAATGTACAATAGATTACAATATAGGATCAATATATCAGGCAGCATCAGTTAAAGCTTCCTGATTCCGAGAGTTGGCTCTGTCCAGGCCAGATTTTATTTAGAGCTACTGCTGGGCAACTCTGAGTTGTACCATTGACAAAGAGTACTTTAATGGACCTGAGCAGTACAAATGGATTGTAATGCACCAGAAACTCTGGTGCATTGAGTTAAAATTGGGACAGATGCTAGACACAGAAACTTACAGGAAAAATACATAAAAGCTACAGTCTTTATTCTTAAGAACATGGTTGAGAAGGAACTGTAAAACAATCCAATTGCTAGAATGATGGAATTTAGCCAAACTTTTTATCACTAGAAATCTAATTTAATCTCAGACTAATGCATCCCCAAAATATTTTTGAAACTCATATGGAAAATTAAAATCTTCTTTAAGCCATTAGGGATATCTTAGTTAAGCAGCCTATTTGTTTCCTTGGTAGCGCTTTTCATGTTTAATTTTCCCTATAGTCTATCTCTTCACTGTAAGAAATTGAGAAAAATATCACTTCCCTTTATCTTGTCAAAGTTCAAAGATAATTATTTGCCTCAGCTAGAATGAGGCAAATTTGGGGGGAATATTTCATGGCACAAATGGTGCCTCTCTTACTGTTCACCAGCTATCTGCAAGCAGCTTACTCATTCCATAAAAGTATTCACAAAATACTTTTTACAAGTAATATTTGGTCTGTAGCTTGCTTGTGACCTGTGAGAACATGTGCTCTTCCAAATTTGAGATGTGTGGGTTGATTTTTTTTATTGGACGCAAGTCATGGTATAGTTTCTGCTCCCTAACTGCATAAGTATAGCTCTTGAATTGGGTGTGACATCTCCCAGGGTAGAGTCTGGACTGCTGCATTGTTGTGCCTCCTTAACTCTCCAGTCTGGTGTGCATTATGCCTGGCTTGTTGTGTGAGCTGTCACTCTGCCCATGCACCCCAACTCTAGCATGCAAGTTATCTCCAAACCAATACCAGACTACTATGCCCAGCCACTCTTCAATTACATATAAAATGACACCCGCATATCCCTAATCCTAGCCATGCACCCCGGAAATGTGCTGTCTTGTACTGCTCAGTTACTTACTAAGCAATACAAACTCATAACGTCTGTTGTTTTGTCACAGCTAAGGAATCTGCACCAGCTCTTGTTAATCTGAGGAGACCTTGCCCAATCATTTCGATCAAAAACACACTGGTGTAGATAAAACATTAAAAGAAGTGTATTAACTAAAAGATTTTAAGTCATGATAAATAGACTAGGCATAAAAGGACAGAATTCGTTACAAAAAGAAACAGAATGATAAAATCGCAGTCTAATTCCTAAACTGTACCAAGCTAAGTTAAACTTGAAGCAATAAGGTTTCTCTTACCCAAAAGCCTACAGTGGTCTGAAAAAACTTTCCGGTTAGGACCACTATCCCATTTCAGTGATATTTGTCTTCCAAATGATCTTGTTGCCTTCCGTAAAGGTGATAGAGGAGGGGTGGCCAGGGGCCTCTATTCCCCCTTTTTGTATCTTGACCCTTTTTTACTGGGAAAGTCTTTGCTGTGTCATGGGGTCAGGAGGTTTCATTACCTACCTGTTCTGCACTCAGTCCTTCATAAGAGTGGTAAATTCTTGCTTGCACCTTCTGTATACTTGTAGCTTGGGGTATCTGAGGGGACGACATGCCCGTCCTTTGTTTATAATTCATTTGTTATTTCTAAAAAGTTAACTTGTGGGAGTTGCCCATCCTCTCAGTATATTTCAGTAACAAACATATAGAAAAAAACCCTCATAACTCCATGTACAGTCATGATATAAGCATGTTAAGAGGACAGTAATATTTAACAGATTATGACTTTTTAGATGATACCTCACAAGGCATAGTTCAAGATATATCCTTACCATATACAAGTGGTCAATATGAGGATACAAGGTGTTATTTTGAGGTAAAATTGGTTACTGAAATCTTTGGTTTTTTTATGATAATTTTTTAAAACAATATTTCAAAATTTAGTTTTAGTGGCAGAAAACTCTTTATTTGACATTTTTCCTCTTCCTTCAGTAGTGGAAGCGATGGGGTGGGAAGAAAAATAAAGAAAAGTGTAATAGAAAAGTAAGAAGAAAGTAGGATTTTCCCTACCAAAATTAACCTTTTAAAAAGAAATTCACTTTGAAAAATTTAATTGAAAACTATTTTTTTGTGATTAAAATTCATTTTGGTCAAACCATTTTTCATAAAAAAAAAAAATCACAAAACAACTTTTTGATGGAAAAATTCAGCCAGCCGTTTAACTCTCTAATGCAATCACAGGCTCAGCCTACATGTAAATTTCATTGTACGTTTAACCATTTTATTCATGTGTGCTTTGCAGGTATCTAAAGGGAGTGGAAAGGAATCTTTTGTCACCACACGTCTGTCTCATTCCCTTTTTACAGATAAAGCACAGAGAGATTGAGACGTGTGTAGGGTCGGACAAGAAAGAGAGCAAGAACTGAACCAGAAGCTTCTATGAGCTATGAGAGCAGTCTAACTATTGGACAATGCTTTCTGTTGTTCAATTCGCTGAGGCCAGGCTTACATCCAATTTTCCCTCCTCAGAGGTTGAGGATGTCATTTTATCACTTCACCTCAAAAACTGTGAGTGAGTGTAGCAGCACAGTGTCACGTGTTCAAATCTATATTTGAAAGAGATGTGCCAAGTTTTTATGAGGCTTCATCTATAAAAGCACAGAGGCTCTATTTTTCACTTGATATGACACTAATAGATAAATTTCATCTGCAAGAGATCTTTTTCTTTTAATTACTTTTTGTTAGTAGCTCTCATTAGAAGAGAAGGTAATATAACCGCAGCTTTCTTGTTTTATGTGCTTTTTCCAGGAACCTTTATAATCCCCACCCACCTTTTTTTGTTTCATTTCTTTATATTTCTCTTGTGTTGAGTTAAAAGAAAAAGAAAATAGGGTTTCTTCTTTTTCTGGCTCCTCTTTGTTTTGCTGTTTGAATCCCCTGTGGCCCATTATCTGTGGTATAGCAGCTCTCCCTCTTGAGTTGCCAGCTCCTTCTGATTAACTCCTGAAGCTATCTTTGAAGTATCGGTAAGAAAAATGTCAGTAGGTAAATACCCCATTCTGAGTTTTTTTTGTATAGCCAAAGATGAATATTCAACCATCTAGAGATGATCTGTTGGATTTGGTGTCAGTTACTTATCACTTTTCCTTTTCAATTTTTTTTAAATGTTTCACTTCACAATAGTCTGAAAAGTCCACTCTATGCTGCAATTTTCAGCCGGAAGAAATAAGCTGTTCTTTATAGTGAAAATGCCAAAGTTGTGTATATTGGGTTATATACAGAACAATTTCTTCTTAAACTAGTAATAGTAACAGTATTTACAGTAACAGTAATAGTACTGTTCTTACCTGGGTGAAATCTTGTTCTGGGTTGTTAAAACACGATTGAGATTGATGGGTCTGAACACACCATTTAATTAGCATGATTGTAACAATGTGTTAATCACAAGCCCGCACATAAGACATAGGAAGCATGTCAAACTGCCCAGGAGGTTTGGACCCTGCGGGCAGAAGGGTGTTTTTTGAGTATTTGTTTTGGGAAGGGGTGTGGGGAGGAGAAGGGGGTTGTGAGAAAATGCAGAACCAGAAGGAATCTGAAGGAATCCAAGCCGAAGCCTGTAGGTATGGTGTGACCTTGCCGTCAGATTGACTTATCTGGATCGACTGAGTAGTTGTGAAGACCCTCTCAGTTGATCCAGAAGTCAACGTACTAAAACCACCTCCTCAAGTGGTATAGCGCTGTGTCGATGGGAACGCGGTTCCCATTGGTGCAGTGCAGTGAAGACAACGTGCAGAAGAGAAGCACAGAAGTCGATAGGAGTTACGCAAGTTCTTTGCGTACTTTGTGTAACTCCCATCGACTGCTGCTGAATTGCTGAGGTAAATGTAGACCAAGTCCTAGAGAAGGGTTCTGGGCTGGGGGCTGGCTGAAAAGAAATTTGGACCCGTAAGCTAAGAAACCATTCCTTTTGCCTAAGACTCCTCCTGCATTTGGAGAAGCAGACCTCTATATATTCCTTGTAAATAAACAAGACTGCATCAAAGAAAATAGCAGACTCCATCAATTTCTACTTCAAACTGAAACATTCCCAGGGCCCCAAACTTTGACTAGTTGCTCAGGTCAAAAAGGGTAACACTGAGGTATATAACATTTAGAAATAAATGATTGGTTCTTCTTACAAATCAATGGCACACTCTGGCATACTGTTGCTAGCATATTCTTCGATGTGTTTAATTTAGTTTGTGACCCTCTTGAAAAGAAATGCCAACTAAGAATGAAATTATACATTTTTGCTTACAGTTTGTTGCTTGCATGAGTTTTTCAGAAAGCATAAAGTCCTAGAAGAACTGCAGAGCATAAATATATTTCTAATTGAGATCCATCTGTCCAGACTACTGTTACTAGGATACACAAGCATACAGTGTACACATCCAAGCTCCTCTTTATTTCAGGATAATGTGATCCTTGACTTGTTGCAATGTGTAACAGATAATGCAACAAAAGCCACTTATAGTTGATACTATGTCTATCTCTGCTTAAAAATTGTCCCCCTTTTGGTTTCATAATTCAAACATTTCTGGCCCTAACTTTGTTGATCTGTAATTGAATTTTTAGGTACTTGCTCTGGTCAGGGTTCAATGTTGCTTTGTAGTTTTATTAAAAAAAAAAAGTCAATATAAACTTTTCATATGAAATTTTCAAACCCGTAATTAAGTTTAGATTTCTGATGTAAAGTGGAGACCATAAATATGCAATGACCAATATGATTTTTCTTTTTGTTAATTCAGCTTGTCTAAGTAAATTGTAATGTTTCATAAAACTTCAATTTCATAAGTTTTGAGGGTCACCCAGCAGTTTTATAGGAGCATTGTGTTAGCAGACACCAAACTCCTATAATCCTCTGTGTCTGAACCAAAGTGCTAATGTTCTGTATTTATAATTCTAGGTACTTTGAATTTAGGTTAAACCTCAGTGTGTCTCCAAATGATGGAGTACATGTAATCTTTTACTCTGACCCAGCTGACCTGTGGAGAATTTGTCCAGTTGTCCAGGAAGGGACAATTTGTAACTGATGAGGGATATTTGCAGTTGTAAATGTGTTCTGTGGTTGATAAGATAATGAACTACTGAAGGAAATTTTTAACTTCTCAGGAATTCATTACTGTTGCAGATGTTTTCTCTAATAATGACTTTATTAGAAATACCTTTTAGTTATCAATCATGTAAACTGAGATCCATAAAGGAAATTCCACAGATAACTGGGTTGTCGGAAAAGGAATTTCTTCATCTGTCCATTTTAGTGACCTCTATGGTATAAGGAACTGAGGTTCTGAGAATTAGTTAGAGGGAACAGAGTTGCTTCTCCAGAATTGGTTTGATAACATATAGACTTCCTTTGTGTAGTGTGCTGCACTAATCTTTGACTAATGTTGGTGGATAAATTCCAATTGAGACTGCTTATATGAAGTCTTATGAAGAATCAAAATTGTACCCTAATAATTTCCCAGTCAGTCTAAGAAAAGGAGTTTCTGATTGAAGAGTCAAATTGGAATTTTGTGAACTTTATAAATCTGTTTTTCAACTGAAAAATCTCCCTACCTGTTCTAATCCAGGGACATGTAATAAAATAAATCACATATTGGAACTGGTATCACGGTTGCAGGGCTAGCTGCATCGTTCTCCCTTTTCTGGCCTCCCTCTGAGTGCACCCTTCCTCCATTAGTGTTATGCCTCACGCCTTTATATTTCTTGTCTTAGAATTCCCCAATTCCCCTCTCTAGACCAGGTCCTTGTGAATGGGCCCTTCAGATCCCTTCACTTTGTAACACCTTCCCTATGCTCAATCAATAAGTTTAATCAATATGTAGAAAAATGTTATTCAGCAGTAATTGCATAAGTGTACAAGTAATCATGCTTTTTGCAAATTAGAATAATCTAGTGTTTAATATTAAGTTTGGAAATTGTAATTGAAGCTAACTCTGTAACAGGAAGTAGCTTGAGGTTAGTCATAGGAAGAAGTTTAGTCATAGGAAGAAGTTTGCGGTCAGTCATTTCCGACTTCCAAAGTTCAACGGCATTTTAATTAGCGGTTGAGTTCAACTGCATTTAAATTAAAGTTCAACAGCATTCAAATTAGCGGTTGTGCTCACTCAGTTAAAAATCATCAGTGTTATAATTTGGCATCCTGTCAATTTGGCAAATAACAGGTAGCATGCTGAGGTGCTTCTAAAAACATATATAAAGAAAGAGCAAGTTAAGGTAAAGGGTTCAATCTGTAAAGATTGTTCCACGGTCCACTCAGATCGGAGAATCTGGTGTACCGGCCGGCAATGGGGTCGTGAGGACTTAGGCACTGACACTGCCTCAGGGCAGAAGCTCAGTTGCCTTTCCCTCTTTCCTACTCTTTAAGCAGACGACATTACCATTCTCTGGTAAAAGCTCGTTCTGTGTTCCTTACTGCTCGCTTCTTTTCTCTCTCTCTCAGTTTCAGTGCACTCAGTTAATTTTGTAATAGTCATAATCAATAGTTTAATAGTTGTACAACAAAAATAATCAAGTCGGCAATCATTGGGTCGCAACCTGATTCCGGTTCAGACGAATTGACCCCTCTTTGGAGGTGAAGTAATCGATTAAGAGTAGTAGTGGTTAAGAATACGGACCTCTCTTCGGAGATGCAGTAATCGTGGTGGTAATGTATTTCTAAGTTTTTTCAAATGACTGTTATTTTATCTTCTATTCATTCCAAAAACCCTAAGCCAGATTCTAGCTTTCAGTGTAGGTTATTTGTTTTATTAATTATATATCTCGCAGTTTTAACCTTTGGTTGTTACCTTGTAATAAAAACTGTCTATTGTGGTTCAGTACATCAAACTCTTGAATATTTTTGTAAAGCTTCTAATAATACCTCACATTAGGCCTGGGGAAGCAGAGCCGCTTACTCCAAGACCCCACGCAACTTTGGGTGGTTATTCCCATTAATTAATAACCTGGTGTCAGAAGACTAATAATCCTGGCCCCTTAGGACCTTCATTCACCTTCCGGGCCTAAGGTATAAAGGCGTACAGTCCTGGGTTACAGAACCCTGTGTATCAACCATGCCTATCCAGCATGTCTGACTGAGATTGGACATGTGTTTTTTCCTGTGAGCATCTATGACAAGTGGTCAATATAGTTTAAGGCGGCTGTCTGGTCACTAAAGGCATTTAGTTTAACACAGGGAACAAGTCATTTAGAGAAAAAGTGTTTTAAAACAGTCTCCACACATCTTACCCATCCTGTGACACTAACTTAGGCCTCACAGCAAGTGCTTCTGCCAATCTAGTTTCCCCAAACAACTCTCATAACTGCCTCTCTGGAGAGAAAGACAGTCCCATTTTATCCAGACAGTTCTTTTCTTTCTGTCAATTCACAGGCTTTGGCCCAACTTCTCAAAACTAGTTCTGTAAGCTATGCAGGAGTCAAGCCAGACTCCTCAGAGCCCACGGCTCTGCTATTGTTCCATGACAATCCTCAAGTGTTTGCGGAAGAGAGACTTATGTTGCGCTATTCATCACTTCGTTTTTCCTTAAAAACCCATATTAAATCAAATCAATATGTTCCGACAGCAAATGTCCCAGTAACCAGGTCAACAACATGCATTATTTTTAAATGATCACAGAGCAGCTCGAACTATATCTTATAATACATTCCATTACATCGAATATGAATAACAACACATGGTGGGGACATTTGCATTTTCAGGAAGATGGACTGACAGAAAAAATAGGATTAGATTTTCCAATCTCTAACTCCCACGATTCTGTGGTTCATTATTTATATTGCTGTAGTGCCTAGGAATCTGGGTCAAGGATCAGCAGCCCATTGTGTTGGGTACTGTACAGACGTATCTAAGGGTATGTTTACACAGCAACTGGGACAGCACATGTAGGCATTCTTGAGCTAGCTTTGATTAAGCTAGCTCGCTAAGACTAGCAGTGTTTCCACGGTGATGTGAGTGTAAGCAGCACCATGGGCTGGCCGAGTATGTACTTAGGGTCGTGGGCAGGATCGTGCTCTGACAACTAGCCCATGCTGCTGTCCATGCTGCAGTGGCATCCCTGAAACCTTTAGCAAGCTAGCTTGCTAAAATTTAACTTGAGTGTGCCTCCCGATTGCTGGTAGACCTACCCTAAAAGACAGTACTTGTCCCAAATAGGTTCCAGTTACTGGGTTCTAATTTTTAAACGTTTCATTTGTACACATCACTGTATCATCTGCGTGACTGTATACACATGACTATATTTTATCTTTTTACACCACATATTTCGCTGTTTCTTTGTCTCTTGGGTTTTTACTTTTAGTCATGGGAAATGATGTATTAGCTGTAGCTATTGCCAAATGGCATGTTAAATCCCATGGTATGTTAATGCCAAGAAAAAAAAAATCACCAGTGTTTCCACCATGTGAGCCGAACTAATTTAAGAGGGCGAATTAAGCTATTTAGTCCTGGCAGAATTTTTCAGTCCTACTGTCTATGCACAGAAAATAGTTTCACAACCGTTCTGATTTAATAATGGTTCAGCAACGGCCCAGCAGGGAATCCCCTCTGAATTCAGCATAGGGATTGTTTTTCTATCCTGCTTAGTAAGATAAGGCCGCTCAGCATGGCTCTCAAAATGGCATTGTTTTTTCCCTGCCACCTTACATTATAAGCACATGTGCAATGGAGCGTCCATCACAGATCTCTTTCTGCAATGGCTTCTCCCTCCTGTCCCACCAAATATCTGTTTGTTTGCTTGGTCCCAGTTATACTAGCCTATGTTTTCATAAGAATGGTTATACTGGTCTGATGGATGGACCTATCCCAGGATTTTGTCTTCCAAGAGTGGCCAATGCCAGGTGCTCTAGACGGAATGAACAGAATAGGGCAACTACCCTGTGATCCATCTCAGGTTATCCCAGAGTTTTCAGAACCCAACGCAGTGGTAACTTAATCTGTTTTCTTTAGGCAGTGTCAGGAATAAATCAATGGGGACAAAGCTGCTCCGTTTGAATGATTGATTGATAGAAAGTAGTGTGCTTTCACCTAAGACTACTTTTATGAGGTCCCAAGCACACTGTCTTATGTGCAATTGGTTTAAAGCATCCCAAACATAGTTACTCAAAGCCATCTCAGGCTTTAGGTGAATAATAGCAGCTTGCCAGTGGCCAGTTGCCTTCCCACTGCAGAGTAGTGTCAACTTTAGCAAATTGCTCATTGTCTCTTATCAGCAAAGCATTTCTAGTATTTCCAGTCATAACAATAAAACTTATATGTCAGGGGCACTTTAAAACCAAGGTCAGGTATCTAAACGCTCCCTTCCATTCTCATGGTTCCGTACTCCCATTCTGATTAGCAAAACTGCAATCATGCAGCTATTTTGCCCTGCCTCTGAGTCTTAACAATTATTTCTAGCCATGTGATATTTGGTATTCAGCTACCAACGGCTGGGGACCCAAAACAGCTGCAGTTACATCAAATTTAATTCTCCCATAACACCAACATCTGGCAGTCTGAGGCTTAGGGACACTCAGAGCATTGGGTTGTGTTCTTGATCATCTTGGCTAATAGCCATTTGTGGACCAATCCTCCATGAACTTAACCAATTCTTTTTTGAGCCCATTTATACTTTTGGATTTCACAGCATCCCTGGGCAATGAGTTCCACAGCTTCACTCTGTGGGTTCCCCAAACTGAATCTTATTTTGTTGTTTTCTGCCCATAATGTACCCTCTTTAGAGTTTTTTTTTAAATGCATAGTCTCAGGTGTTTGCAGCTCCTTTCAGTTTATTACCATTTTGGAATTTCATTGTTTTGGTTTTTGTCCTCCTCCAGATCATTAATTGAGATGTTAAATATGACCAAAGATACTAATCCTTGAACTAGACATGTCTACCCCACTTGAATGAAACCTCATATGCTACCACCATTCTAGTAGTGGTGAGAATAACTTCCTTATTCAGCAGTAGGAAGGAACTTCAGGAGACCATTCTTGGTCCTAACCCTGGAGGTAGCAGTGGTTCCACTCTGTAGTGACAAGAGTGGTTGTCTTTGACAGCTTAACCAAACTGCATCTTCCAGCTAGAACCTAATAATACCAGAAGCTAAAAACTCCTTCTGATACTAAACGGTCATATTTATCTTTTAGTTTAGACCTTTTAGCATAATCTGGTATTTTTCCTATTTGCTGTATTTACATTTTCTCTTTCCATTGATTTCCTGCTCCAAGTGCTCATTCTGAGAGAGAAATAGCATGTACCCACGTTTTTACTAGAGAAAAAATAAATGCTTTCCAGTGTGGGAGTATTTTTTTATTCCAGTTTTTTGTTTTTTGTCTTATAACCCATGACTTAGTGACACGTTGTGCTGGCTCGTAGGGCAGATTCCACTGACCTTCTCCATGGTAATAGAAGTTCTTACAGGTTAACCACTCAGTACAGCAGTAGCATTATTTTAATAATTGTTGGGTTTCTGAAATAGAGAACCTAATCTTTATTCAGGCCTTTTGTGTTTGTAATTTTGTGGAAATCAAACACTGTTGCTAAGCAGTACATCCTGTCTAAGTCTCATGTTTCTTGACTGTGGGGAATAGAATTGTGAATTCTCTGTTTATAGCTACAGAAATTCTATATTTGTAGCTAGATGGAAAATAAATCTATGTATCCTGCCCAACTCCCATTCCTAATCTTCTCCCTTCTTCCCCTGTCCCCTGAAAAGACAGGAGCGGCAAATACACTTGAGTGGCAAATAGAAATGTGAATCAACAAAATTGAATGTTAGTGTCTTCTCTTGCCCTGTGGATCCCACTAAATCATTTTCAGATTTGGAGGAATTCTTAGTTCCAGCATTTCAAGCGTCTGTTCTTGAGCACTGAAAAGAGAGGAATAGGATTCAACATGAGGAGTGTCTCTCTCTTCTGTGCCCTCACTGAGGATATGATCAGAAGACTTTTTCCATTGTCTACCCTGTGGTTTGGAAACAGGCCCTACTGAGGAGACTTGGAGGGAAGTTATGAGCCAGGCTTAGAATTTTGGTACTGTTTTCTGTCACAATCGTGCTATGAAAAGTTCGTACGAGTTCAGTGTGGTACCAAGTGCTCTTCCTTGTTGCTCTGTTTGCACAGACTGCACCCTTAGTTATCCTATGCCAGACGCTCAGCTGTAATGTGAGACCTTGTGAATGCCGCTCACTTGGAATTCCTTCCTAAGCAGGACCCCAGCAGTGATTCAGTGACGCTTCCTTGCAAAATGCACCATTTGAGCAAACGTGATAATGCTGTTCCCACTTGCATTCTTTACCATAGCTTCCTATAAAAAGGCAGACTGACTTTAAAGTGGTCCGGAAGGTCTTTAAAGCATTTAATTAACATAGGCCCTGACCAGATTTTTAATCTCTCCCTAATAGATATTTTTGCTGTGATGCCACCCACTTTTTAGGGATCATATCAATAAATACACCTTACCTGTGATGGGACCGATTGATTAAACCAATATGCTTAAATTAGCAAGGGATTCTGACTTCATGTTGCACACTTTTGACCTACATGCTACCATTGTTTTCCATTTTTATCATGCCTGCTGTTCCCCATATTCCAAACCATTTACTTCCATTTCTTCCTCTGTAAAACAAACAAAATCAATTCCACACCCTTATTCCTTCTCCTTGCCTCCACCGCCACACAATTTCTCTTCAGATTTTCAGGATATTGTGGATTTGATTAGTGAGGGACCAAAATCCAACGCTCAGATTGAAATGCCCTCAAGTTTTGGGTCATTCAGAATCTGAACCTATAGCCATTTTGGATAATGATCTCCTACAATTATTTTTGAGCAAATGAAACCCCAGGATCTGATCATCTGTACTCTTGGGGTTCAGTTCTGAGGATCTGACATTTGGGGCTTGATCCCTCCTCTAGTTTTCACTGTGCTTTATTAATGTATTTATTACGGAGTTCTGTACAATGCTTGATTTAGAAGTGCATGCTATAGTAACATTATAAATAATCAGTAAATCCATGTTATGTTAGCACTGCAGTAACTGCAGCTTAGATCAGCTAAAACTGTTGTGGATCATAGCAATTCATCTCTTTATAATTGTGATTTTATCTTTTCAGGTGTCACATTTCAAGCCAGTCCTTTCATAAATCAGCTAACATAGCTGGATTTGACATGTTGTGAGTATTTCCTTCATCCTTCTATTTTAAAATCTACACAAAACATGGCAGATTATTCTAGAAAGTGTGAAAAAGCCCTCAGTTAATTGTAATCAGGTTCCCATGATCAGCTGCAAGGTTACTTACCCATTTCTAACATAGTATTTTAACGGGATATGCCTGAAAATACTCTCTCTCCAATATTTTAAGGCCTGCAGCAAAACTATTTTTATTTATTTATTTCTTTGCATTTAAAAGCAGACTACCTAGCACAGAGCAACAAGAGAATGGAGGCAGTAACTCTAACAGCATCATAACAGTCCACTCCACCGTCTAGCACAGCAGTGGTAATTCATTACCTCTTGCTCTCTTCTGTTTTATCCTCTCTGGCTTGAGTTTAAGGGATATTCTTCCAGCATAGATCACAAGGCAGATGGTGACTTACCCATAGAAAATGCAGTAGTAGGCTAGCAAATAGTTTAGTATCAATGTTTTAAGAAACGCTTCTTGTAGAAGCCGTTACACGTATAAAATTGCCTTTAATTTTCTTACTGATGATTTTAATCCTGTAGATCTGTGCAATTCTCTAGATACAAAAATGATAGGCTTTTTATTCTGCTTCTCCATATCTGTGATAATAGTGCCTCAAGGAGCACCACTTGAAACATAAGAGACATGCATTTTATTATCAAAGGACAAACATGATGATAGATGCAGAAACCATGTGGTCTTTAAGAACTTGTATAGCGCTGTGCAAATGCAATGTCCATTCCATGAGAGGATAGCATTCATTTTATTTTGCTTCCGCAGGGTAGTGATGACTTCTGCAGCATGTGCATAAATAACCCTCACCATATTTAGGCAAGGTACTTGCTGAGAAGCACTGTATTCAGAATCTTCCTGAGCAAATTATTCGTAATATACTTGTTAGACTCCAGGGTCCTTGGATTCAGCATTCTTTCTAGATGTGTGCTGAGCTACTCAAAAGTAATTGAGATACTTGGAGAATGGAGATGGCTTCTGGTTAATAGCAGTGGGCTTCACTCTGTTTCTATTTTGTTTCTAATAAACTTAAATGAAATGCTCAGCAGCTGCACACAGTATCCATGGTGTTTCTCATCAGAACACATTGCTAAGGGCATAGTAGTGGAGGGGAGATTTGAGAAAGAAAAAATGTAGTCAGATTACTGTTGTTGGAGCAACCAAAACTCTGACAGCCATTTATTTAAATTTATTTCCTCTTACTTTTATATTGACTAGCTGCTAACAGCTCATCTTTTAGTAGCTTCACTGACTCCCCATTCATTTTAGAATCTAGTTCAGAGTTGCCTTCATTAAATCTGACTCTCCTATCACTTACACCAATGTAAATAAGGACCAGGTCCCCTGCAGTCAGTAAATTTATACCAGTAAAAGGGAGAAGAGTCACGCCCTTTTGTTTTAGAAACCCTCCATTGATTTTCTTCATAGACTTTGCCTCTAATTCCTTCTCCATTATCTTCACTGAACTAGAACTGACCACTTCTTTGCCCAGTCTTCACTCTCACCCCTATCCAGGATGTGGCTAATTGCCCCATTCAATGAAGCTGGCCTCCCTTCCGCCAGGGCTGAATTTGGCCTAGAAACAGTTTTTGTCCTTATTTTCCAGACCATTTACTAGGGCTGCTTTTTGCTTTTTTTTTTTTTAAAGGGGAGGTGTTGAAAGGGGAAGTTTTGCAAAAATATTCACAAGCACAGATGCTGTTCCTCCTAGTTTTGAGCTAGCTCTTCCATTTCCTTTTAATGGTGGTGGCATGGAGAAGGAAGGACATATGGAGTCAATTGAAGATCAGTGTCAAGGACAACTTTTTCTACCAAGACCAGCTTAATATATAGAGTCCTATACCATAAGTAGGCCAAGAGCTAAAGGTCAGTTTCACTGTATAATCATAGGCACATAAATAATGGTTTAACCAAGAAATTAACTTCTTTTAACATTTGTTTTCATTTGATCACAATGTTTCAAAAATTTATTTTAATTTATTTCAACCATTTTCCTTTGAATTCTGCATTGCTACTATTTATGTCCCGTCTTATAATATGAGAGCTTGATCCTGCAAATACTTAATTCTGGGCAAAATTCATGCTATGACAATTAGATCCACTAATATAATAGAAATAGAATTACAGTGATATACCAACTAATAGCAATGAGAAGGAGAAGTTAAAGATGAGACCAGGTCATTTTTCAGCTGACCTTTGCAGAGAAGCAGAAAGTCAATAAGTCAGAGAGAGATTGTACTGGAGGTCAGATTGTGTAGAGGGGAAGGCACTTCCTCATATTAACAGTTGCCAGATTGTAGGGCAGGGCAAAGGTGGAACATAGGAGGGAATATTGTTTTAGGAAGTGTGTCCCATAGCTCCCTTGTTCTACTTACTGCTAAAAGTGTATTGCACACTGCATGTTTGACCAGTTCCACTGATGGCTCGTGCCTAGAGGGAGCAGAGCCATGACTCCACCTACTCCCTGCATATCCCTGCCTTCATTTTAGTGAATTATTCTCCATAGCTACAATTCTGGGTGGCCCATATGTGGATCATGCAAGGTTAAAGGAGTCTCCTTACTTGTTCCCTGCCACACTGCCTCCCACCCTATTATGACTGCAAAAGTGGGTATGTACATTTACCTACATGTTTGATGACAACCTTACAGAAGAAAGCACAAAGAAACCTTATGGAAGAAAGCACTTATAAGGTTCTTGTTGGAGGACTCCAGTCAAATCAAGCTAAACTTGGATTGCGACTTATAATTTTTCTTATTAAACCAATAGTATATTAGGAACTTTACAGTAGAAAGAGGAAGAAATAGTTCTTACTCAAATTGCTTATTGTCTGAGGCCCCAGTATTCCAAAGAAAACTGTATGGGTAGACCCATTAAGAGGCTAGGTCAGTTACGAAGAGCCTTCAATGTGTGAATAAGAAACTTTAAATATGATTCAGTAGAATACAGGAATTCTAAGAGAGTGGTTCATATGGCTGTGATCTAAAGTAGAGCCACAAAAACAACCAACCTTCATATATTGCTGCTATTCTTTTGTTCATAAATCATACCATGTGTTTTAGTTCTTCAAGAAAAATGCACTTTGTTCTGCAGAATCTATGTTCATCACATGACAGATCTGGTGTTATTTGATGAGACTGTGTAGCCGTGGGTAAAATTGTAATTTGAACTATACAAAACAAATAACAATGAGGCCTTCATAAGATAACAAATAATACAGATAAACAATCCTTTAAAGAACAAATGACAAATTCATAGAAGCAGGCCCAATGGAGTTAAGGTGAGGAGGGACCAGCCCTATTATAAAAGAAATATGAAGTATAAAGTAATATTCTCCAAAGTTTGAAATGGAATTTTGTTCTCTTAAATTTGCCCAATTTCACTGAAATCCAGGCTGAGTACATAATTCTCTTTAGTTTTACAAGACTAGGTTGTGATACTCTACTAATACCTTACACAATGGGAAGTTCTATAGAAGTGAATGAGTGATTAAATGTATCCCAAACTGGCCCATGTTGCCTGATTCTGCAGTCAGTATGAAGGCAAAGTTCCTATTAAAATCCGTGTGGTCTGGCGAGTAAACATTCTTGAAGACACTGTTGTCTGTATAACTCAAATCTCATCTGTGATGAAACCTAAGTCCCATTCTCTCCTGATGAATGATTGTGATGAAAGATTGGCCTAAGAGCCATTTCTCTTTCCTCCCACTCTTAGTACTGTTTGAAGGGAGTAAAGAACTCGGATTGTCAAAGATCAGGTGGTGATGAAGTTTTCCGTTGCTACCAATTCTTCTGACTACTATACTCTTTGCACAGGATTATTGTTATTTCAAGACTCCCCAACTATCATTCCACATGATTATTCATTCCCCGTATAATGAGAGAATAATCACATTTACTTGCATTTCTATAGCACTTCCTCTCTGAGATAGATAGGTAAATAAGCAGCTATCTGACAGCTGTTTGGAATTTTGTGTTGGAATGATTTTCTGATGGAAAATCCAGCTTCCAGAAAATCAAAACTTTTCTGCAGGAACGTTTCAAATTTGCTGCAAATTTTCCATTTGTCCTTGACCCTGCTGCTACGAAAATCTAAATGAACTATTACGTTTAAATCCAAATTGGAATATTTTGTTTTGTTGAACTGAGCTTAGTTGTTTTGTTTCCGATCAGTTCAACTAAACAGTAAACTGTATTTCCCTATCAGTACATTGACTCGTGGGAGTTGTAGTTGAGGCTTCCTTGCTTTCCTCTGGGCAAGGCTTCCCCCAAGGCATCATTTCTCATAATGCAGTGCCGATTTCCAACTGACCAAACTGCATGGTGCTTCATCGGAGCTGTAGTCCTAGAGAATGGCACATCAGGCTTTGGATCTACATCTTTCACAAGGTAATGCACCCCATAGGAAAAGGTAGTTTAATATTGAACTAATTCAAGATGCTTTGTTTTTGGTCAGTTCAATAAATCAAAATGATACATTTTGCTTTTGGAATGTTTTGTCAAAAATATCACAATGAAATGTTTCAACATTTCCAAATCAATTTTTTCTGGAGTTTCTCTCCAGTGAAGTGCGTTTTTTGTTTAGTTTGGGTTTGGTTTCAATTTCAACTTCTGGATCATGTTTTGGGAAGAAAACAAATGCTGAAATGTCATTTTCCTATGGGATGAAAACTCCAAATTTCAGTCATCTCTATCTCTTTATCTAATCTACTATCACTGTGGCATTTGGTTGCAATTATCTTGTAGATTCAGAGCTAAAGGGCTGGGAGTAAAGCTTAACTATCAGTTCTGTTCTGATCTTTCTGCTGCTGAAAGTTTTCCAGCCTTCATAACAGCCTTCTTTCATAGTGGGGTTGAATAGACTTATCATCCTAGTACCCCAACCCTTATTAAAATATTACAATATTCTGAAGGAAAGGGGTAGTTTGCTTCCTTTAGGTTTGTAATATCAAAATGTCAAAGCTTTGGCTGATTACTATTGAACAATTAAATCTGATGGGAGAATAGGCTCAGGGGCTAGCAGTTTACCCTTTGAAGATATAAGGGTAAGAGGGGATGGAAAACTAGTCTTCTCCAAGGAGGATGTTTCCAGTTAAAAAGACTAGATCCTTACCATTTTGCAGGGTAATAGGATGCATTAGGAAATGAGGTTAGATTTATATGGCATTCATATGATTATCAGTTTAATATTGGGCTATTTGTACATTCTTATTAGCGGTCTATACCATCGGCAAGACTGAGGGCTGATGAATAAAAGGACAATTGTGTTTCAGAGTGTGCATTTGTTGTTAGAATATACTGACCAAGATGAGGAATCCTGCATCAGAAGTGAAGACCAATTGCAATGAATGAAAAAGAGCTTTGCTTAAAGTAAGTTGGCTGAAATAGGAGTGGCTATCCTGGTGAATTGTTTTACAAAAATCTGATAGACTATAACTATTTGCTATTTCCCACAAGAGAATATTTTGGACCTGTGGACTTGACATAGTACCTATGTTTGATGGAACTTACCACTGTCTCTTTTGATTCAGAAACTGCCCCAAATCACTGTAAAGTCTATACCCCATTGACCTCAGCAAAGAGTCTTGTGTCAAGGTTAAAAGTAGGAAGAAAGCATGTATGGAACCTCTGGCAACAGGGGATCCTGATTGTTGTGTTACATTTTTAAGCAAGTCACATGACTGGAATTTGATGTAAGTACATTTCCTCTGGTATCTTTAAGTGGCATATGGGTAATGGAGCTACCATTTTAAAGGAACCTCTGACTCCATCTAGGCTGTACTCTGACTAGATCTGTGGTGTGAAACACAAATCCATGTCTAAATCACCTGGTTTGGGGTATTTCTCACAAGCTTGGAACTGATCTAATGTTCTATAAGGACTGTGAACTTTTTGGGTGGCCTTGAACTAATATGTGGTTCTCAAGGCCAAGCCATTATCTGGTTATAGAAAACAAATTGTACCTCCTCTTCACTCCTCTCCAGCCATTCTATCTTCTTCAATTAATTTAATGTAACATTTTTTACATTAATCTGTTTAAATTATATAAGAATAACCATATGGCCCTTTTATTTTGTTTTCCTTCACTGGACTCTCTCCATTCTCAACACTCCTTTTTTCTTTCCTTCCACTGCATATTTAGGGGAGTCATCGTTTTTCCTCAATATGAATTTTATATGAGGTGTAACAGTGGGGATTACACTTTTCTCTTGCCTCTATCCCACTCCTTACCCTTCCTCTTTTTCATTGTTTATGTTTATCTCTCCTTATGCTCATCCATGATCTTAAATCTTCTTGCCTTTGCTCTCTCCTTTCTTTTCATCTCTGCTTCCTATGTTTCCAGTCTATTCACCAACCCTCAATTTCTTCTTTGTTCTCTCTCCTGAATGATTCCTTCAATTTTCCCTCCTGTCTCTACTCACTTACAAACACCAATCTTTTTTCACTGTCCACTCCCTTCCCCTCAAAAACTCTGCACTCATTTATTCTTGTCCTGTTCCTCCCCCACTCTATCTCCTGGAACCTACTCCCAATTGTTGTCTTACAGTGCTAAAGGGGGGATAAGAGGATGGTATGTGGGAGTGCAAGTGAGTGACTGTCTGGGGCTTTCTATAGGCTGGGCCAGCAGATTTTTCATCTTTCTATGTCCATGCTGATTGTCCAGGGATATTCTCTCCTCTTCCCACTGACCAAGGACCAACACATACATTTATTACCCTTCCTTATGCCCATAGAGGTAGCACAGCTAATATTCATCAGATATCTTTGGAAGAACAGACACTGTGCAAAATACAGGACAAATCAAAAGTTTAGTAATCACTACACCGTGACTAAATCACAGTAGTGAGGAGTGCATTGACCCCAGGTAGGGAATGAGGCAGAAGAATTAGTCTAGTTGTGTTTGGCCTGAAGGCCAGGATGTATGTCCAAGAAGTGGTGATAGAGGAAGACAATATATCCCAATGGAAAGGCAGCGAAGACCTAGGAAGATTCAGGTTTGACAGCACCATGGTAGCTGTTTTCATGAAATATAGGCCATATGCAAACTGCTATCACAAAGCCAGCCCTTGTAATTGTGGATTCAACCAATTAATAGCCAATGATTCCACTTAAATCCCCTCTAAAACTGAAAAGGGCTTGTATTCAGGGTTTCAGTTCTGTCCCTTCTCTAATCATTTTACACTAAAAAAGTTACACTATTTTGAAACAAGTGACAAATACCTTTTACATACTCCATTCTGTGCTCTTTTGTCGTAGCCACACAGTAGGAAAAATGAGTCTAAAATCACGTCATGGATAGTTGGAGGGCAATTTAGAGGGAAACAAAAGTGCCCTTTTATTTATTTTTGAATTCATTTTACTTTTGCGGCAGACCATACCTATTCTGGGCTGACAATTAAAGTAGATGCATTTTTCTCAGCACAGAAAAAAATCTTTTATTTGCCTCCAGCCCTTTCCATTTTTCATTACAATCACTGCATTTTCTTCTGAACGCAAACAAGTCAATGTAAGCATGGCTGGCAGGCTAAAATGATTATGGGATAATTTGTGTTTGCCAGACCAAACAAAATCAATCACTATTGTTTAGGGACCAACAGCATTAAATGGCTGAGAGATATATTTCTGGACTTTTACAAAATAGGATTTTCAGCACAGATAAGGGAGTAGACTGCCTAACACCCAGAGGTGTAGTTTGTAATTTTCAGATTTACACAACAATATGAACAATGCTTATGGTGGAAGTCATTTGTGGGTTTTTTTATAAAATAAAACTAAAAATATCTTGACTGCTGAAATTATCACTATTGTTATAGAGCATGTTCCTCTTGGGCAAGAATGCGTAATGAATTCATATATGAAATGGAAATAACATTTCATGAAAACTAATTTGTGGGGAACGATATTAGTTCTTAACAATGAAATGAGAGTCAGAGTGGAATAGATATATTCATATCTGCTTCAGTGAACCGTGTGTAATGCCCAGCAAATGCTTCTGAGACTTTGACCCTTCCTCCCTGCCCCTTCCCACCTTAACAGCTAGTTATTTAGGAAATCATGGTGTCTGCTATGGAAAACATCTGAGATTCTCTTTCTGTTATGTGCAGTAGTCAACTGGCTGAAGTGTATTGTCAAAACTTTTATTATATAGGGAAGGAAAATTTGGGACCAGGTTTGCCACTGGCTTCTGTTTTACTGTCTAAAAACCTCATCTGAGACTGGTTTTTCCTCTTAAACACAGAATGTAAGCTCTCTTGTGCAGGGACTATCTTATTGCTGTATATCTGAACTGTGCCTAAGTACTACCACAAAACTACTGCTACTAGTAGTAATAATTATTAGAGTGCCCAGGACAATATTACAATGCTTAGAAAACAGTGTCCTTGTACTGAAGAGCTTACCATTTTAATAGACAAGACAGGAAAGAGTGGGAGGCAGGATGTATTTCTATTTCTGTTTTTCAGATGAGGGAACTGAGGCACAATTAAGTGAAGGTTAAGGAGGCTTTCAAAGATGACTAGAGGAATTAGCCACAGGCTACCATTGAAATTAATAGAAGTTGTGTGACTAAATCTCTTAGTTAGCTTTGAAAATTTCAATCGCAGTGTTTTGCACAAGATCACATGAAGTGGGAACTGAATCTCTTGAATCCCAGGTTAATTCCTTATCTGCAAGAACATCTTTTCTATTTTTCTAGATTAAAATCAATGTGCAGATGGTGAAAATGACCTAAATCAATTTAACAGGGAACAGTTTAAAATTGCATGGGGGAAAGGAGGAAAGCAGTAGAAAGTGTAATGTAGAGATCCTTCTTTGCAGGGGAATGGAGTGGATGGTTTTTTATTTCATATAAGAACAGTCATGAGATGAAAATAAACTTTGGTGTCTATCAATCAACTGTATAGATTCAAAACAATGCCTTCCTGTCTTTACTTAAGAGCTGTTGCCCTGAACAAATTATTAAACAATCAATTCATAAGCACCTAGGGGATAATAGGGTGACAAGTAAGAGCCAAGTAAAAGCCATGTGTTTATCAAGAGTAAATCATGCCAAGACAACCTAACATCATCTTTGACAGGGTTACTGGCCTAGTGGATGGGGGAAGCAGTAGATACGCTAAATCTTGAATTTTAGTAAGGCTTTTAACACAGACCTACATAACATTCTCATAAGCAAACTAGGGAAATGTGGTCTAGATCAGTGGTTTTCAACTTATGGTCTGCTGACCCCTAGGGGTCTGCAGACTATTTCTAAGATGTCCAAAGGTGTCCGCACCTTCACTTGAAATTTTTTAAAGGATCCATAAATGAAAAAAAGTTGAAAACCACTGGTCTAGATGAAACTACTATATCATGGATATACAATGGGTTGAAAAACTGTATTCCGAGATTAGTTGACAATGATTCACTGTCAAACTTGGTGGACATATCTAGGAGGGTTCTGAAGAGGTCTATCTTGTGTCCATTACTATTTAATGGCTAATGGAGTACAGTGTGTGCTTATAAAATTTGCAGATGACACCAAACTGGGAAGGTTGCAAGCATTTTGGAGGATAGGATTAGAATTCAAGATTACCTTGATTGGTGAATTGTTTTGAAATCAGCAAGATAAAATTCAATAAAGACAACTGAAAAGTACCATACTTAGGAAGGAAAAAGTTAAATTCACAGATACAAAATGGGGAATAACTGACAAGGCAGCAATATTGAGGAAATGGATCTAGGGGTTATAGTGAATCACAAATTGAATCATCCAACCATGTGATGTGTTTGTGACAAAGGCAAATATCATTTTGGGGTGTATTAACAGAAGTTTCCTATATAACATACAGGAGGCTTTACCCACATAAATCTAGGGCATCCTGCCTATACTCTACCATGGGCTCAAGGTGTGACCCGTTTAATTTAGGTAGCTTCACCCTTTCCCTACTGAGGGCTCAGGATGTAAGGCACCTACCCTTACCCTCCGAGCTCAGGGAAAAACCTGGTCAATATAAATACCCACCTTTTTTCACAAGGCTTGGGGCTTTCTGGGTCTGCAGGATCTTTTCCCAGTGAAAGAGCCTTGCACAGCTGTGCTCTAAATATTTATTTATTAGCCACACAGAGAAGACCTATGCCAAGCAAATCTGTTATGCTCACCATTCCCAATATACAGACAAACTTCACCCAATGGCCAGTCAGGATCCACTTGTTTGGGGTTGCTGGTGGTGCCTCTGCACGTCACAATCATGTGGAAGGGTAAGAATTCTAGCAGTTGAATGTTGAACTGCAGTATAGCGATGGTTTCCCCCAAAGACCATTGTTTTTCATTTACATTATATATAGGTAAAACTAGCTACCTTCTTTAAATCTGTTAAACCTAACCTATCATTCAATACCCCTAAGTAACAAAATGTAACCAATCACACACTAGCACCTATGTTTTCTCCTTCCTGCTCAAGTCTTTCTTTTCATTTTTTGTCTTAGGCCCAAATTGTGACTTATTTATGTTCTTCTGTTGTTTGTGCAGAGGATCAGCATAAATTTGCTATTCAGAGCCTATCCCTTTGCTGGGTCTTTCTGTGTCCTTTTTAAATTATCCAGTGCCTGGGAGTTTCTACTTTATAACCCTTGGTGTTGTAACTTTTTAAGAGCACTGGGGATTTACCAGCAGTGGAGCTTTTTCCTTGATTTCAGTGGTGAAATTCCTGATTTTTTCCAACGTTGGTTTAATATGGGGCTGAGTTAAGTCCCAGGACTACAAGGTAATTGCTGCACCCGACTATGCACTCATGAGGACTCAGCTAAAGTATTGTCCCTCACGCTTCAATAAATACGTGGAAAAACTGGAGAGAGTCCAGAGAATGGCAACAAAAATGATAAAAGTTTAGAAAAGCTGACCTTTGAGGAAAAGTTAAAACAAAACAAACAAAAAAACTGCATGTTTGGTCTTGAGAAAAAAAGCGTGAGGGAAGGACCTGATAAATCTTCAGATATATTAACAGCTGTTATAAAGACTTTGATGAACAATTGTTCACAATCGTCCACTAAAGGTCGGACAAGACGTAATGGGCTTAATGGACAGCCAGGGAGATTTAGCTTAGATATTAGGAAAATCTTTCTAATTGTATAGTTAATTAAGTGTCAGAATAAATTACCATGGGAGGTTGTGGAATCCCCATCAGTCAACGTTTTTAAGAACAGGTTAGACAAACACCTGTCTAACCATCTACTTTACCTTAATCTGTGTAAGTGATCACTATAAGCCTATAATCTGTCTATAAGAGGTGACTTTCACTTTAAATATAGTGTGTTTCTGGTTTTATGGGTCCCTCAGTGTGCAGGGGTCATGATCCCCAAACTCCCTCCCTCACTTAGTATCCCATATTCTTTCCTGTTTGTCACCATCACATATTTGCACGGTGCTTAAGACATTTGTTAATTGTCTATGTATACTATGATCAAATTTTGCTGCCGCAATATGGTTATAGTCTGATATAATTGGAAAGAATTACTCCAGTTTTAAACCAACATAACTGAGAGGAGACTTTGATCATAATATCTTATGGTGAGAGTATTCCTGGGAAGCTCTGTACTATATTTTTTACTTTGAGTATATTTCTGGAGCATCAGAAAGAAGAGGTGGAATCCTACTGAAGTCACAGGATGTTTTTCTATTAGCTACAATGGGGCCAGGGTTTCACCCAAGGTGCAGAAATCCATTTGGGACAGTGCAGGAAGAATTTTAGGGCTCTTTTGTATTTAATTTTTCACAATGATCTAGGTTAGAAAGAGGAGACAGACTGGAGAAGGAAGCATGGGGCAGATGTGAAAGGGAAGAAAAAAGTGAAGGGTAAATAATAAAACCAAAAAGTAAGTTATGATTGTTTGCATGTCTGTGGCAGCTGTAATGATAGCATTATGATTTAATAACCTTACAATGCTCCTCCATGTGTCACTTTTCTGCTGTGCACTGATGTAGTAATGTAAGGGAGAGTGGTATTATTTGAAATGTCATATATTCTTAGGATGAGCTGCTCAGAACTAAGCAACCAGAAAAGGCTTCTGGATAACAAAGTGTGACATTAGCAAGCAGCAAAACAAAAAAAACCCAAACAAACCAGCAAAAAAGAATTGCTGCTGTCCCAGTGTATTTGGTTTGTTGAAACACATTACTCTAAGCAACTATCCTGAAAAATGTGGTTTGTCTTGTAATGATAATATGCAATGCAGTTGTCCTGTTATCCATAATAATATGCTATAAATATGTATAGATGCATACGGCGCTATATGAAAATGAATAGAGGAAATAATGCTACATTTTGAGCCTATTTTAAATAGGTTTGAAATGTCTCAATTTAAGATCTGCAAAATGGTTTAAATTTGCATAGCGATTTCACCTGGTTTATATGCAATTTTCATTTTAAAACATACCCACAATAACCTTTGGCATCCCTAATTCATTTCCCACTGGGTCATTACTGAAGGTAGCCTCATAATATCCACTTCACAATGATATCTACAGCAGCAGAGCCACCTGCCCCTCAGCATGTTTGGATTTATCGATTCAAGGAGATTACTTCAAATAAAAGCATTAGCAGTGCAAGCGTATGTGTGTTACACAGTAATTTATGTGAGGAACAGTAACTTCTAGGATAAAAATCTCTCAAATTGCAATTCCGTTCCATTTTCATTGGATGGGGTGGAGTTCAGCTGATACATTCCATAAATGATAAAATAAATGAGCAAGATATGGGTCACACAGAAACAGTAGCTCAGATTGGCTGCAAAGGGAATCTACAGCTCGAAACTTTCATTCTGGCAAAACCCATGTTAGAAAGAACTGTATGACTTTGGAGGCAAAAGGACACGTTCTAATCCTCTGCAGCATTGGACTGTGGTTTAAGCCTAAAACCTACCTCTGGCTAAGGCAGCCAGTCCAATAAGCATAAGCAGGCTAGTGCATGTTCTGCAGAAGGAATCCTGACAGTATAGAATGGGATCCTTCACAGCGATGAGGGATATTTTCTTAGTTGCGTCATTGAGCAGCAAAGTGCATTCTGACATGCTAGTGGATGCACATGAGTGCATGCAGTGATTGCATGGGAAATTTCTAAAGGTCTGTAAGGTGAAAACTGAGTTAATTAGCACTGCACTGAAAAATTGTAGATTTCACAATGATGATGTGAACTGTAAAAAACAAAGCAGAGAGGAAGATGGAGAAGCACAACCCCTGTCTAAGTAATTAATGAATGTTTGGAATGAGAGGGAAATATCAGAGTATCATAATGGTTTGTTGTGTTTTAATATGAACAAAGAAATATGAACAAAGGGATCAAACTGGAGGTCTATCCTATCTCTGAGATGAACAGCATAGAGAGACCTCAGAGGAAGGTCTAAGCACCATGCTGTGGCTTCACCATTTACACTAATAGTAGTAATAAGACCAAATCACAGAGGTACAGTTGAGTCCAAATCATGTTGACTGAATATTTACAGGTCTTCATAAATGTACGGTTATTCTGGCTGTTTCCTAAAGCATGGAACAAAAACTATTTAAGGGACATTACCCAACTCCTATATGCTTTTTGCAATACTGTGCCTTTGAGGGAAATGTATTCCTAACCTTGAGCAGCTAGGACTCTATTCGGCAAGTGGCTGAATTCCCTCAACGTGGAACTCAGTGGGAGTGAGGGTGTTCAATGCCTCACAGGAATGCTCCACAGTATCTTGCACATTCTAGTCCCTGGGGCTAGGGTGACACTTTACAGCATGCCTGAATAAGGGACAATGCATAGTTTTGCTGACCTGTAGCAGAGCAGGGATTGAATTATGTTTGAGTCACAATTTGATCCCTGCTTCCTCTTTGCTCCATGGAAGAGGTAAATCAAGCCATGTTTGCAATTTATTTCCTGCCATCACACCAGTCAGTGAGTTAAGGCTCCATCCACTCCTCCATTCTGCCCACCCACATCTCACCTATTCTCTTATCCTCTCCTCTGTATTGTAACCTGCCAAGCAGATAGTTTTTGTATGGGTGCAAGGCCTCCTTACATCCTATTACCCTGCATAGGCTGAATCATGACTGAGCCTTTATTAGTTTGCTTGTGTCCTGAAGCAAGAGGGTTGATATCACTTATAAAATTTTATTAACTGTGGAGGATGTACTTATTGTCCATATAAAGGTCTAATCCTCTTTTTAAAATCCTAATTACCTTTGCCCCAAAATTTATTTTTCAACAGGATGACTAGGTGTTGTGTTTAAAAAAAATTCCTTTCATTAGTTTTAATTTTTTTTAAATTTCATTCGGTATGTTCTTGTTCTTGTTGTTGTATTACGAGAAAGGGCAAATAGCTGTCTCTACCTGGGCCTCCTTTATGCCATATATTATTTTATATGCCTATATAATGTTACCTTTGATTTGCCACCTTACTAAATGAAACCATTCTAATATTTTTAATCTCTCTTCATCTGTGAAGACTTTCCCTGCTTCTAATTACTTTTATTGACCTTCTCTATTCCTGCTGTATCTCTTTAGAAATAGGATGAACAAAACTGAACAGTACATTCGAGATGAAGATGCACCATGAACGTATATGAAGACATTACATTTTAGTAGTAGTTTCTAGCCATTTAATGTCTATCCTTTTTTTCCCCCTCCCCTGATGCTGCATGTTAGTAAATGTTTTGATTGGTCTACCTACAAGGTTACCTTGATCTTTTTCATGAGTGGTTACAGTATACCTGAGTAGCTCCAATTGTTTTTTCTTATGTGCCTTAACTTACACTTGCATATATTGAATTTAATTCCCTTCTTTATCCTCAGTAAAGGAAAGCATCCTTATTCAAGAAAGTACTTTCCTGAATTTTGAGGTCTTATTACACAGTTACCTACCTTGGTTTGATTCATTTGAAGTGCTTCACAATACTCTATATACTTCACTAACCTGTACAATTTTGCCATGCACCAATTTCACCACCTCACTGTACACCTCTTCCACTTCATTAATAGTCATATTAAATAAAGCCAGTCCCTGTGCAGATCCTTTTTTCATTTCTATCATCCATAGCTATTAAAGTACAATGCTGCCAAGGTGAAAAAATAATCAGTTATTCCCACTATGTTTTCTCTCCCTTAACCAATGTCTAATTTATTACAGAACTTAATCTCTCATCTTTTATTACTTAATTTGCTAATCAGTCTTATTTCCTGGGCTTCCTCTTCATGAATAAATCACTGTGGGTTGCATTTTGCCATAATTTATTAAGGAGAAATCCCAAATGAAATCAATGATATGTTTTGCCTAATAATCAATAATATGGCCCTGTTTATGTAAAGTCATATTATGCATACCTACATATAGCAATAGGGATGTAGAGAAAACAGTTTCAAAGTGTCCACTAGGCTTGTTTATTTTGTGTTGTTACAAATAAGAAATTGCTGAGTGTTTTGGCTGACCTATTGCTATAAAGATTGCAGATGAAGCATGTGCTTCTTATTTTTCTTTAAATTAATATTTGACTGTAGAGAGGAATGATTAATAAATGAATTAAGCCCTCTGATTCAGAAACAGAATATACCAAGTTTTTTATTTGACCTTGACTGATCAAGTGTAAAAAGCTTTGTACAATCAAGTGGGAGTCTTTTACGTTATAATTTTTTACTATTGCTCCAGTGTTATACATTTTGTTGTGGTGTCAAGATGATGGTCTACAGCTGATATCAGGCTGGTTTAGCTGTGAGATTTAGGATTAAAGATATCGTTAAAAAACCATCACAGACAATGGAATGGTTGCAAGAAAGTACCTTAGAAAACAGTGAAAAAAGATAGTTGCATGTTTTAATAGAAGACATAGTGGCTTAAAAGGTTTTGTCCCTTGTTGACAAGCTAAAAGAATGCCTTTGATTCTTAAGGGAAAAGACCTAACTGACACAGAAAAGTGAAGGGTTGCTGCTTGAGACAGAATGACCGGCGCTAGAATGGAAAAAATGTGTACATTACTTTAAAAACGGTTATAGCGGGAGTGAAGATGAATGGGAAGGAGCCTGGGGATGCTGCAGAGAAGTAGAAATCATTCTAAGTGTAGGTAGGAGAGTTGTATAAAGCTCAGTGGTTTTGGTTTGAAGGAGTTCGGATGAGCTTTTCTGGCAGGAACAGAAAACTTTAGAAAAAATGGCTTTTTCATCAAAACAAGAATTTCATGAGGAAATGTCAATTCTCAACTAAATTTTTTGCGCAAAAAATGAAAACCCAAAACCTGATATTCTTCAGTTTTGCAATGAAAATCTGAAAGCATTTTTTAAAAAAAAAGGCTTGACAGAAATGAAACATTTTTGTCAAAGCTTTTTCACAGAAACAAAAAATGTATCCCAATCAGCTTCAGTGACGAGGCAGATTCAATCACTGTATGCTTTCATGCAAGGTATCTCGGATCCTAGAGACCACCCGTTGCTGACCACCCACTAGAACTGCTGTAAGGGGAATCCAATCCTCTGCGCTTTGGATCCCCAGTTGGTTTCAAGCTCCTGGAACTTGAATGGGGATCCAACCTCTGCCCCAGTCTTGGGGTCCCTCGACATACTCTCAGGGTGCAGATCTTCTATCTAGCACACCTCTCTGAGTGCTAGACCTGCTGATCAGCTGCCTAGCCCCTCTGGGTGGAGTGCTGACCCTTCAGACGCCCCAGCACTTAAACACATTCTTCTCCAGACCTCCACCCAAAAGTGTGATGCTTCTGATTACGGTGTAACTCATTCAAGGGTATGCAGTAGCTGTGAAGCAGTCCCACATGCTTTGCCCGCTCAAACACCTTTATGCTTTTTTTTTTTAATGTTGAATCATGTAAAGTAGAAGAGGGAACAGATCATATAAAACAAACCTCAATGTCCCTCACTTTTTATCTTACCCTTCCCTTGTGAGTCCTTGGGGAACCAAGCAGGTGAAGAGTCCTTTCCTTGTGAAGGCTGTTGCATGCTAGCTGGTCTCTCATCCACAGAGCTTTTTCCCAGTTTCTATAGCCTTATTCTTTGGCCCCACTCCGCCTCTCTCCTGCCCTCTCCCCCGTTTGTTGGCTATTTAAAGCCGCCTGGCTTCCTTTGTTCTGTCTTTTGAGTAATTTTACACTGTTTCCTGCCTTTCTCCCTCCCTTCAGAGGAGTTAAGCTTAAACTGGCTTTCTAAAATGCAGCTCACTTATTGTTCAGGTGTTTTACTTTGAATTCTTGAGTCCCAATCATCCACCATTGTCTCTGGTCTGGCAGAGACGTGACACAGCCATGCCAACTCATATGCATCTAGGCTCTCCATGGCACTGCAGTTTAATTATACAGTTCCATAAAATCATTCACAATTCTGTCTGTATCACTGTTGTACCCCCAAGTCATCACCGATGGCTATTTACAAGTGTGCAGCTGGTCAGGATGCTCCAGTTGTGCTGTATTGTTTCATGTGGATTTTCTTGATATTTTGGGAAATGCTGGGAAAGCAGCTGGTGGTTTAGGCTAGAATTTTCAGAGGAGTTTGAAGGAGTTAATTGTCCATCTTCCATTGGCTTTCATCGGCTTTGAACTTTAGGCTCCTTTTGAAAGTCCTGGACTTACATCATAAATTGAAATACCGGTGTTAGAAAACTAATGAACAAGCTTGTATTAATTTAGATGGAATACAGAGTCAAAGGGGTTCATATGACCCACGTGACCCTGTCACGGTCTAAAATGAAAGAGTGTCAAACGAGGTTCTGGGTTTGGTACACAGAAATCTCAACCTACTCTAGCACTGTGGCAAACACCATTAAAAATCCTCTTCCCCCTTCATTAAAGACCCATAAAAGAAATAAAAACAGTTAAAGCATTTGAAATGTTCAGTGTTAAGCAAGGCTTTCATTTGAACAACATCCCTTGCTTCCTGAACCTTTCGCTGGAGAGAGGCTTTAGAAGGAAAGACCACCTTTGTTTAACAGTCTCTTGGATTCTATTAAAGATGGGAATAATTGGCCATTCTGGGGAAGAGAGAAGTAGTTAGCAGACAGAGGCTGGACCTGGGGCAGATGCTATTGCCGTTGTACAAGTCCAGTCCCATTTCCTAGAAAACAAGACAAACACATACTAAAGGGAAGAGGAAAGAACAGCAAAGATAGAAAATGCAGATTCTGTCTCTGGAGTTAACTCTCATTTGCAGCCTCACTGCTTGAGAAACGCAGGCCCAGCACATTGTCTTATCAGTCACTCAGAGACCTGGCAGACAAGTACCAGAATTGGGCTGTTTAAGGCATTGCATTTAGCTGCCTCTCTGATCAGAGGCTCACAGAAGCGTTGCGAAATAGTCAGTTTTGGCTGGCTAAGCCAGACTCTGATTAGACAGAAGGAAAATGGAGAAGGTGATAGGAAAGAGAAGAAATAAGGTAGATAAGGAATAGGAAATGGGTGGGGAGAAGAGTCTCACATCGCAGGGGGTACTCAGGACTCAGCTGGTGCTGGTGGAATGGTGATATCATCTGGCTCCCTCTCTGTGGCCTGATCTAGTCAGGACATCTCTCAGGATTACGATGAACAAGCTCTGGGGTCCCAGGAGATGATGAGGGATGGATGGTAAAGCTCACTCAAATAGCCAATTTTGCTCCTCAAAGTCTTTCTTTAAGGATCCAAACCCAGAATTATCTTGTCCACAGACATACCAGTTTGGGTTAATTGATTCTTGTTCTCAGACTGTTCTTGTTTACCAAGCATGATCCTAACATAGTCCTTGAATTACATCAGCAAGTCTCTTTATTAGGACTAATTCAGTCTCTTTTTTTTGCATCTTTTCCATTTAACATTTGTTATAGGTTAATCGACCTAAGAATTTTCATTTTTTTTTTTTTTTTTTACAGAGGAACTTGCAATTAGGGTAAATTTTGTAGGCCCAATTATCAAACATGTAAAAGATGATAGGGCTCATGTGAATACATTTATATCACACATACTCCGTTTCTTCATTCAGAAACCAATAGTAAAGAGCTATGTCAGGTAAGGTTATTCATCTAGGACAGGGGTCTCAAACTCGCGGCCCGCGGGCTTGTGTTATGTGGCCCGCAGTCCGAATCTGGCCGCAGGCTTGTGCTGTGAGTATTTTCAGAGCGGAGCTCAGGCAAGTTGTGGCCGTCTTAAAAAGGAAATGGCCACCGAATGTGGCCCCACAGGGAGATTTAACGGCGGAGAGTGGAGTCTGCAAGTCCCTGTGAGAGCCTCTCTCTCTTCTACTGTGCCGCCGAATTTTACCCTGAGGGGAGATTTTTTCGGCGGAGAGTAGAGCATGAAAGGTAGAGCAGAGAAGTGTGTGTTATGCGTGGCCCCCCTGAACTCAACTCAATGTAAATGTGGCCCGCCATAGCAATTGAGTTTGAGATCCCTGATCTAGGAGAAAGCAACAGAAGAAGAAGGACCTTTTTTGCCATACGTGTGAATGTAAAGTTGTCCATACAAATACCCATGACAGAAAAGTGCTGGAAAATGTAGTTCTTCTTCAATTTGACTTTTTCTTCAGAGGATCAAAAAATCAATACTGATTTGAGATTCTTTTTATCAGTAAAACTAAGGATAAACTTGAGGCAAAGTTAACTAACCAGGGGATATCAATGTGTTCTTTTGCTGTTCTATATTAAGAGTGGCCTTCTTTACCCAAAGTAAAAGAAAATAGGAAGTTCTATACTTGAAGAAGGCTGAAGTAATTGAGCTCTGTGATCTTGCTTAGCAAGTACTACCTCATTGCACTTTCCAGATGTCTCCAGAAAAAATAGTCAAGCAGATGACACAACTTTTACTCAAAAGAGCAAAGGAACTGTAAATTTGTTCTTATTATTTCTTTTCCTTTATTTTTGTATTGTTCAAGGATGAATTTAGAAAGAAATTGGAGCTTTTGGGGGAAAAAATAATTATTCTGACATTTTAATCCATCATTCTTGTGAATAAAGGCTTACAAGTGAAAAGACTGCAAGAAATGTAAACAAGGAATAGAAGCTAAGAAAAATAAAAGCACTTAAAATGATTTTTTGTTACCTGTGAAATGGAGCAGGATAAATATTACTAGTCACTATTGTTGTCAGTTAGGGCATGCGTGCTGGTGTGAGTTCCCTTCTGGACGCTCTCAGCTTCTGCAGCTAGCTGAATTGACAGACCTCGTTAAGCACAGCCCAGGAATAACCACAGACTCAGTTAAGCATGCAGCCAGGTTTATTGCAAGCGAAGCAAAGTGCTAACACCCCTAAGAGCTACAGGTACACTAGGGCTTGTATGCTCATCACAACGGACCAGCTCAGTTAAAGGCGGGACATTCTATTATCCCAGACAAAGGTGCCCCTGCTAGGATCCCCTTCTTATACTCTGATACAACCAGGTTACACAATGCTTCTTTGATGTCTTTAATGTCAATTATTGTTCCTTGCCTCAGAGTCAAGCAAAACATTTTTACCTTCTTTCTGTCTTTATTTTAAGGTTGGAGTGTCTCTCTACTGTCTTTCATGATTGTGTTCAAGCACTGTTGCATCTTGGGGAAAGCTTGTAGTGCTCCCTGTGTGATACTCCCCAAATAGCATTATTTGACCTGTCTCAAAGATTGTTTCTGTGATCAGCCTGTATGAAGGGAGTTGTGCTTTAACAAAATTGTGTGTTTCTGCTACCACTTTTAGCAATGCCAATGCATTACTAATTCTGTATTTCTGCCAAGTTCCCACATCAGACGGTGAACTTGTAAGCAAGCAAGCAAGTGGCTATTTCCTGAGTCTGACTTTGATTCAGGCCTCAGCTTTTGCATCTAGGCTATTACACTAGGCCTTGTGGTTCAGACTCTCATTTTCTACTACACCCCTTGGGTCCTGATGTTTTACTCTTGTGATCTAGTCACCCTAGACCATGAAAAAAGGCTAACATAATCCCTGGATGTGAGGAGCAAGGTATTTCCAGTAGAAATAGGGAAGTGTTATTACCATTATACAAGGCACTGTGGAGACCTCATCTGGAATACTGCATAAAAATTCTGGTCTCTTGTGTTTAAGGAAGTTGAATTAAAACTGGAGCAGGTACAGCTACTAAGATGATCAGAGGAATGGAGAACCTATCCTACAAGAAGAGACTTAAGGAACTTGGCTTGTTTAGCCTAACCAACCAAAAGCTCAGGGGAGATATGATTGCTATCTATAAACACATCATATTCATAAACAGCAGGGTGGGAAAGCAGTTATTTAAATTAAGGGTCAATGTTGGCACAAGAACAAATGGATACAAACTGGTCATGAATAAATTCAGGCTTGAAATTTAATGAAGGTTTCTAACCCTCAGAGGAGAAAAGTTCTGAAACAACCTTCCAAGGGGTTCAGTGGGGACAAAAAAATGAACTTGTTTCAAGACTGAGCCTGATTAAATTTACAGAGAGGTTGGTATGGTAAGATTGTCTATAAGGACATATGGCCCATCCGCCACTGATAGTAGCAAATATCTGCAATGACTGGAGATGGAACTCTAGATGGGAGGGCTCTGATAATTACAGAGAATTTTTCTCAAGTGTCTGGCTGGTGGGCCTTGCCCACATATTAAGGGTATAACTGATTGCCATATTTGGGATCAGGAAGGATTTTTCCCCAAGGTTAGATTAGCAGAGACCCTCGGTTTCTTTTTAACCTTCCTCTGTACTGTGGGGCACAGGTCACTTGCTGGTTTGAGCTAGAGTTAATCATGGATTCTTAGTAACTTGAAGTCTTTAAATCATGATTTGAGGATTTCAGTAACTCATCCAGAGGTTATTGGTCTATCACCAGAGGGGGTTATTGAAGTTCTGTGGCCTGCACTGTGCAGGAGATCAGAGTAGATTATCATGATGGTCCCTTCTGGCCATAACATCTGAGATGTATAGAGCTTTTGTGGCAAAGTGGGAATTTTTTGTAACTTTTATGAATCCTATGTGTGTCCTGAGTTTCTTCCTATGCATAGTGTTGCTACCCAGTGGGGGAAAAATAAATTTTCTCTCAGACCAAACTAAGGGATATAAGAGAACATGTTGCCTACCTGTCTGAAGTGAATGGGTCATTAAAAAGGCTAGCTGAGGCTGACTAATATCAATGGAAAATCCAAAATGACAGTGCAAAGCCCTATCACATGGACTTGACATCTAGCAACCAATGACTCAGAGAGATGTGGATTTCTCTTCCTCTCAGCGAAGTGGAACAGATACCCCTAACTCGAGAACAAAGAACTGAGAGGTGTTTGAGGTGTGAGACCAGTGTGGGCTCTGGAAGAAGCATGGGTTTCTCTCACCTAGGACCTGACTAAGGAAGGAATTCCAGGAGAGACAGAACCTGAATATGGAGTTTTCACTACAGCTTGGCTGGTGGTCTGTGGCTTGACTAGAATGGGTTATTTTCTAACCTTCATTTCTCTATGCTAACCTTTGCCATAAAAAGAGTGAGTGTAAACTGACTCAAGGCCTTCATTCTGATCCAGCACACAGACAAGACTGTCTACCCACAGACAGGGCCCCCCAACCATGTCTTCCCTGTAATGCTTTTACTTTAAGAGAAATGTGCTTGCTTAGAAAGGGCTTTGTGGTTACTTGTAACTTGTTCATGGCCCTCAGAGAGAAAGCAATGCACAGGCACTGGCTGGTAGGCAGACTGGCTTGTGAGGGTTATTACATTGTAAGGGGGGCAGCTGTGTAGCCTTAAAACCTGGTCAGAAAGGAGTGGGACAAGCGTCCCCACCCAGAGACCAGTGATGGCAGGAGACCTAAGACCTGACTGGGAACTCCTGGAATGGACCATGCAGATTTGGGGAGACCCATATACAGTTATTCTTGAAACTGTGGCACTCACCCTATATAACTGAGTAGCAATGTATATATAAAAATTGACCAAGAGCTTGATCATGACACAGAGTACATATTCTTTCATTTATTTCACTGACATTATTTAGCAGGTACATAACAGTTTCAGGGCTACTTCCGAGTACTCATTCTAAATATTTTTGTAGCAACCACTGGGGTGGATTTACCACTATGAGTGGGTGGATCAGATAGGACAATATTAAGCTATCTCTAATATCTTGTTACCTAAACCCATGGATAGGGTTGCATTACTCTATCACTGCCATTAGCTATTCAGATTGCTTTTTCTTTATTTCCTTGAAAACTTTTTTCTTTGGGCTATTTAACTTTCACACTTTCCCTTTCCATTTCCATCACTTTTCCTTCTTTCAGTTACTGAACTTTCTATTCACCCTTTATTATCATTAGATATTCCATTCTCTGGCCTCTTTTCTCATTTGTAGCTTATCACTTTGTTTCATTATTTTCTTTCAGCCTCTTGTTCATTTTGAGTAATGTGTTTTTCTCTCTCTCTCCTCCCCACAAAATAGAGAATCATAAGAAGGGGATGAAGGGGATCTTTTTCTTTTAGGTAAAAATCAAATTCTCAGCTTGATTGGCTCCATCCATTTCTGATTCCTTGTGCAATATCAGGGTGCACCTAGCAAGCAATACCTCAGATATGATAATCCGTTCCTGGAGTCTGAGCATAATAAAAGCCATGTTTCTTAGATTAACAGTGGTCCCACTAATCCAACCCTTTTATCAACCTATTTTCAAGAAAATTAATTCCATGTGATTATGCTAATATTTCTTTAACGGATTAGAGAGAAAAAATGTGCAGAACATTAATGAATAATGTTAACCCTCCCTGCTGTGAAGTTTCAAGATCATTTTTCTGTAAAAGTGCATGAATATTAATGTGCACCCTGGTGATTGGTACAAAGTTAATTACTGTAACTGACATGTCAAAGAACATTCTGTATAATATCCAATAATTGATAGTTGTTAAGATGAGAAATGTCAAGGTAAAGTATCAGTGATCCATGTATAGGAGGTGATATAAGAACACATATGAAACATGTACTTTCAGTTTAATAATCCAGTTATACTCAAGAAAGATTATTTGATTTTTATCTGGATAGAGGGTCTGATTCAAAGTCTGTTCAAGTTCCCATTAGTCTTTCCATTGACTTCACTAATCAGACCTATAAAGATCAGAGTTCTACTCCCGTAGATGCAGGATCAGCTCTTTATAATGTGTAAAGTTGATAATATATGTGATAGAGATTTTTAGTGGAGTTTAAAACTTCCAGACTAATAATCTGATGCAAAGTTTTACTAAATGCACAATGAAAGTTTATGAATTTAGCATGTGACAGGATAACTTTAATGATTTAGATATCTCTCCGCAAAGATGAATAGCCAAGAGCAGTGATAAAATTTAGTGTTAGTTATCTTAAATTCGCTTTATTAATGTTTTCTAAAGTTTGTACACTTCTTACCACATTGAGAGGATGGAGCCTCTAGGTGCTACCACAGTATTAATAATAATAATGGCCATACTGACATAGTTTCACATTGGGGCAGCTGAGCCTAAGAGTTTGGCTCCAATGGGAATTTCCCATCGTGTGCATGGATCAGGGGGTTGCTAGATCAGGCCCTAGTGTCTTTGCCCAAAGTTTCCAGTATTAGAGAATTCAGGGTAAAACATGGGATTAGAATGCAGAAGTTTCTGGTTACCAGCCCAGTTCCCTGATCATTAGATAACTCTCTATCTGATTACTTTAGTAAGTGTCTGCATTACAAGTGTCTCCATATTTTCAGGCTGCAGGGGGTCTGTAGCCATCTTTCCCTGTTAATTTCCAGGGAGTCCATGCCCCCACACTAGTGTGTGTGTCTGTAGAGGCAATGCTCAATGCGGAATTAGCAATCTAGGGGCTCTGGCCCTTGGGGTAGGGCAGAGCAACCAGCAATCTAAGGGGATCCAGTCCACAGGGCAGGGCAGAGCAATAAACAGTCTTTTGCCTGGCCTCCTGGCTCAGACATGTGGTGGACAAATGCAGGCCTCTTGGCCTAAGGTGTGTAGGCAGCCACCACGGGTGGAGAAGCTGCAAGGGGTAGAAGGATACACTCCACCCCCCCACTCCACCAGGTCCTAACCCAGGCACATTGGTGGATGGTTCTGACACTGGGTCAATGGGGATCCCATGGAAACAGGCTGATCTGAACTCTGGCAACAGAACTAGACTATTGTCTGGTGTCCCTTCCTACACCCCCTTCAGAGTGTACCTCCATCTCCTGGGATTCCTCCATCTCCCCTGAGTACAGAGCCAGCAGTAGTCCCAGAAGCTCCTCCAGGCTCTGTTTTAGGTGCAGGGCTCAGCAGCAGGCAAGGCACATCTGCTTCCTTCTCCAGCGCTCACACAACTGAGCTGTGGGGCTCTCCTTTTAAACTTCCCGCTCCACCTCTCTGCTTCTGACAGGGGAACATGACTTGCCTGAATCTGACCAACAGGGGGGTAGAGAATGGTTCCTTCTCATTAGTCTTGGAGGTAGGCCATGCACCCTCACAACTTAGGATCTTTAGCAGATTTGGAAAAAAAACACTTCATAAAATATTTTTTTGCTTGGATGGAATGGAAGGGTTAATAATGGAATCACAGAAAGTTAGGGCTGGAAGGGACCTCAGGAGGTCATCTAGTCCAACCCCTGCTCAAAGTAGGACCAACCTCAACTAAATCATCTGAGCCAGGGCTTTGTCAAACCCGGCCTTAAAAATCTCTAAAGATAGAGATTCCACCACCTTCCTAGGTAACCCATTCCAGTGCTTCACCATCCTCCTAGTGAGAATGTTTTTTCTATTATCCAACCTAGACCTCTCCCACTGCAACTTAATAGTGTTTCTCCTTGTTCTGTCATCTGCCACCACTGAGAACAGCCTAGTTCCATCCTCCCTGGGTAGTTGAAGGCCGCTACAAAATCCCTCCTCATTCTTCTCTTCTGCAGACTAAACAAGCTCAGTTCCCTCAATTTCTCCTCTTAACTCAAGTACTCCATTCCCCTAATAATTTTTGTTGCCCTCCACTGGACTCTTTAATTTGTCCACATCCTTTCTGCACTAAAAGAAGCTAAGAACACCAATCTAGCCTCCAGTTTTTCAAATCAGACAAGGCCTTTCTGCAGTCAGGCAATATACTAAACTAGGGAAGCAGATGAACAAAATCAAGATGAAAATGATTTCAACATAGAGACTGTCTGTGGCAATTGATGACAAAGAAAAGCTGCCAGAACATGCATCATGTTGAAGAAGCCAAGGGTTGAGCAGGCACAAAGGTAGTTTAAAGCTGCCTTAAATGCCACTTCCTATTGAGCTATGAATTCTATACACAGTACAGAATCTCACCCCCCCAGTGCTTAGTATTGCAATGGCAACAGATTTCTACTAATTCTGCATAGTTATGGTGACCGGTAGAATCCATACTAGGATTCTCAGTGTTTGGTTTGTCAGTTATATTACAGTTATCTGAGTCTGATGAAAGAATTTTGATTTCTTAATGGCAGTAAGAAGCCTGTTTTTTATAAAGAACAAATCATGACAGAAAACCTGATCACTTTTTTGATTAAATTAATGGATTAATGGGATGCAGTAAATGTAATATATGCAGATTTTAGCAAAGCATTTCACAATATCTGAAGAAATGTCATTGGAAAATAATTCAAATTGACATGGATAAGTGAACGGTGCATGGAGTAAAAGCATAAGGACCCTAAACAAAGGGTAATGAAAGAGAGGTCAGTGTTTGGGTCTGCTCTTATTTAACATCTCCATTAAATTATCAGGAATAGGAAGTAAACAGTGAGTTAATTACAAACATGGACACTGCTAAATGGGAAGGTGTTATGAACAGGTGACTAGAGCTGCATGAAAACTGCAAAAGACGATCACCAATATTCCTGGAATTTGTAAATGATCCTGCTTCCATAGAATACACATCATTTTGGGGCTCGATTTTAGTGAAAGCTTACATAAGGATGTTCTAGCATGAGAAGTGGGCAAAACTGAATGTTAAATACTCTAGTACATTGTGAACTACAGAGCTAACCAACAAGAATGTGAGGTTTCCAGTTTTGAATTATGGATTTTGAATTTTCCATTCAAATATGCAATTCAGAATCCAGTCTTTTGGTTGGTTACTTAGATTTTAGGGACGGAAGGGAACATTTGTTCTGACTGGATGACTTCTGTAGGTCAGACACAATACACATGATTTATGTAACTATTCAACAGAGCACAGATCTAGAATGTTGGGTTTTTGAATGAAATATTTGTGAGAAATGTGCAAACTCACATATTCTCTTTTAAAAATTGTCAATTTTGAATAACAAACCCACTGGAGAATTGTGCAATTTTTTCATAGGGGGTTTGCAAACAGAGAACGAAATGAAATCCCTTGAATACATTTTTTTTTATGAATTATTCATTCAGTTATAGCGAGACCAAAAAATAATAGAGGGTAAAAAAAAATGTTTTAAGCTATGCATAGAAAACAACAAAGAGATCCTGCTTGGAGAAATATATGCCAACGGGACCTGGAGCAGTTTCAGATTACAGTGAGCTGAAGCTAAGGCAAGAATGAGGAAGGCCAAATGTCTGAGCCAGGGCTCACTCTCATTGAGAGGATTGGGCTGGAAACCGGTGGGACGCTTGGTTGGCTCAACAGAGCAGTTGGTATGTGCCTGAACCTGAGTGGTCTTTTCCATCTTTCATTTCTAAGGCTATGAATACATCGAACACTACAAATGTTGGCAAGTGCTGTGTCCCTATACCTTTTACTCCAGTCATGGTTCCTTGAACTTCCTCAGAAAGCCAACAGTACACTTCAAAATGACAGAGAAAAACTTTCCTACCACAGCACTATGGTTTATTTTGAGTTTGAATCTACGAGCAATAGCTTTGTCCTTGTAAGAATTATGCCCAGGGGCAGGGCCCAAGCATAACTTTTTCAGGTCCAGTACAAACTTGTAACATGGGCCCCCTCCCGCACATATACCACAATCATCCATACAATCTCATGAGCCATGACAAAAGTTTGAATTCTGAAATTACTGTTCCATATTCTACATTTCTAAAAAATGCCCCCCTTGCTATTTTTGATTAACATAACACCCAGCCTGAGAGTCCTACAAGTTTGCTGACTATTCTGTAACTTTTTGGTCATTATAAAGGTATTATATTTTGTCTGTCTTGATTTTTTTTTTTATTCTAATGGACCAATGTGACTGCAAACATTTTATAGTTAGGCCAATTAACTTTAAAGCTTTCTTTTTCTGGCCTTTTTCATTGCAAAATCATGAATTAGCCCTCCAGACCTATAATCTCAAGCGTTCCAAGAAAGTTACCATTCTGTGGGTCACCTATCAGATTATCATCTCCTTGGAATGCAAAACGTGGTGAAGCAGAAAATAAGGAAACATCCAACCATCTTTTCAATATTTCTTTCCATCTTGTAGCTTCTATTAATATTTGGTTTTGAATCTCACTGTCCGCTCCATGTCCACTGGCATTGACTGCTGTAACTGCTTCCACTGGCACTAGCAAGTTTTAGGTTTTATGCTCTTTTCATGTTCAGGAAGTTTAGTATATAATTTATGCTATTTTTTTTCACAATTGGTGAATACCTTTCATTTTTTGCCAGCATACTGCGTTGTTTAAGCCTCCCTTCAGGAAACAGCCAACAATGAGCAAAAATACATTGCTTGGTTGGTAGCACTCCAAACAAGCCAGTCTCATGGTATCTTTTCTCTCTTGTTGGAAGTCTTACATTTGAGAAGAAATTCAGTAAAATTATGCCCATCAACCTCTTTTGGTGTTGACTTTGCTAGCTTCCTCATTTCTTCAAAAGTCCAGGACACCATTTGAACAATTTTTTGATGGATAGAATCTGTTATGTTTTCAGACCACAAGCCTGGATCTTTGAAAAGACAAGAATCAGATAATGTAGCATTACTTTCTCCTGCTTCTTGTAAACCTTCTGAATGTGGTGGTGCTAATTGTGATACCACCTGAATATCTTCAAGCCTTAAATTAGAGTCACATGATGCATGTTCTGGCAGCTTTCCTTTGTCATCAATTGCCGGGGCCACAGACACAGTCTCTATATTGAAATCATTTTCATCTTGATTTTGTTCATCTGCTTCCCTAGTTAGTATATTGCCTGACCTGCAGAAAGGCCTTGTCTGATTTGAAAAACTGGAGGCTAGATTGGTGTCCTTTAGCTTCTTTTAGTTCCCTTTCTTTTGCCTCCTTACTGCCCATGGGGTGAACTCACAGAATTTCAGAGCCATGTCTTGTTAATTCAGCAGGCCAAGGGCTTAGTAGTTACTCTGAATTGTCACTTTGCATCATCTAGACATATATACTCAAGCATTGACATACTCAGAGAAAAACCCAGTGGTGATTGTAAAGCATGGAGAGAAAAAAAATCATGAGCACTTGAAAATAAGACATGTTGACAACATGACAGTTCCAGGAACACTGGTAACAGGAACCAAGACAAATTAAAGTAATGAATTGAGACAAATATTGCTGGAGTGTGTCAGCTCATACAGAGATAGTAATTATTAGTGTTTGTAGACTACAGAATGCGGAAAGTAAAATTAGACATAGAAATCTCCAACATGTATTGGTTTCTTTCATATGATTAATTAGCACTTTGGTTGCATAAACTAAAAAAACACTCCAGCTAACATTAATTCAGGCAACGCTGTAGCATCCTGTTGCCTTCAGATTCAAATTCTGTGTCTCACGAAAGAGGGCTGTTGATTGTTTCGGGGAACTCAGTCTTGCTCAGTGGAATGGAGAAAAGCTTGCCAAGGGAACCTGGAATGCATCCGTGTTGCTAAAGAAACCAAATAGCCTCAATTCAGGTTGGAACAATAGGTAAACAATTTTGGCTGTCTGGTCTATTATAATGTACCTATAAAGTGGTTTATATGGTAGTGGTATGTTTAATGGGGGCTTATTTTAAGAGGTATCTGGTACAACAGACAGGAAGTAATACATGTTGGAAGATATCTACTTCATTTTCACACCAGGCATCATGTAGAGGAGATAGTTATGCATGTAGGAGTCACCTCATATGATGACTTAACAGCAGTAAAATTTGCATTCAGATCCTGGATTCCAACAGAATAGAATAATGGAGCTTTAAAATATCATGTGACCTGCAAGAAGCAGGAGTCTGCTAAAGATGCGGCATGGACCTGGGAGTCAGCAGAGCAGACTTCAGTTTGTGGCTGACCCTGATCAGTTTTATAACCTTGGGCAAATCACTTTCCCTCTCTATGCCAAAAAATTCCCCATCTGTAGAATGCGAACTATGACAACTATCTTTGTTTGTAAAGACCTTTGTGATCTATGATCTCAGCTCTAGGTGGGAACTCAGTGTTTATTTAATGACAATCCCTTATAGAGGAGGTGGGATTTCATAGATTTGTGATGGCAATCCATATTTCCCTGAGTGATTTCCTTTTCCTAAACTGCTCAGAGCAGAGTCATCCTTTTTCTTTTTCTGTGTCTCATACTTCACCTTGTCTGGCTTTAAATAAACCTCCCTCTCAAGTCCTCCCTCAGTAACGAATCATTTAAAATATAGAACTTAGAAAATACTAAACAAAAAAGGAAGGTCGTGAGAAAATAGTTATTGTGGGAGATTCAGATGAAAATATGATGAGCAAAATTATCAGGGTGTAGGATTTCCTTGATCATATCTGTCCGAAGCAGTTGGTTAGTGTGAACAGAAGAAATCAATAATAATGCTTGGGTCTTAAACTATATTGGAAAGAATACATGTTTATGCATGGCTATATTTAGGATTTTCACGAAGGGATAATATATTGAAATAGCAGAGTAGGACTATGGCGATTTAGGTAAACATATGACGCTTGTTTGAATTTCAGTACAAGTGCATTTTTCTGGTGAGGCCAGGACTGTCATTGATGATGGTAATCAAATCTTAAACCTAAGTGTTAGCACTATTCTGGGTGTTTAATTCATATTGCTTAGTAATGTTTATAAGATGAGTTCCCATGGGATATTTTACAGAGTGCAAAGGCTGATTGTTTTCAGCGTCTGTTTTCTGCTTATCAATACTACACTGGTTAGCACAGGAAAAACCATCTTTATTAAAAACAAACCACTTGATAAAATAGATTCCACCCATTTTCAGTCAAACGTGTGACTAAACACATTGGAAAGGTTGAAGACTACAAATTTTGTAGTTGATTCATACTGTATTTTATATTCAAGGGCTATACTTTAATGCCAGAAGCTTTCTTGTGGTAATGTATAAAATAAGACCATGTATTACCTGGTCTATTGATTGTGTTCATTATGTTGATTACGTAAGAGTTCCTAATTAACACTGAGGTTTGGTAGGTTCTTGTCCCAAGATCAGACCCAGTACTACTAAAATTAAAGTTTAGTTGGGAACACTGATGTGCATGGTTTTAACACTCACACTTGGGAAACAGTTTTATTAACACAGCAAAGTTACAAACACTCCAACCCTGCCAGGTAGATAGAGATAATACAGAATGTGCGTCTGAGCATCCGTATACTCTCACCATCTCTTGACAAGGTCCTGATGTGAGTCATCCACATGATCAGTGGTGGTCATCCTGGTGTATTCCAAGAGTTACATCTCCCAAGGCATGCAGGCCAGGATACAACTGTTATAATGTGTTACATTGATGACACTGTGCCTAATTCATATTCAGTAGGAGTTTCATCCCCTTTTCCATATCTATATTTTCTCACTTGCCTAATATTGGCGTGCCCTTCTATAGGTTACTGGGCCTTTTACCTCAAGCTTATTAGCATACACATCATTCAGCTACCCTAGCACTCTTGTGGTCAGACATCTGTTGATGTTCCTAACTTAAAATAGCATCTTGTAGTTACCTGTCAGCAGTTCAGACATTACAGCGTTCTACCTTGTGGTGTCTTTTGCTCTAGGGTTACACCTGGTCAGCTGTTTTGCTAAGATTTTAGGCCCTTATACTTTGTTTATCTAAGCTTATTGTCATCATCTTAGCTCTGAACCATGCAATGTTAAACGAACCTCCATCATGTCTGGTGCTAAGATAGACACTTGCTCGAACATCATGGAATGCATGTTGAAGCAGGAATGAAAACTAAATATTAAAAAATGTAGGAGCCAGTACACAATCCTGCTTCACCCCATTGTTGATGTTAAATGAGTCAGACTCTAGGTTTTCATACATTACCATTGCCAGGGACCTATTTGTAAATGATGCAACCCTTGTGACTCACAGTGAAGCCCTACTCCATCTTATTACGAAGTTCTCTGATTCATGCAAAATCTTTGGGTTAGCAAGAAGTTCAAAGAAGGCATGCACTAAGGTTTGTTGGAATCAGTTCCAGATATCACCTTAGATGGTCTTGTCTGGATGTTGTTGACCAGTTTTACTACCTTGGCTCTACCGTTAACAGCAATGTAGATCTTGATGCTGAACTTGCTAGTAGAATTAGCAAAGCAGCCAGGAACTTTGGTCTTTTGCAAGACTGAATCTGGAACTATAACAAATTGCCAACTAAATTGAAACTCAGCATTTATGAGACGTGTTCTATCCACTCCTCCATATGGCTCAGAAACATGGACGACTTATGCTAAACATACCAAAAGACTAAACAGCTTTCATAAAATTGCTTGGATTAAATTCTTTGAGTAAGATTCAAGATAGGATGACAAATGTGGAAGTGGTAAATCATGCTGGTATGTCATTCATGGTAACATTGCCGAATCGCAAAGGTAAGTGTGGACTGGGCCTTAGGTGGCTTGGATGTGTCAAGCAAATGCTGGATTACAGGATCCTGAAGAGCGTGCTGTTCTCTGAAGCTCGCAAAAGCTCTAGAAAGAGAGGCAGAGGCTTCGCAGATTTTGGGATGCTTGCAAAGATGACTTAATATCATTTGGAATATCTGTGGATGATAGGGAAAGGAATGTAGAATGCTGCCCTGGTTGGCGGAGTCAGCTTGTAGATGGAGCGAGATGTTGCAAGAAGGACTGTATTAAGATTTGTGATGACCGGTGTCAGAGGAGGAAAGAATCTGCTGCTTGGATTCAAAGCATTGCTAGGGCATAGGTATGGGCCTGTCACTTGTGCATTGGACTTAGCAGCCATCACAGTGGACATTGATGGTCCCCAAATAGCCAATTGCATATTTCCTCTCAGCAGCAACCCTGAAGCTAGCAACCACAAACTCCAGGTACCCAGCAACAGCCTTACCACTCACAACCCAGCACCATAGAGTCAGAAGGTCCCATCCATTAATTACACTTTGCCCTTCCACAAACACTCAGAATTTATTAGATTTTTTAAAAATTATTATTAAGATTGGATTTTAAGGAATTACAAATTAAGATTATTGTCTGCAAAGGGTTGTTTTCTGTGGCCAAGAGGGATTGTGGGCTGATTTGACATTAAGAAACCACTGCTCTGTATGTATAAGTACATATGCCACTGTACAAGTGATGTTATCATGAGTTTTATGACATTTGGTGGTTTATTTCTTAAAGCCCCAGTTCCTGGAGTATGTGATTGTGTAAATCTCATCTTCCATTTAAAAGAAAAGTTTCTAGCCTTAATGATTGTGGAGAAAAGCTTGAAATTGTGATGTCTAAAGGCTTGAAAAAAAAATCAGAAGATATATTTTATTTATTTATTTAAATCTCATGTTTCTTAAGACAACCCCATAATTAGTTCCCTCCATCCCATAAATACGTAAAAAGGAAGCAAAATAGAAACAGAAAAAATGAGGGGAATCTTGCAAAAGTGCGAATAATTTTGCTTTACATGACCCCTCTCATTAAAATCCCTGAAGTAAAATGTCTCAAAAGAGTCTGGTTGCTCAGTTTTAGGTGTTTTCAGGATCAGTCCCTCAGCCTGTAGTTTGATTCATTTTGTTTGTGTATTGTAAAATTATTATGGTTCATTTATATTACCCTAGAACTTAGGAGTCCTGTTCATGACCATGACCCCATTGGGCTCGGTACTGTACAAACACAGAACAAATAGTCTTGTATAATAATATGAACTTCAGTAATTCTCTAATTATAAATATACCAGAGAGAATGTATTTTCATTAAACTGAATTTTTTCTGTTTATAATGATTGTTTGAAAGTGTATTTTCACATGCCTTCTCTACCTAACTAACAAACGCCCTAAAACCTCACACACAAAAATCCAAGCTTTGGTCCTACTGGCTTTTAGAAAAGTATTACAGCAATTTGTTACAAGCAATTAACATTTTATAGCTTCACCTCTGATTGATCAGACAGATTTTGATTTAAAGGAACATCAATCTAATTCATACCAATAAGATACCAAATTAGTAGATGATTCAAGTCATTTTAAATTTAAACCTCTAATAAATGTTGTCTTTGATTCAGACTAGTTAGTGGAGATCCTTAATTTACAGCTGTGACCCTTAATTGCTTGTTAATTATAAAATGAACTTATGTCTTGAGCATTTTATAGTGGACATGCTGAGGAGCAGGAGGGTTTCATTGATATAGCTTTCTTCCTTTATTTAAAAAACCTGAATATATAAATATAGTGTAATCTATATAAAATTATATATTTTGATCATACCCTTCTTCCTCACTCATCATATGTTGCTTGTTGTCTTCTGAATCTGGATGCTGCCTGTGGTGGTGGTTATAAAGCATTAATTGGTTTATGGATCCATATTTCCCTAAGTGAATGTCATAAATCCATGTGAGGTCCCACAATGTTGATTTATTTCACCTGAATCTCTGATTTAGCTGAAAGACTTTTCAGACCATATTGGGACAGACAGTTCCCTATTGACTACACAGCAGAGGTGACTGCCAAGAAAATTGATTAATCTTCATGATCCTACTGGGAATTATTTGGGATAATTGAGTATATTGTGAAGTTCTGCAGGAACTAGACTCTGGGACTGCAGGACAGGTAATGTTCCGTGCTGCTACCCAGCAGCTGTGGTAGGGCTGTATGCATTGTTGATTAGACCCTGTGGAGATAAACAGCAGAGGGAGTAACATCTCAGCAGTCTGGACTGACCGCTTCTCTCGTGGCCCCCGATTGGTCCAGGCACCCTATTTAAGACAAGCGGGAGTTCCAGGAAGGTGGACTTCCCTGCCAGCTGTAGTGAAGAATCTGCCTCTTATCTCACTCTGACTCCTGGCCCTGACTCCTGGCCCTGACTCCTGGCCCTGACTCCTGGCCCTGGCCCTGTCATTGACCCTTGGCTCAGATTCCTGGGTCCTGACTCTAGTGCTAGTCCTGGTCTCTGACTTCCACTGTTCTTACCGCTAGGCATGGCACATATACCCCTATTGACATGCCTTGTTGATGCAGTTTCAGGCAGGCGTATGCCAGCCACTGATGCACTGGACTAACACCTTTCAGAAGTGCCATCACAATAAAGAAATGTTGTTGGGGGCTGGGGTTTGGGGATGAGTATTTCACAATGAGGGGACTAGCAACAAGATAATGAAGAACCGGCGATTAGATCGTATTCCCCGTCATGCCTCTCCAGTGATTGCAATGGTCTCCTACTAATGGTTAACCATGCTCCATTTTAATTATCTTTTAGCACTCTCACCTTAGACTACAATTTACAGGGTTGTATGGATGCAAGAAGGCAAAACATAGGCTGCTGTATGGATCTGACTGGAACTCATGGTTTAGAAAATTAATTTTTATTTCCATAAAGCAACTGTCAGAGGGCGTTTTGTGCTGGCCTCTCATGCACATGCATTATTTTACTGGTGGGTGTTACGCTAACACCATTTACCTATTTGAAATCAAGCAGCTGGATAGGCAGATATCTGGGAATCAGAATAGGCAGGTATAGAAAGTAGGGAAGGCTAGCTTTAGTTTTACAAGCAGAAAAACGAGTGAGCGTCATATGACTGTCTTTCAGACTCTGACTTCACTGAGGTGACCCATGCTTTTGTCACCTCAGAACTAGAATATTGCACATTGTATGGATAGATGCATATTGCATATGTAATGATGCCCCTGGTCAAGTCATCTACAGGGTTTGAATTCAGGATATAAAAGTATGAGCCTCTACCAGGGCCATTAACTTGGACCCAGTTGCAGACTCATAAAGCTCTTGCACAGTCCAGTCACTGAAGAGGGAAAAAAATACATTTGCCTAGAGTGTTGCATATACTAATCCATATTTAGACCTCTTTTATAGTTCTAGTCCTTTATTTATAGTGCATTCAGGATCTGTTTAACTCAGAATGCAGCTTCTTCTGTACCTCACTATGTCAGAAGGGTTGCTATGGCTGGCTGAGCCCAGGTTTGTATTAACTGAACCAGGGACAGAGAAAAGAGTTTAGCAACTCTCTTAAAACACATTGATGCTTTTCTCTAATTATATAATTGGCGCCTTGATACTAAGGTGACTTGGAATTTAGAAACTATTATCCTTATGTCTTTGGATAACACCAAGAAGCCCCACTCAGGATTGAGATTCTATTGTGCTGGGCATTGCATAAATGCAGAATAAAAATACAGTCCTTGCTCTGAGCAGCCTATAAAAATTACATAAAAATATTATTTGTTTATTCTGCTGTGTCTCTATCTCACACACGCAGGACTGCACATATTAGATGAGTTACTACCTAGAAGTTCTAATTGCTTAACAATTCCAATAAAGATTTTGTATGTCATTATTTGGTAGTGTCCATGAAATCTTATTCGTTATTGTAGTCTGTTAAGAAGGTGTTAGTGTTAATCCAGGATTCTTTGTGGTCAGTGTAGAGTACGTTTTGTTCTTCTTAGTACATTTATTGTTGTTGCAAATTTGTTGTCCGATTAAATGGGCTTGCCTGTATTTCTTTTCTGCTTTCGCACATTTCAAAATATTGAACATAAAAATTATAGTACAGGGAATTAATGGATCATAAATGTGTCTGTAGCATAAGCATGCTGGCAAAACTCAGTTGATGAACCATTTACATGTTTTGCCTAGAGTAAAGCAAGCTGGGAAAGTCAAATAAAAAACAGATCTTTTTGGGAAATCAGTGGACAATACCAAGAGATTCAATTACTGAACCCAATCAAAAGGTATTACTGTATGCTGATTGTATTGAAAATGAAAGATAGAGCAATTTAATTAGTTTCACTGTTTACAAATGTTTCTGTAATTCGGTATTTGTCAGATTGAAAGCAAAATAAAAACCTTTAATTTGTCTCTGCTGAAAACAATATATAGTCATTGTATCAATTATGATCATTTTTATCCCATTCGCTACAGCACTATTTTTACAGCCATTAGAAGTCTGAAACATTCATTAGGACAGAACAGCACCTGTGGACCAGTAGCATGCCTTCAAGTCCTGCCTGGTAGAAATAAGATTGATTCATGTGCTAAGATCTGAATCCTTCCCATGTTGTGAAGCAATGCTCAGGGCACAGACCAGGCTCCATCACCCAGTTCGTCTTGTGTTTTTATAATTTAACTTTGTTTTGGCAATAGGTTGTTTTCCTATCACTCAATCCTCAAACTGGAGGGCCAGTGCACTGCTTTTCATCTGGTCCCTGCTCTTTGACCTGTCTGGGTTGGGTGGCCCTACCAGGAGTTAAAACTCCTGCCTTTTAGCTCTCAGGATAGTTGTAATGCACAAGTCTTCCCAAGACACAGTCCCTAGGGAAGCTTGTGCTAAAATGCCCTGGGCCAAATTCACCCCTGCGGTAAACCCATTGATTTCAGTAGTCTTAAATCATGGCTGAATGTGGCCCGCCAGACATGTACAATTTCCAGCAATTCTTATACCTCAAGCAAGAGGTACTGGGGAATTTTGTACAACAGACTCCCACATTTGCTCTTACTGTATCTGGATCATATGTTGGTCCATTTATGTTTTAACTAGGGATGTTCTAAATGTTCTGGAATTAGTTTGGGCAATCATAAACAAGCACACAGCAGTAACCTGGATGTAGACAGTGATTTTCAACACCAATAACAGAAGGTTCCAATTATTTGCTGCAGAAGCTACTTTGCTCTTTCATGTCTTTCTAAAATCAAACTTCTCATTAGTCTGTGGCTTACTCCTGGCATACTGGATTCACAAGTGGTAACAATCCAAATCATGGCTATGTGGCCAAAAGACTTGGAATAGGAACCAGACTATCTAAGTTCTTTGGATTTTATTGGCTGCTTTTTGTAGAGGTCCCTGTTCAGGTCACTTTATGGTTGGACTAATGTATAATTTTAGTTGTAAATTTAAATTAGATACACTAGGCAAGGATTTGACTGCACCCTTCACAATTAGGTCTGCACATGTCCATGTAATTACTTTGGGTGAGTGTAAAAAAGAGAAATTAAAACTGAATCCAGCCAACATGTCTTAGAATAGTCTATTATTTCTAGGAATTATGTTTCAGGAATGACTGGAATGGCCTAGAAAATGTATAACTCTCCGTGAAATATTCAAAGCCCAAGTATTTTATTCAAACTTTCCTCTTGATTATAAAAGTTATGGGCATCCAATCAGAAAAGAGAAACAAAACCTTGTTCCTTATCCAACCTACCTGACACAGCTCAAAGCTTAAAAAAAGATCAAGTGTTATTTATAGAACAGAGAAAAAAGATACTGAAGCCACACTTATTTATACAATATCTGCAAACTCAGGTTGTTGACTATATAATTTGCTGTGAGTTTGTTGGTCAGTTCTTATCAGTATATAATCTGGGAATGGCCCCAAATCAGTAAACCGCTTCCAAATCTGAAAGAAGTAACATGAAATTTGCAAACTATCACATTGTATCCTCTACTTTCCCTTTCCTCCCCCCAACCTTTTGTCTGTCTGATCTATTTAACATTATAAATACTTGGGGCAAAGTTCTGTTTCTAATCTGTATAGTGAATTGCTCAATGGGATCCTGATTTTAGCTGTGGGCTTTCGATGCTATCATAATACAAATAATCTGATTCTGTTAGCTCTAATTGCTTAAAAATTAAACAATGCTGAAGATGTGTATTCCCTCAAATGCAGAATTTGCCTTTGCTCTACAGAAAACGTAGTCCTTTTTGAAAAGACAAGTGCTATTAAGAAATATAATATTTGCCAAAAGTTACTATGCATGGTCTCTGCTCACATTTACGGACAATATGGCTTAAGCATCCATGAGGTAGCAGTTTGTCCTTCTTCTATAAATTTGGTGACGGAAACTTTTTTAAAAGTGTCAGTTTCCCTTTCAAAATCAGTGAAATTCTGCAAGAAATTGTTTGACGTGTTTGTCAGTTTTTTCCTTTAATAACGTGTCCGATTCTGAACTGCTATAAATCGTCATTGCTCAGTTGGTGTCCATGGAGCCATACTGATTTACATCGACCAAGGATCTGTCCCATTTATATTGAAAAGAACTTCTCATTGGATTTGGTTATGTAGAGATATAAGCTCATGTTCCTGACACTCGAACACAATTCCAGTCACTTCTGTGGAATTACATGGGTGCCCAAATGGTCTTTTCCGATACAGTGTATATCTCCCATTAATGTGGGTCAATTGGAGTTACAGAAGCATAGAAAGAGGAGGAAATAGCCTGAGTTTTAGTGGTGAAATCATGGCCATTTTTTTTGCCATTAACTTCAGTGGTGTCAGGATTTCACACTAGGTGCTCAGTGTAAATGTAGAATGCCTAGCGTCTTATGCACTTAATTTTACTTTCAATAAACTTCAGATATGAAGATGTGGAAAGATAGATTAATGCCTAAGGGCTTGATCCTGTGCATATTTACACATATGCTTAACTTTAGTACTGAAAGTACTTTTAGGCATTTGAATTGGGTCTACAATGATTGTTTGTGGGTTTTAGCCAGCAATAGCATAGTCACCCCAAAGCTCAGTGATATACAGAAATACAACAACATTCACAAAAATTAATACAGATAATTTCCCACTTCTACACATTGGAAAAATTCAGCTCTGGATCCAGATCCTTTGATTTCCCTGCTCTCCCTTGCTCTGTACAACTTCAACGTAACAAAGAGGAAAATGTTTCTTTTTTGGGTAGTTTTCAAATAATAGACTGAGATCGTTGTCTCCTGTAGGTTCAGCTGAACACTTTCACTTCCGTATTCTTAATACAAATTTCAAGGATGACCTTTCTCCTTTTCCTTCATTTTAATTATATCATTTTCCTTGAGGTACTGATGGCAAAAAGTTGTTGTGCCCAGTTTTGCAGATCTGTCCCACATGATTTCAGGTGAAGAAATCTTTAGTTGAAATTTTGTCTTCAGAGACATTTAAGAGAGGCCCATTACAGAAGAGATGGGGGGAGGGGGAAGAGAGAGAGAGAAAAAATAAGCATTATATTGGTAGATTGAAGCTGTTTAGTGTCACAAAAAGAAGATTAAGGGGTGACTTGTTCACAATTTTTAAGAACCTAGGTGGGGAACAATAACTAGATAAAGGTTTGTGATGGGGTGTAAAAACCCCACACTAGAGAGGAAGGGATTAAGGAACTACTCTGAGCCCAGGAAGTTGCACCCTACCACCGCCATACCTGGACTGGCTGGAGCAGGAGAGCAGAGTAGCTCATTGACAGGCAGTCTGTGGAGGGGAGAAGACCTATGCTGTGAAGAGCTGGAGGAAGAGCATGGTGGGAGGCCTAGCTGCAGAGGCCCCTGGCTATTGATGGTCTACTTGACCTGCTGAGTGAAAAGGACTCTGGATATTTGTAAGTTTAGAGACTTACTCTTTGATTTATTTTGTTTACATGACTGCTTTTAGTGAGAGGCCAGTAAGAAGTGATCTAGGGAGGTAGCAAGAGACACTCTAGGGTGCAGGATTTAGCCACCTACCTTTTTGGCCCATGGATCAGGACGTGATGGAGACAGTGGGCTGGGGTTCCTTCTACCTGGGGCTGGAGGTAAAAAGCCTATCAAATCCCATCTCTGATACTACAGACCCAGGACTAAAAAGACCCCTTATCCCAGAGAATTGTGACTGTGGTCAAGTCAGACCTGAAGCCCTTTCCTGGATAGCAAAAATAGCCTTTTTTGGAGTCTTTATTCATCCTGGAGGGGGGAGGCCCCAACTTGTGGCCCAGCTGGAGGGCTGAGTCACAGATGAGAAAAAGGCCATTACTAGGTAGTGATGGCTGTTAACAGCGGGTGCCAAGGCAAAAGAGCACCTGTCCCCCGGCCTGACCCCTAAGTGGCACCTGTGATAAGTGGACCCCTTCAGAAGGGCTCATCAACCTAGCCGATAAAGGTACAATGAGATGAAATGGCTGGAAGTTGAAGTTAGATAAATTCTGATAGATATTTTTGTGGAAGATGTGCTCTAGTTCAAACAGGAATTAATTCTGAGAAGTGCCATGGCTTGCATTATACAGGATATCAGACTACACAAGTACACTGGTCCCTTCTGGCCTTGGAATGTATGAGTGATAATGCAGAATATTGTGAACATTTTAACAGCAGACAACTCTACACTTCATGAGTACTGCACATCATTGGATTAATAACACATTTGAAAGCACAGCACTTAAATTTCATTTTAAGCCATATAATAGACATACAAATCTTACCCATGTGAAAAGTTCTTGCACACAACAATAGCCCCATTGACAAGATCTGGGTACATTTGTGTGTAGGTTGGGCCGTGCAGAATCAGGTTGCTGGTTAACAATATAGCTCTTGCTATTACCAAGACCTCTAGTCAGTTATAACCTACAAGGATTTAAGACAAAATGTGTCCACTTAAAACATGCAGATTACACAGTGGTGCTTGAAAATAGAGAGAAATCAAAATAAGCACCATCTGTGTTCTTCATACTTAGCCTATACCAGACTCATAGGCTATCGCTTGATTAATTCAGTAATTGCAATTCAGAAATGGATGTTGAAACTAGGCATTTACAATGTTGCCATCTCAAACTTCAAGATGTTGTGAAAAATAGACATGAAGGTAATAAAAGGACTCTAATTTCAGCAGCCAAAATATGTTTTCAATTCATCTTCATTCACCTTTTTTAATAAACGGAGGTGTGCCTAGATATTACCCACAGCAGCAAAAGGATGCGTTTAAAGTGCTTCTGTGCTTCTAAATGCACAGTTCACCTATAAAAAGAAATTCATTTCCAACTGAGAAACACTTTCTTGAGGCTCTTTACATAAAGTGAGAATGGCAAAGTTCCTTCAGCTGAATCTGGGGAAAAAAAGAGATGCACTATTTTTAATAAGGAATATCATTCACTGACCTCATTTCCAATTACTGCAAATTGTATATGTAGCAATGTTCCCTTAGAATTACTCATTATGAACAGTTAATCAGTGATGTGATAAACTAAATATCCAAAGTGATGAGAGAGCTGGTGAACTTCAGCAAAGACTGATTTCCAAAGCATTATTGTAGCATAAGTTTATGCCTGACAGTATTTTACATTGGTAGTATTTTTATAAGCCATCTACATTTTATGACGTATTTTTTCATAGGTGACAATTGAGCAAAATGCACACGTTTCTGTTTAGGGCAGATGTTGGCACTACATAAAGGTTTTCCTCGGAATCTACAAAATGTTGTTGGGGAGGGAGAGGGGAAGGAGGATGCTAATCTGCCCACTGATTTCAGTGACTTTAATGGGCTGGGAATCAGATTCCTAGAGTCCTCTGGGAGAGGTTACTTGAGCATAGCTAAGTTTGTGGTATAGTGAGGATGCTTGGTAGTTGGATGTCTCGCTATTCAGAGGTTGGTTATCACTTGCTTTTTGATAAGTAATAGGTCTTGAATGTATGCATATAATTCCCATTAGTTACTGGATAGGTGCACAAGGCATAATACTTTCTAATAGATCCAAACTACTGAGAATTATACTTACAGCCCAACATCTAGTATTCCAGCAACAGTTCATTAATATGGATAGCAATGAAAATCTACACTGAGTGGGTGAGGTCTGCTATGCCCTTTCTGTAGCCATTTATATCTGTGCCAAATGATAGAGAATGAAAGACACTATGAGCTCAGAAGGACGGTGTTGTGCACGGATTATCAAAGAGAACAAAAGCAAGCAATTGGAGGCAAAGCAATGGAGAACCAGCCGTGCTGACTTGCCCAGATATCTGTGGTGATGTGGCAATGGGTGTGAGATCAGAACTGAGTTCTCAGGGCCGTGTATTGTTGCAGTACTTTAGTTAGCTCCCAGAATTCTAAAGCCTCAAGTCCTCTGGCTGGAAGAGCACTGTTCATTTTCTTAAGATCAGTTTGGGTCTTTGCTCAGGGACCTGAATAAGGAGTGGTGTACCACGGCTCTGGCTCAGGAGCAGCCCTTGCACGAAATTGACTCAGAGGACTTAAGTGGGTTAGATTGGCTGTGGGGCATGGTGACCCACAGCAGTGACTTACTCCTTCCGTGGAGGAGAAGGGCATGGAGGGGTGGGGAACAGGTGGACCCTTGGTCCCATTTCCTCTAAGCACTAGCCAGATTAGCTGAGAGAGTGCAGAATGTGCTCGTAACTTGCTGTTGGTATGGCCTACCTGCAAATGACTATTCCCTCTATCCCCACAACCTCTCACTGAAGAATAAGGGGGATTTGTGATTCAGATAATCTCTGAGGCACAACACCTCCCAGGGTTATTCATGGAGCAACCTCTACTCAGGGCTGCACCTCAAGTCAGCCTAACTCAGAATTTCAAATTCATGTGAAAGTTGGAATAAGTCTAACTAGCTACATTCAATTTGGTTTGATAGATAGAATCTACTGGCTCCTATCTGAACTTTTGGCTAAAGATTTATTGCCTTAATAAAATTATACTAATAACTATGCTTAGTTTGTCTTTACTAAAAATGTTTTTGCCAATCAGGACACTATTGGCAAACCTGCTAAATTACCTTCTACTTGTATTAAATGGAAAAATTATGTAAACTGAAACCAGAGAGCAATAACCATAAAGAACAATTACTTCAATGACATGCAAAGAGATGGCCAATTATTTAATAAGCTCTTCATATGGAGAGGGTTGTTCTTCTAGGGACCTGGTAATGCAATCAGATTTACAGTGCATAACTCCTGGTTATATTAATTTTTTTTTCAAAAAATGGAAACTTTGTCAAGTGTATACAAAGATGAGTGGGGCAGGATAATATATACAGACAAGATTATCTCTAATTATTCTAAAACTTTTGAGACATGATATTTAACTGGACACTTCTTTGCCCTGGCATAAACATATACGGCATATTTAATATAGCAAGTTAAAATTGTCACTTGAAACACTTTTCAGTGATGGCTTTTTATTAAAATTGCTTATTCCACAGAAATATCATTATTTCAAATACAGATTTGGAGTTTGTAATTTTTGAAGGAAAACTTAGATGAACTTTAAGGTCAGAAGGGACCAATATGATCATCTGGTCTGACCTCTTGCACACCATAGGCCACAAAACCTCACCCACCCACTCCTGTAATAGACCCCTAATCTATGAGTGAGTTATTGAAGTCCTCAAATCATGGTTTAAAGACTTCAATGTACAGAGAATCCACAAGCAAGTGACCCAGGCCCCATGCTTCAGAGGAAGGCAAAACAAAACAAAACAAAAAACCAACCCCAGGGCCTCTGCCAATCTGTCCTGGGGGAAAATTCCTTCCTGACCCCAAATATGGCAGTCAGCTAAACCTTGAGCATTTGGGCAAGACTCACTGGCCAGACACCTGGAAAGAATTCTCTGCAGTAACTCAGAACCCACCACATCTAACATCCCATTTTCCAAAGCACTTAAATGAGGTAGGTTCCTAAGTCCCATTTTCAAAAGTAACACTGGCACTTGGCACATTTATGAGATTTAGGCTGCTAAGTCTCTTAGCCATTCTTGAAACTTTTTTACCCAAAACTAAAGCTTTTTTACTTTATCAAAACATTTTGCAGGAAAAAAAATTCCTTATGGGCTCTAGTAGTTGAGATTAGATTATCACCATATAAGAACAGCCATATTGGGTCAGGCCAATGGTCAATCAAGCTGAGTATCCTGTCTTCTATCAATGGCGAGTGCCTGATACTTCAGTGGGAATGAACAGAAATGGAGTGATCGTTCTTCTGTTGTCCAGGTCCAGTGTCATCCAGTTAGAGGTTACGGACAGTCAGAGCATGGGGTCACATCTCTGACCATCTTGGCTAAGAGCAGTTAATAGACCCATTCTCCATGAATTTATCTAATTCTTTTAAACCAGTTGACCTTCACAACATCCCATGGCAAAAATTTCCCCAGGCTAACTGTGTTGTGTAATTAAATACTTCATGATATTTGTGTTTTAAACCTGCTGCATGTTAATTTCTTTGGGTGACCCCAGCTTTTTGTGAAGGTGTAAATAACACTTCCGTAATCACTTTCTCCATACCAATCATGATTTTATAGACTTACGTTGTATTTCACCACCACCACCAGGTTAATCTTTTCTAGAATGAACAGTCTGTCTTTTTTAATCTCTCCTCCACATGAAAGCTGTTCCATACCCCTAATCATTTGTTGCCCTTCTCTGCACCTTTTCCAATTGTAATACCATTTTTGAGCTGGGTGACCAGAACTGCACACAGTATTTGAGGTGTGGATACCATGGATTTATATAGTGTCATTATGATATTTGTATCTTATGAGCTATCCCTTTCCTAATGGTTCCTACCACTGTTAGCTTTTTTTAACTGCAGCTCCACATTAAGCAGGTGTCTTCAGAAAACTGTCCATGATGACTCCAGGATCTTTCATGAGTGGTAAGTTTATTTTACCCCATTTTGTATGTATATTTCAGATTGAATTTCAGTTGCCATTGAGTGCAAAGTAATGCACATTGGAAATCAATGTTTTGTTGTGTAGTCATCCAGTTTTGTGAGACCTTTGCAATCAGCTTTGGATTTAACTATCTTGAGTAATTTTGTATCATCTGCAAATGTTGCCACCTCACTGTTTACCCCTCTTTCAGATCACTTATGAATGATGAATAGCACTTGTTCCAATACAGTGCCTTACAGACCCTGCTATTTACCTCTCTCCAGTGTAAAAACTGGTCACTTATTCCTACACTCTGTTTCCTCCCTTAGCCATTACTCATCCATGAAAGGACTTTCCTTCTCATTCCATGACTACATAGTTTGCTTAAGAGCCTTTAGTGATGGTCACTGTCAAAGGCTTTCTGATAGTCCAAGTATGCTATATTGACTGGATCACTCTTATCCATATGCTTGTTGACACGCTCAAAGAATTCTAATAGATTGGTACAGCATGATTTTCCTTTGCTAAAGCCATGTTGACTCTTCTTCAACATATTGTGTTAATCTATGTGTCTGATAATTCTGTTTTTTCACTATAGTTTCAATCAATTTGTGTGGTACTGAAGTTTAGGCTTACTAACCTATAATTGCCAGTATCACCTCTGGAAACTTTTTTAAAAATAGGCATTGTATTAGCTATCCTCCAGTGATCTGGTACGTAGGCTGATTTAAGCAACAGATAACATACCAGTTCTGCAATTTCACACTTGAGTTCTTTCAGAACCCCTGGGTGAATACCATCTGATCCTGGTGACATATTGTTTAATTTATCAATTTGTTTCAAAACCACCTCCCATTGAGACCTCAATTTAGGATAATTGCTCAGATTGGTCATCTAAAAAGAATGGTTTAGGTGTGGGAATCCCCCTCCCACTCATATCCTCTGCAGTGATGACCAATGCAAAGAATTAATTTAGCTTCTCTGCAACAGTCTTGTCTTCCCTGAGTGTTTTTAGCATCTTGGTTGTCCCGTGTCCCCACTGCCTTTTTGGCAAGCTTCCTGTTTCTGATATAATAACAAAAAAGAAAATGCTGTTAGTTTTTTGTCTTTAGCTAATTCAAATTCTTCCTTGGCCTGCCTTATACTTCTACATTTGACTTGCCAGAGTTTGTTTCTTTCTATTTGCCTCACTATCATTTGACTTCCAATTTTTAAAGGATGCTTTTTTGCTTCTAACTACCTCTCCTCTTTTACTTTGCTGTTTAGCCATGGTGGCAATTTTTGTTTGTGTGTGTGTTAATTTGGGGTATTCTTTTAGTCTGATCTTGTCATGGTGTTTTTAAATGGTTCTCACACATCTCACCCCTGTGACTTCCTTTAATTTCCATTTAACTAGTTTCCTCATTTTTGTATAGCTCCCTTTTTAGAGTTAAAGGCTATTGCGTTGGGTTTCTTTGGCATTCATCCCCCCTTCAAGGATGTTAAATTTAATTACATTATGGTTGCTCTTACAGAGCAGTTAAACTATCTTCATATTAACTGGGTATATGGTACCTCAGGAAGGGATGTAGAGAGAGAATTTCTAGACATCATTAATGGCTGCTTCTTGAAGCAGCTTGTCCTGGAACCCACAAGAATCTGGTCCAAGAGGTGAATATAGTTCAAGTCCTCCATTACTGTGTTTTCTGCCTTTGTAGCCTCTCTAATCTCCCCAAGTATTTCACAATCACTGCCACCATATCAGTCAGGCAATTGGTAATATATTCAAATTGCTATACGCTTATTATTCAAAGCATGGAATTTCTCTTCAGAGAAATTGGGTACTGTTTGATTAATATAAGACTTTGACTTTACCACTCCCCTGCCAGCTCTCATTCCTATATATTTTTGTACCCTGGAATTACCATGTGCCATTGCTTATCCTCATTCCACCAAGTTTCTTTGCTTATTGTATCAATATTTTCATTTAATGCCATGCACACAGGTTCACCCATCTTACTCTTTATACTTTTCAATTTGTATATAAGCACTTGTATATTTTGTCAATATTCAGTTGCTTGCCTTCATGTATTGTATTTAAATGGGACTCTGACATTTAACAGTTCCTTCCTAGCTCCTACCTGTATCTTCCTATTCTCTTTATTAAGATATAGATTTCCCCCTTTAAAGTCCCCCTAAGAGAGATCACCTGAACCATGTGCTCTTCCATCTCTGTCAACTTTCCCCCAGTCCTTAGTTTAAAATATCCTCTACAACCTCTTTAATTTTACATGCCAGCAGTTGTCTGGTTCCATTTTGGTTTGGGTGGAGTTCATCTTTCCTGTATAGGCTCCTCTTTTCCCAAAAGGTTCCCCAGTTCCTAATAAATCTAAATCCCTCCTCCCCCCACCTGTCTAATCTGTGTATTGAGACCCTGAAGTTCTGACTGTCTTTCTGTCCCTGCGTGTGGAACTGGAAGCATTTCAGAGGATGCTACTGTTAGGCTGGCGGACAAGGTGCCAGCTCATGCCAAGGCCCCAAGACCTCACTGAACACTGTCAAATGCATAGCTGGAAACCAGTCTGGCTCCCACGGTTCTGTGTATTTCCCTGTTTTTTAACATGGCAAAGAAGTATTTTTTCCTTTTTAATGAACAGTTACTTTGTTTATTATTGGGTTGGCTACACGTGTTCTCTTTGAGATAGATCTAGGGTGCCCTTGTCCTGGGGTAAGTGTCTGAGCCTTTTGACTTGGACTAACCTTAATATTATTGTGATTCTTGATGTAAGGGACCATTTATCACAAAGGCAAGCTTGCGTGGATGGCAAGATAGACTGGAGTGCCCAAGGGGACTGTCTGGCCCCATATTAAGGCTGTTATAGTGCTTGTGGAGTTCATTCTTGGTATTTGTTGGTGAAATCTAATCATAGAACACAATCAGTTTGGGTAGTTTGTGCCGAGGTTTGCAACAGTCTGCCCTGAGATTGGCACCCATGTTTGTGAGCCGCTCCAGACAGCCTGACAGCTACCTTGGAGGTCCTGGATTTTAATCTCTTATCTAGCAATTTAAATTTGGCCTCATCTCTTTCTTTCCCTAGGTCATTGGAACCTACATGTACCACAGTCACCAGTTCCTCCCCAACGCTGCACATACATCTTCTCCAGGTGTCTTGAGAGGTCAGCAAACTTTGCACCTGGCAGGCACAACTGTTGATAGGCCTCATCTACCCTAACTGAATTACTTTGTTAGCACTTGCCCTCCGCATTATTATGTTTCTTACCCTTGGATGTATATATACACCTTCTATCTGTAATTTCCATTTCATGCATCTGACAAAGTGGGTTGTAGCCCACGAAAGCTTATGCCCACAGAAATTTGTTAGTCTTTTTGCTGTATACAGACTAACATGGCTACCCCTTTGGAACTTTTCACCATGGAAAGTACAAAAAAAAGAACTCTCTTTAATGCTGCTCTTCAACTGCCTTGGAAGCATCAGATAATCTTTATCAGAATTCAGTGTTTGTGTTGCCCTTTGTTTTTTTAAACAAAAAATCTGAGCTCACTTGCTTGTGAATTTTCATAGTGCTCTCTAGAAGGGCCAGCATCTGAACTATGGGAAGAAACCAAACCATTTGTGGGCAGGTGCATCATCTGCCTAAAGTACTTATGATCCCCATTATCATGGGAATCTGAGCACCAATCCTGAATTCATTTTCGTTACTACCCAGTAAGGTAGGCTAGTACTGTTACTCCCATTTCACAGATGGGGAACTGAGCAGAGACCAAAGGGTCCATAGGAAGTCTGTTGGGGAGAAGAGAATGGAACCCATGTCTCTAGAATCGTGGACTAGCTCCCTATCCATAGGACCATCCTTCCTTTCTAATGAGCGTATGCACTGAGTTTCATCATAAATCCTGGCAGCTTCAGTTAACTGGGTTTATCCACTGATGCATAGATTTGCACACCTTGAATTCTGACAAACTCTAACGCCTCCAAGTGAAACTCTCAAATGAAACTTAAGTTTTGCTTGGGCTTGGGGCAAAGCTACACAAAGCACTAATTGTGGTGTTTCCACTGTACATGTTGCTGTCTGCTGGAGAGTTCCAAACTCACTTAAGACTTCTCAGTGAATCTGTCCTGAGTTGTGTTGGGTTTTTTTAGCATTTTTTTTTTTGTTTATACTGTGTCCTGAAATCATCTTGCTTCTGGCTTCCTATTTATAATCTCTAAGGCAGATGACACGCATGCACAGCATCTTGTATGTTGTTGCTGTTACTTGAATAGCCACAATAACAATTATCTAGTTCTTTTCTCAGTGTGGTGGAAGGAGGTGCTCCTAGAACACTTGTGTAGTGTATTTAAGCAAAATGGATTTGTTATGCATGTAGCTCTAGGTGCCAGTCTGCATAAAGACAGTTAAAATTATTTAATACTCCTAGCTTTAACCTTCCTCCTTCTAGTAAACAAACAAACAAAAAAACCCACATTTATTTTAGGTGTTGATGGCTCTTTGTGTTTTTAGGATGTGACTTTAATGACTTTAATGTCCTTGTGGCTGTTGAGATGCTGCCTTAGGTATTTTATATTCAGAGATGGGACAGGGAGGATTAGGATCAGGTACAGAGACAGTGAGACTCTTAATAATAATGTATCAGGAGAGGATCTGAAGAAAGGAGCAGTAAAGGGGGAAAAATATTGATGTTAGTGCAGCCAGACATTAGCATGCCTTTTGTAGGGTGGAGTGGTAGCTCTCAGAAGGAGCAAGAAAGAATAGATATTGTAGTAATGAGCTAGGAACAAGAGATGATATCCAGAAATAATAAGGTTTACAGCAAGAAGATCTGTCAGAGAAATACAGTCGACCAACAAAGGCAAAAGTTTGTAGGTTTTTAACTTGCACAATTAATACCCACTGTCCAAGTGTGATAAGGGGCTTAGAGGGCCAGATGGCCTGGGGGTTCACACACACCTGACTTCCACTCTCCGGTTCTGTCTGGGGGAAGTAGTGGTGGCTGGTTCCTGACCCCAGGCCAGGAATGTTTTTAGCCTCCTTCTGTATCTGGGCCTTTGCCCTTAAGTGGGGCATGATACTGGGGATCTGGGCCCTCATCCTCCACTGGGTCCCAGCCCATGGTCCTGTGGGAAGAGCATCTTCAGATTCCTCCCTGTATAGAGTCTAAATCTGCTACTCTGGGCTACTTCCTATCTGCATGCTCCTTTAGTTTGGGGCATGGCCCCTTTAGTCCAAAGAGTAATAGCTTAAAAAATATCCAAATGCATTGGATCCTGGAAGACCTGCTGATTCTCAAACGGGGTGGTGGTTGGAGAAGGTACTGCCTGGGGCCTTACCTAATATGTGATCCCATCTCAGGCTCCACTTTCTGTCTGGCTTCCCAGAGAAGGATTCTTCTATCCTGCAGCCTGTCCACCAACCCTTGCCTGGGCTTGTAAGCGCCTTTTAACCCACTCCTCTAACTGGAGTGTGCTCAGTAGCTGGCCCAGAAGGATGAGGTTACCTGGACCCAGTGTTGCCTTTTAACTCCTCAGGCCCAAGGTGGGGTTATATGCCCCATCACACCAAGGAAATGGAAGTACTTATTTTTCTAAGTAGAGAAAAGCAGGAACTTAAGCTGTTGAAATAAGAAATACAATTTAGAAAGCTGCAGGAAAGCGCAGAGAAAACAAATTCTCATTGTGACCCAGAGTCAGGAAGATTTGAGAGTATCCTCTGTATGGTATAAAAGTGCAGGGTGTTGGCCAACTATAGTAGCAATGGAGAATTCAATTTTCCAGGCAGTTTGCTTCCACCTTCTTAAACTCCTGCTGCTTGCTTCAGATCTGTCATGGATATATGTGCCTAACGTCCTGTATTGTGCAAAAGGTTACCATTGTGATGGGAATGTAGGTACCAGATTTTTTACTCCAAATGTGTTAACTTGGGACACTCGACCAGAATGGTTGTGCAATGTGATTAAGATTTAATCTATTAAATGTGATGGCATTTGCCATCCAATATATTATTGTTACTGAGTGTATGAATAGTTGCTACCTAGTGGCATATGCGATACCACAGCTATGTTGTTTCCTTATTCCCAACATAATGGTGCAGCTATCACTGTGTGATAGCTGTTGAGAAATGCTGACCTTTCAATACAGACCACTATGCACAACTTATATAAACATAGTCCCTGATTCAGATAGTGTCTCTATTCAGAACTGAATTCAGTACTCGAAGTTAAGCACCTGCTTAAATGTTTGCATGAATCAGGGCCATATTCTCTTAAAAAGTTGTTTGGTTCTTCATAAATACTTTATTACCATAAGTGTCTACATCCCTGAGATAGCTCGCTGAAAGGGTGTTTGTGTAAGATTGACATACAGTAGGACAGCTGGAATTCAATAGGATGCCCCCAGCTCCTCATTTTCCTCTTTTAGCTTCTTTTAAAGAGTGAAATGCAGATGGGGGAGAGCAGCTGCTGTAATGCTACAGCATTAGCTCTAAATGTAATGTTACAGCAGTTGAAACCAAATTTGAATTTGGCCAAAGTTGCATCTTCTGACTGTTCTGATCCTCTTAAACTTTTAACCTTTGTGCTGTTCAGTGGTGCTGAATACTGATGAATTTAAAATGTGATGTAAAACCAATATCCCAGCTAGTCATGTTTAAGGTAATATTTTAGAGTACTATACATCTGACTTACGCTTTTACCTGTACTAGGTATTTGGATGATTAGCCTCTAGGTAACTAGGAAAGGTGGATGGACAACTATGTATTTCCATGCAACCGCTATGGATGGTTCCTTCCCCACTCCCAGTTCTGAACAAATGCCCAGACATGTCAGATACAGACACCTGTGATTTCCAGGTGGTCTCCTTGTAGAACACACAACTTGTCAGGTCTCAGGGTCCAACAGCACCTGTAGAGAATGCCAAGAAAAAAACCATTGTACTTACAGTCCTGGTTTCTTTCCATTCCTGAACATTATGTATTCATTTATTTTAAGAGAATATTACAGGTCAGAATTTGCCTCTACAAGCCACTTCTTAGGGTTCATGTACATGTTGGTGTCCTTCGTTGATGTTACATGATTCAAATCTGTACTAAGTTATTACCAATTTACCTATCTATTGCCCTTTCCTATGTTTGTCACGTTTGTTGCATGGGTCTTATTGTGTTTAGTTCGCAAATGGCTCTGTTTTTTTCTTGTACATATGATTAGTTTGGAATTAGGTTGTATTACAGAGTCATTATATCAAATAATATGTTTGATTATATTAATTGTTAATCAAGTCTTGATAGTCCCATTGGGTATGACTTGGGAGCAGACAGCAGAGCTGATATCCCTCCTGCCCCATTGTGGGACCTCTCACTTCCTTGCTCCCTTCCAATTCTACTGTAGTGTGTCCTTCCTATATTTCTTTGGTACATATTCTCTGCCTAAACCATCCACCTTCTTGGGGCAGGTGAAGCTGTGGCTGCTGCTGAGAACTGGTCTTGGCTTCCTCTTCTGCAGAAGTCTCTCTTTGCCTCTCTACACACTGTTCCCCACTGGAGATACAGAGCAGGGAAGAACTGCCAGGCAAGAGGAGGAAGGTGGTCTTAACAGCAAAGCTCCCACTGCAGAAGCAGCCCCTAGTATAGCAGAAAATGCAGCCCAACTGTACAGCACAGTCCTGCTGTGGCTGATAGGACGTACGATGGCTAAAGACAGGTAATTGGCATTATTCTGCTAGCATTTCTCTAAGGAAAGTGAGAGACTGTGTGGTAATCATAATTCACATCCCCAGAAACAAGCTACATAGCTTCTCCTTTTCAAACACAAGCCCTGAGTGAGGAGGTGTGCATAGGCAGACCCTTGTACCCATGCTCAGCTGCACTGAACTCAGGTTTGCACAGAATGAGGAGGTCCTTTCACATACAGCTCATTGCAAGACCAGGACTGCCTAAAAACTTGTGAATGAAGTCTTTGCAACATGTATGGTTCAGTATAGTTCAGAAATAACATTGGCTAATGGTCCTCTATTGTTTATCAATGTTAGATTTGTTACAAGAGTTATTAATTTTGACAACCATATGGATAGTAAGTGTAAAAATCACAAGGCTAAATGTTTTCAAATGTGATCTGAGGGTTTCATTCAGTTACGTAGATAAATAGCAAAAAGGCAACAGCCATCATCTTATGCCTGCATGTTCATGCAGAAGTGGAGACAAAAATACTGTACCCCTTTCATGTCTATGTATATTAATGATGTAATAATTATCACTATTTGATGCATGTATATGTTCCCACATGCCCACTTTTCTAGTTATCTTAAATTTTGTATCTGCTTTATATAAGACTTTTTCTTATACTATGTCTATACTGCCTCTAGCAGTGAGCCTCCTAACCTGGGTCAACAGACTTAGGCTAGTAGGATTCACACTAGAACTCTAAAAATAGCTGTGTGGACAGAGCTTTGAAGGTGGATCTCAGACTATGAAGACTAAGGAGGGGAGTGAGCTTCAAAGTGTAGTCTAATACAGTTATTTTTTAAAGAGCTAGCCTAAGCCCTGCTAGCTCAAATCTGTCTACCTAAGCTGGGAGGCTCGCTGCCATAGGCTGGGTAGATGTACCCTAAGTTGCTTTCCCTACTACAATCCTCCATTTCCACCTCCTCAGCATGTGCATTTCACCAATTTAGTCTGTCTTATGCCAGTTAATAGAGAGAGTGTTCTCTCTCTGTTGGACTTCAGCATTCTTTCAGTAGTGAGTGCTGAAAATAGTTTGGTCCTGTCTAACCTAGTGGCCAAACTGGTTTTCTTTTTCAAAGAGGACTTAATTGATATTGATTCACTACTGAAAACAGTGTAGAGAGGGCTTTTTAGTGTAGAGGACCGTAGTGTCTTGCAACGAGTTTTCAGATATGCTGTTGGGTTCCTTTTTGCTCTTAAATGACTTTCTGAGATCCATTTGTTTCTCCACACTGGTTTACCACATTTTAAAAAAAGCCAAAAAAACACCACCATTGATTTCAGTGGATTTACTCTTGAAGAGCAGGATTAGTCTCCTTTTTGTCATGGTATGCCCATTCACTGAATTCCGCTATAGCAACATTGTATTGTGGGCCAAAGGTATTTTGATCTGGTGAGGGATATATGGTTGCTGACCTCTGCTATGGAAATTGCATTCTTAAATGTGGAGAGGAGCGGTTACTTGCATTTAGTGGAATTAAAAGGGTTTCAAATGTGACAGTGCAATGTGTTGATTATGGACCTGAAATATTTCCAGGGGAAAATCTTAAGTTATGTAGAAACAGTTGCTGCTTTCACAAGCTGTAGTTATCAATTCTCTAATTAAAAGGAAACTGAGACTAACTGTGGGCCTGCATCCAGTGTTCTCTTTAAGTCCTAGATTGAGAGACCAGAAGGGTATAGTGGACCCATCGACTTTGACTGCTGCTTAGCACAGGCTGTAGAATTTCACACTAATTCCAGCGTCGAGCCCAATGGCTTTGCTGGGAAACAAATTCCACCTACAACACCACACACCTGGCTTTTGCTCAGTGGTCTGCCATCCCAGTACTGACTCAGATTTACGACTAGATCATAGCCCATGCTAATACTTAGTAGCAGGCAAAAAGTTCTCCATTGTGGGGCAGTGGGCCAAGCCCTTCAGGCTCATTCCTGCAAATAGATCTTCGTGAGTAGACCTGTGTACTTACAAGGATCCTTATTGCCTTTGAGGTTTTTCAGGTGCTCAGAAGCCTGCAGGGTGATTTGAAAACCAACTCTTACAGCTCTGGGCTCCACCTTGTGAAATTTAATAGAATTCTTCTAGCTCTGGCTAAAAGTGTAAAGCAGTGGTTTCTCGTCTTCTGAAACACTGACACTGTGTTACTGATGTGATGTTGGGGTGCAAGTTGTTTTGATTATTGCTACAATAAAGCTTTGGGTTCATACATAAAATAGTTCTGGTGTTCAGTATTGCTGCTCAGTAGGGGATTAATCACAGTCAGATTTCCAGGACATTTATTTTAAGGATGATACAAACAACATAGAAAGACTTCTACAAGGACAAAGGAAAAACATGTACAGCTGAATTATCTCCTTGTCTTGTTAGCAGGGCTACATGTACACAGCACTCTTATTTTTAGCCTTTTCACCATTAGAGCAGAAACTTCAGATCCAACCTCAGATTTAATCACTGCTGAACCAGCATTAGTTCGTGTTCCTGCCACTTGCTGCTGCTGCCCAATTCAGTTAATCTGACACTGTTAATGTAAACTGGAGATTTCCATTTCTTGACCTATCCCAATTCACATAATTCCAAATTGGAGTATACAGTGATTTTTTTCACTATTCCTGTGTAGACTAACAAATATCTTTATGTTCACATGATGGCATCTGGTTCCTGCTTAGCTTCCTATGGCCAAATTTTATCCTTGTCAATCACACTGAGTGATGCTTGCTCATATTTGCAATCCCACTGAAGTAATTGAGATTACACATGTAAATGCAATTGACTATGAGGTGGGGTGGCAGAATCGGGTCCTTGTAGACTAAGGAAAGCTGTTGTTCAATGCTGTGTTCCTAATTATTTCCTAACAACTTAAACCAAACCATGCTTTCATATGCATTAAGAATGTGAAACGTCAGCCTTGTGATGTACCCAAAGTCTGGGGTGGGTTTACGATGCAGACTCTTGTTTGGCACAATCATGAGACAGAAGTAAGCCGCAAAATTCAGTTCTCCAAAGTCAGAAGGTGATCTGACCAGGGCAGACTACTTCATTTGATATATTTTAAAGAAAAACCTGAAACAAAAGTCGTGGTATCACAAGCAAATAAGTGGCTTTTATATTTTTGTTCTGAAAGTGCTGAGATTCACAGTAAGCCTGACCTCTAGGAGTCAGTTCTGGATTAGTGGGTGAGTTACTGAGAGCTCCCATGCTCATCAGTTTTATGAAGCTGATATTCCCAAGGAGCAGAGCTTCATGATCATGAACACATATAGCAGACTTGTCTCATGTAACACATTGGTTTTGAAGACAAGGACTGAAAGCTTGATAATAAACTGATATTCCAGGGAGAGGCAGAGAATAGCACTGGGGCGATGGATTCTTGGTGAGCAGATGGGCTACTGTGTTCTGAACTAATTGTAGCCTCTTTTCGTATCTTAGTACAGAGAACTACAATAATCAAGCCATGAGGCTGTAAATACACATTATTGGGACTAAGTCCAAATCTGACAGAAGTACATCTTTCTGGCCAGCTGGATTGTCTGCCACAGCCATGACTATTTGGGTAGCTAGAAATGTGGTGGGCTTGTTTGTTTCTCTATTAAAATTAGAGGTGGAAGAAATGGTAAAGACCTTTCTGTCTATTTTAATGAGCTTATCTTGAGGGGAATGTGGCAGCATAAAAGCCCTCCTCTAGGCTTGTGAGGAGCCAGAGTTCTGGAACCACTACGTGTAAGAGGAGAGCCAGAGAATGAAAAGATGTACTATGAGGCAATGAACACCTAGCTCACTTTATCATAGAACAGTATATATTCTTCAAAATCTGCAATGGAAAGTAATAAACTTGCTTGGTGGTCTAGGTAAGACAGACAGTGTTTAGGGTTCTAGCCTGAGACTTCAACGTGGGTTCAATTCCCAGGTTGTCACAGACTTCTTGTGTGAACGTAGGTAGTCACTTAGGCCCAGGTATTTAAATGTGTGTATTGGTGTTGCAGGCCCAGATCCTTAAAGGTGTTTAAGCAGCAAATTTCCATTAAGAACATAAGAATGGCCATACTGGATCAGACCAATGGTCCATGTAGCTCAGTATTCTGTCTTCCGACAATGACCAAAGTCAGGTGCTTCAGAGAGAATGAATAGAACAGATAATCATCAAGTGATCCATCCTATTGGCCATTCCCAGCCTCTGGCAAACAGCAATCCCTGCCTATCCTGTCTAATAGCCATTGATGGACCTATCATCCATGAACTTATCAAGTTTTTTTTAACCCCATTATAGTCTTGGCGTTCACAACATCCTATGGCAAGGAATTTCACAGGTTGACTGTGTTCTGTGAGGAAGGACTTGGTTTTGTTCATTTTAAACCCGCTGCCTATTAATTTAGTTTGGTGACTCCTAGTTTTTGTGTTATGAGAAGGAATGAATAACGCTTCCTTATTTACTTTCTCCACACCAGTCATGATTTTATAGACCTCTATCAGGTGCTCTCTTTGTTGTCTCTTTTCCAGACTGAAAAGTACAAGTCTTATTAATCTCTCCTCATATGGAGGCCCTTCCGTACCCCAAATCATTTTAGTTGCCCTTTTCTGTACCTTTTCCAATTCCAATATATCTTTTTTGAGATGAGATGACCAGATCTGCATCCAGTATTCAAGAGGTGGGCGTACCAAGGATTTATAAAGGAGTAATATGATATTTGGTCTTCTTATCTATCCCTTTCCTAATGATTCCCAACATTCGGTTAGCTTTTTTGACTGTCGCTGCACACTGAGTGGATGTTTTCTGAGAACTATCCACAGTGACTCCACGATCTCTTTCTTGAGTGTAACAGCTAACTTAGACCCCATCATTTTATGTGTATAGTTAGGATTATGTTTTCAAATGTGCCTTACTTTGAATTTATCAACACTGAATTTAATCTGCCATTTTGTTGCCCAGTCACCTAGTTTTGTGAGATCCCTTTGTAACTCATCACAGTCTGCTTTGAACTTAACTATCTTGAGCAATTTTGAATCATCTGAAAATTTTGTCACCTCACTGTTTACCCCTTTTTCCAGATTATTTATGAATATGTTGAATAGTACTGGTCCCAGTACAGACCCTGGGGGACACCTCTCTGTATTCTGAAAACTGACCATTTATTCCTATGCTTTGTTTCCTATCTTTTAACCAGTCAATGATCAGAAGAGGGCCTTTCCTCTTATCCCACAGCCACTTTCTTTGCTAGGGAGCCTTTGGTGAAGGATATCAACTGGATCATCCTTGTCCACATGCTTGTTGACCCCCTCAAAGAACTCTAGTAAATTGGTGAGGCATGATTTCCCTTTACAAAAATCATGTTGACTCTTCACCAACAAATCACATTCATCTATATATCTGATTATTCTTTTCTTTCCTATTGTTTCAATCAATTTGCTTGGTACTGAAGTTAGACTTACTACTCTGTAATTGCTGGCATCGCCTCTGGAGCCTCTTTTAAAAAATTGGCATCATATTGGCTATTCTCCAGTCATCTGGTACAGGCGCTGATTTAACTGACAGAACACCTACCATAGTTAGGAGTTCTTCAATTTCACATTTGAGTTTCATCAGAACTCTTCGGTGGATACCATCTGATCCTGGTGACTTATTACTGTTTAATTTATCAATTTGTTCCAAAACCTCCTCTAATGACACCTCAGTCTCTGACAGTGCCTCAGATTTGTCATCTAAAAAGAATGGCTTAGGCTTGGGAATCTCCCTCTCATCCTCAGCTGTGAAGACCAATGCAAAAAATTAATTTAGTTTCTCCACAGCAATCTTATCTTCCTTGAGTGTTCCTTAAGCATCTCGATCATCCACTGGCCACATTGGTTGTTTAGGAGGCTTCCTGCTTCTGATATACTTAAAAAATATTTGCTGTTACTTTTTGTCTTTGGCTAGCTGTTCTTCAAATTCTTTTTTGGCATTCCTAATTATACTTTTACACTTCACTTGCCAGAGTTTATCTTCCTTTCTATTTTCCTCAATAGGATTTAACTTCCACTTTTTAAAGGATGCCTTTTTGCTTCTAGCTGCTTCATTTACTTTGTTGTTTAGCCCCAGTGGCACTTCTTTGGTCCATTTACAATTTTTTTTTTTTTAGTATGGGGTATACATTTAAATTGAGCCTGTAGTATGGTGTCTTTAAAAAGTTTCCATGCAGCTTGCAAGGATTTTACTTTTGGCACTGTACCATTTCATTTCTGTTTAATTTCCTCATTTTTGTGTAGTTCCCCTTTCTGAAATTAAATGCTACTGTGGTGGGCTGCTTTGATGTCCTTTCTGTCCCCCTTCCCCACTGGGATGTTAAATTTTATAATATTATGGTCACTATTACCAAGTGATTCAGCTATATTCACCTCTTGGACCAGATCCTGTGCTCCACTTAGGACTAAATCAAGAATTGCCTTGCCTATTGTGGGTACCAGGATTAGCTGGTCTATGAAGAAGTCATTTAAAGTGTCCATAAACTTTAACTCTGCATCCTGTCCTGAGGTGACATGTACCCACTCAGAATGGAGATAGTTGAAATCCCACATTATTATTAAGTTATTTATTTCTATATCCTCTCTAAACTCCCTAAGCATTTCAGTCACTGTCACCATCCTGGTCAGGTGGTCGGTAGTATATCACAACCTTTATATTCTTGTTATTAAAGCATGGAATTCCTATCCATAGAGATTCTGTGGCAGTTTGGTTCATTTAAGATTTGTATTTCATTTGAGTCTGTTTTCTTTTACATATAGTGCCATTCCCCCACCAGTATGATCTATTCTGTCCTTCCGATATATTTTGCACCCTTGTATTACTGTGTCCCATTGATTATCCTTATTCCACGGAGTTTCTGAGATGCCTATTGTATCAATATCCTCATTTAATATGAGGCACTCAAATTCAGCCATCTTAGTATTTAGACTTCTAGCATTTGTATGTGCTTTAAAAATTGTCACTTTTTAGCTGTCTGTCATTGTGATGTAATTGAATAGGAGTCTTTTTCATTTGACTGTTTCTCATCAGATCCTAGACACATTTTATTCTCTTCCATCCTCTCCTTCTTATTAAGATATAGAGAATCTCCATGAATAGATCCTCCCCTAAGGGATATGTCTGTCTGAGCCACGTGCTCCTCCGCAGTGGTCGGCTTTCCCCCAGCCCTTAGTTTAAAAACTTCTACCATATTTAAGCTTGACGCTACTCCTTATAGTCCCCATCCTCCATCTTTTGTTTCTGTCCTTAGGTGCTGTCTGCACTCCTAATAACTACCCTATCTGAAGTTCAGAGAATTTTTTGTACCTCTGTCATAGAAGTATTTGACTTGCTGTTTTCACAGTTGAATTTGTTGTCACCTTTTTCACAACTGCTGGCTTCAAAAGTTGATTTACTGTAGCATATAAGCTATGTAGCATGACATGAGACTCTGTACTGGGTTGCTGCTTGGGCCACCTATTGGTGGTTTTCCTTCAGACCCCGAAGGCTGTTCATAAGTCTTTATTCTTCCAATTTGCCTCTTCTTAAATTAATGTATTGGCAATCTTAATAGCTGTTTCTGCTCTGTCGTTAGACTGGCTCTAATGAATCATTGACACATTTACATTCTGCTCATGCTACAAATTTTGCACATTCCCAAGAAGCAAATTTCTACCAACTTTTTGAAAAGTTGCAGTGTGGTAGTTTTTCCTTCTTTTCCTTCCTTCCTTTTCTTTCATTTTTCCACTTGCCACACTCTAACTTTCCCAAAGTTGAGGGAGGGAAGGAAGAGTAAAGTTGGGGGAGGAGGGAAAAACTCCAAGTTCCTAGACATCATTCATTTGATTGCATTTACAGGCAAAGAGGGAGCAGGGAGAGTAAGGAGGACAAAAAAAATTGAAGTGTCCAAAAAAATAATTTGCAAAAATATAAAACATTTCAATTTGAATTTTTGTTAATTAAGTTTTCTGTGGAAAATGACATTTTTTTGGGTGAGAATTTTTTGTTATGTTCTTTCCAGGAAAAATCAAGAATTCTCTCTTGCTACAGAATAAAGAGCACTGTCATAATACTGGTTGATTACTCTTCATTTAACTTAAAATCACACACTGGTCGCATTCAGAGCACTTGCATGCTTTTTAAAAATGAATACAAGTTTGAGGTTAGGATTTTCAAAGGGGACTGAAGGAATTAAGCATTCAACTCTCATTGACTTTGAAAGAGAATTGGATGTCTATGTTCATGCTTTGAAAGTGGGCTCCTGGGGTTCTGGGAGCCATAACTGGTGGGGAGGGGGATTCAATGACTTTTGTAATGCTCATGGGAGTCATGACTGTCATGATTTTAAAATGATAGCACAGCCCCTACATCTACTCTATTACATTTTACTAAGCAGCATGGTCCTCACCCTTTAAAGGGAGTCAGGGCCTAGTCTACCAGTGACAGGTAAGAATGAGCCCACCTCAGCCCACCTGTAAGAAATTAACTGCCTAGGGTCATTGGTTGTCAGCAACTTGGCGAACAAGCACCTAGATAAAAATCTACCACAGCTCATCAGTGAAGGCTTCTAAAGAGCAGAGCTCTCAGGGAAAGGAACTTATGAAGGATCTCCTGGAAAGCTATGGGGGACCCAGGCTGGGAGGGACTCTGTGCTGCCAGGTGAAAAGATCCAGTCAGTGGGAAGGTTCTACAGAGGCCTGAGGCTAGGTAAGGAATCAAGGTCAAGTGCCTTGTGGGTAAAAGGAATGGAGTAGCCCTTCACCTAGGCTTCTAATCAGTCCTTTCTTGCCTTTTTGTTCAATCTTCAGTTACTAAATCAAACTCCCAGAAGGGTGATGCTGTTCAATACCCAACAATCTTGTTGAATTTATGGATGACTCACTCTGGAAAACTAAGATGGCACATATTGGCACTGGTCTGGCTAAAGAAAGCCTGACATTTCATGTCTAAAACTAGACTCTTACGTTTGCTGTGCTGTATGAGCTTCTAATTCTTTCATGATTTCCTGGTGTTACAATAATTAAGGGATCAGACATGTTGTTTAGCTATAGGTGGTTATAAAACTCTGTAAGCTTCCTCTGACATACTCAAAGACAAAACCTGAAGAAAATACAGTGAGTTATCTTGATAGAACAGCCTTACCACTTTGAACAGCCTTATTCATTTCTCTGGTTGACTTCCTGTGAGCACCTTCCCAGCTGTACACTTTCTTGACATAAGATTAGTTGGCTTCAGCAGTGTATGGTTCGATACAAACTGACACTTAGCTTGAAACTTCACTTGCTAAAATATGAAACTCTTTCAAAGTAGAAGAATGTTTGACTGTTCTACTGAGGTTTGCAAACTGGCAAAGCTTTTCTTGTGATAGCCATAAAATTGCAAATAGGCTTCACAAGGAATGCATTAATTTTATGTTCTTGCCAGCAATGAATTCTCTTATACAAGTGATGATTATGAAGTCCTGTAAGAGTTTTCTCTTAAGATCCTACCCAGCTGAAAAAAAGGACCCATGGCCTTGGGTGCACAAGCCCAGGAAGGCTGAATAAACTGACCTATGAAACTACCAGGGAATCAGCCTCACTTACTCTGTGTGGGAAAATGTAAAATAGTGTTTTCCTACTCACTTGGGAGTTGTTTGGCTGATTTGAGGCAGCGAGGAGCTCGTGCCTATGTTTGTGGGGTGAGTGTTATAACCTCCCTTGCATTTCCATGGCTGAGATCTGGTTTGTTAGCTAGGGAGAAGTGCTGTTATCTGTACTATGAATTTACACTTTCAGGGATGGCTGACTGTTTCTATCTTGGGAAAATGTGTGTGTTGGGGCTACAAAGAGCAATCTAAAAACTGATCAGCCTGGAAACAGAATCTGTTTAACTATTGTGACTTTGTAGATCATGAACCACTAGTCTCAGTTAATGGGAAGAATATAAGGTCTTGGGCCCGGACTGATAAATATATCAAGTGACGCAGGAGCCTGAGGGCATTTCTACACTGCAGTTCAGACAGGGCTGTGAATGGCAAGGTGCACCCAAGGGCTATGCTTATGTGTGGCTGCTGGTGTGAGCAAACTAAAAGGTTAATAGTTGCGTTAATGTAGTCCTGTTTTGAAGAGGCCTTGGTTAATGTGAACTAAGAATACTTTAGTTTGGGGCCCCAGTCTCCACATGGGGGAGTTACAGCAGAGAACTTAGTTCATATGGCTATTCACACCACCCATAGTCTGAACTGCAGGCCAGTGTAGACATGACCTAAGTCTCTCTTTCAAAAATGATTTATGTGCCTAAATACCTTTTGAAATCTCTGGGCCTAACTCCACTTGAAATCAAATTAGACTTAAGTCTTGTAATGCTGAGCAGGGCAAAACCTATATACTTTTAAACATGTGGGGCTTGATCTTAAAGCCCTGCTCCTAAATGGCTTAGGGCCTACCTATTTGAGAGAACTGCTTTCCATACTCCCATGGCAATAATGAGCAGAGGCTTTTGATCTGTAGTCCTTCTGTGTAAAAGAAGGAACTGTCACCAAGGCAGTTTCCATGAGGTACCCTGAGCTCTGGAACCTACTGTCCACTCCCCCAAAACCCAATCCCCCCCTGCAGAAGTTTTTTTTTTTTAAAAAAAGGTCAGGCAGAAGTCCAGCAGCAGTGTGGGGGCTATCTAGTTTATAGTACTGAATGCAGCAGGTATAGTTACCTGATCAAAAGAGACGGTGTGCATACAGTGAAAACAGCTCCTGGCTCTCAGATACAATAGACTCCTAAAGCCAGAGTAGCAAAGTAGCAACTGAACTGAAGTAGCAAAGAGTGTTTCCCTTTTCTCTCTACCCCTTCTCTCAGAAGGAGAACATCAAGCTAGAACAGGGGAAAGTGATTCCATAGTTGGGACCCTTTATCCAGATAACATCTTGGTATCCCTTTCGGGGAGGGAACACCAGTTACAAGGGAGATCCAGGTAATAGTAATGGAGGATTCACTTATTAGAAAGATAGTTGGGTTTCTGTTGACTAGGAAAACCACATAGAAAATGGGGTGTAAAGGGTGAAAATCTCAAGACCTCTAGACAGACTTACGTTCAGTGCTGGGGAGGAGCCAGTGGTCACAATACATATAGGTACTCATGACATAAGGAAAGGTGGGAGAGTGGTTCCTGAAGCCAAATGTAGGCTACCAGGTCAGAGATTGAAATCCAAGTCTTCTGCAGTAGCCAGTTCTACAGGCAGGCCCCAGAAGACAGGCAGAACTTCAGAATTTAATTCGTGGATGAAACTATATAGGTGGGAGGGATATGGCCTTTTGGATGCCTTTTGGGGAAGGAGGGGCCTATAGAGGAAGGATGGGCTCCACCTGAACCAAAATGGAACAAGACTCACACACAAAATGTAAAAAGTATTTCCTCTATATCCTAGAATATAAAGGTAAAGAAGAGGTGGGAGCTAGTGAGGAAAATAGCCCTAGGAAATTCTAAATATGGATATCTTATAAATAGCATTGTAAGCTTTAGGTATTACGTGTATAATGCGTGTTTAACTGAAGTGCTTTGCTTTGACAATTTACCACTACCTATTCAAATTACTACTTGTTTTCCTATTATAAAATCCATACTTTGTTCAGTCAAACTGAACTCTTGTTCTTTCAAAGTGAGTTCTCTCTCTCTTTGTTTGGCAGAGAACTCTTTCAACATGGCTCCATACACTATGTCTGTTGAATAAGACCTTTATTCTCAAAGGTTATAATTTTTTAACCATCAGAGATATTAAGAAGAGTGAGTCCAGTAATAAATTTTAAAAAGTTAGTTAATTAAAAGGATTAGTCCCTGCCATTGTGGGTATTACTGAGAGATAATTGATTGTAACTTGAGTTATGTATTCTGAAAGGTGAAAGCAAGGGTACATAAAAGAAGTCAAGGTCAATTATCTCACTCGAGTCCCTACAATAAAAGCCACTGCTGCAATCATATTATCATAAATATTATTCATTAAAAGCAATATATATTAATTAAAATAAACATAAATAAACTACTGGGACTCTGCCCTGATGGGTACTGGCATGAGTCCAACACTGGCAGCTGCTATATGCTAGATGGCTACTAAATTTGAAAAGTTGCAGAGAGGCACTTTTACGAGCTATCTTCTCTGAATCGAAAACTAGTTAATGAACAATCTATTTCACATGCAATATCCTTATAATATTACTCTGTAGAAATTTTAATAATATATTCCAGTTCTTAGACTGTAAGATGTTCAGGTTTGAGACTTCTATTCGTCTCCATGGTTGTGCAGCACCTATTGCACTGGGTTCCGGAAACAATAGTCTAAATATTAAATAATAATAGATCTCAGTGGGCTTTGGATCAGACCCAAAATACTTAACTCTGAAAGCTTTTATTTTAAGTTGTTAGCTTACGTTGTTATATATGAGTAATAATAATTAAAAATGTCTGACTTGTAGCAGTAGGCAAAATAAAGCAGAAATCTTTGATTTGAATGAAAACTTCCTTTAAATTTTTTTTCAGCATGGTCCCATAGTCTGTATGGGATCCTCCTCATCAACCTCCTCCTTGCATTGGCCTAGGTGGCCATTTCAAACAACAGGGATAAGATGCTGGGTGAGGATGTGCTCTGCCACTGTGGGGCCTACTTCCATTCCTCTGTCTGATCATGCATCTGGGCATAGTTCCTCTGAGCCCCATTCATGGGCTCCTTGGATACCTTTGAGGAACAATGGGTGCTGTCTGGGGCTCTCTGCTCTGTGCCCTCTTCAGGTTCACTCCATTTAATCCTTTGACCTTCACGCCGGTTCCTGTTTCCTCATTTCTTGTCCCTGAATTCAGTTGGGCTCAGTAGCTCCTCCCCTTAGGCTGGGGGAGGTGCTTTTAGCCCTGCCCACATCTCAGAACCCAAATAGCCTTTCCCAACAGTCTCCATCTGTTACTAGCTACCTGGTTTTATTGGCCATGCCTGTTCCTGCAAAGCTGAACCTGCTCGCAGTTAGTTCCTGGCTCCCTGGTTCTTCCTCCAGATGTAGCCTGTGGAGTTAATTGGCCTTGCTAGCCACCCTGTCAGTCCTGTGTGGGGCGGACACCCCATCACAGGCCTATTGAAGTTAGGCTTACTAGCCTATAATTGCCATGATCATTCCTAAAGCATTTTTAATAATGTGGTTTTACATAAGTTACCCTCTAGTCATCTCATACAAATACTGACTTAAACAACAGGTTAACTACTAACTGAGGTAAGTCTGTAATTTCATACTGGGCTTCCTTCAGAATGCTTGGGTGACTACCATATGGCCCTGGGGACTTACTGTTTAATTTATCAATTGGTTCCAAATCCTTCTTTATTGATATCTCAGTCTGGGACAGTTCCTCAGATCTATCACTGAAAAACAATAGCTTGGGTTGGGTATTGATTCTCCCCCATATCCTCTGTAGCAAAGACTAATGCAAAAAATTAATTTTGCTTCTGTGCACAGTCCTGGTCTTTCTTGACTGCTCCTTTAGAACCTGGGTTGCCCAGCAACCCCACTGACTGATACGCTTGCTGCCGCTGATGTACGTCTTAAAATTTTTCTGTTAGTTTTTGTCATTAGCCCCTTGCTCTTCAGATTGTCTTGGTCTGCTTTATTATACTTTTACACTTCATTTACTGTAGTTTGTTTCTTTCTATTTTTCCTCAGTAGGGTTTGACTTCCGATTTTTAAAGGATGCCGTTTTCTCCTATCCATCTTACCTCTTTTATTCTGCTGTTTAGCCATGGTGACTTTTTGATCCTTTTTATTTTGGGGGGTACACATTTAGTTTGAGCCTCTATTATGGTGTTTTAAAATAGTTCTCATTCAGTCTGCAGGCATCTCAACCTTGTGATGTTCCTTTTAGTTTCCATTTAACAAGCTAGGTCATTTTTGTGTAGTTCCCCTTTTGGAACTAAAGGTTACCATGGTGGGTTTCTTTGGTATTTTCCCCAACAAGGATGTTAATATAATTCAGTTTTTGGTAGCTATAGCACAGCATTTAGCTATATTTAGCTCTTGTGCTCCACTTAGGACTAAATCAAGGTTTGCATCTCCCCTTGCTGGTTCCAAGCCAAGTTGCTCCAAGAAACAATCATTTATGGTGTCTAGAAATATTATTGAGTTTTCTGCCTTTGTAGCCTAATCACCCTGGAGATTTCAGTCACAATCACCACCCTGATCAGGTTGTCAGTATTGTGATGGGGTGTATTAGCCATACTGGCCCTGAGTGGGCTGAATTAGGCCAGATGGGCCCAATCAGCTAATTAAGCAGTGAGCAGGGGTGAGATTTAAGCACTGAAAGGGACATTAATTGGAAGCAGGCTCAGATGGATAGGAACAGGAGGGGCCTGTATGAAGCCCACAAGCTGAGAGGAGAAAAAGGGCAGTACTGAAGTAATCACTCCTTGGGAGAAGGGAGGTGTGCTTGGGATTAAAGGGGATAGTCTAGAGTTACTCCCTGGGAGTAAGGAGTTGGGAGCCTAGCAAGCACAGAGTGGGGGAAGCCATAAAGGTAAGAGCAGGCTCAAGGGAAAAGCAGCAGGAAATAAGAGTGTAGACCTTGGCTCCTGACTAAGAGGTGCCTTGAGCTGGAACCTGGAGTAGAGGGTGGACCCAGGTAGGCCCATATTTCCCTATGAGCCAGAGGACATGGCATAGACCAGGCAAAGGACAGTAAACAGCCTGGGATGATTTGTTCCAGAAAGGTTTTGTTATGCTCCTCCCACCCCCCTACACACCCTGGAAAAGGGTGTGAACAGTGAGGGGGCCAAATTTGCAGATGATACAAAATTACTCAAGATTATTATGTCCAAAGCTGACTATGAAGAATTACAAAGGGATCTCACTAAACAGGGTGGCTGGGAAAGAAAATGACAGCTGAAGTTCAGTGATAAGTGCATGGTGGGGGTGGTGGAATAATTCCAATCGAATACATAAAAATGATGTTTAAATTAGCTGTTACCACTCAAGACAGATCTTGGAGTCATTATGGGATGGTTCTCTGAAAACATCTGCTCCATGTGCACCAGCAGTGAAAAAAGCAAACAATGTTAGGAAAGGGATGGATAATAAGACTGAAAATATTATAATACTGCTGTATAGATCCATGGTATACCCATGCCTTGAGTACTGCATGCAGTTTTGATAGCCCCATCTCAAAAAAGATATTAGAATTGGAAAAAGTGCAGAGAAGGACGATGAAAATGATTAGAGCTATGGAATAGCTTCAATATGAGGAGAGATTAAAAAGACGAGCTGTTCAGCTTAGAAAAGAGATGACTAAGGGGGGGGGGATATGATAGAGCTCCATAAAATAATGAACACAGGAGAAAGTGAATAGGGAAATGTTACTTACCCCTTCACATAATGCACAAGAACCAGTGGTCACCCAATGAAATTAATAGGCAGTAAATTTAAAACAATTTAATACACAGTCAAGCTGTGAAACTCATTCCCAGGGGATCTTGGGAAGGCCCAAAGTATAGGTGGATTCAAAAAAGAATTAAGAAGGTACGTAGAGGATAGGTGCATGAATTAGCCAAGATGATGAGGGATGCAACCTCATGCTCTGGGTGTCCCTAAACTTCTGATTGCTAGAAGCTGAGACTAGATGACTGGTGTTTGCGCTCTTATGTTTAATGCCTCTGAAGCAGCTGGCACTGGCCACTGTCAGACAGGATACTGGGCTAAATAGACCATTGGTCTGACCCACTATGTCTGTTCTCATGTCCCCCTTCTTCATCAGAAATAGTCAGAATATGTAGGTCTTTAGGAGACACTGCATGGTTTCTCCACTTTACTCAGGCTTGTGAGGAGGGATGGATCTGAGAGCGGGGCTGATATTTGAGTGTGGGGAGACGTGACTGTATTTGTTGCTATGTGCATGTGGATTAGCTGCTGGCTTTTCATTGTATCTTCCATTTTAGTAAATGTATTTAGGTCCTAAATTTAAGCCTATTGAAGTCAGTGGAAGGATTGCCCCTGGCTTCAATGGGCTTTTCATCAAGTCCCTCATGCAAAGGATCTTTCTTTCTTTGTTTTCTTGTAACTTAGAATTCTAGATCAACAAACAAATGTGTACCAGTCAAATTGAGCATAGTCTGCCACTCTGCCATTAGGGAAGTAGCACTCTGGGCTGATCACCAGGGGATACAGGAAGAAGGAAAGCAGAGGAGCTCAGCTACTGAAAGCAGAGAGGCCATATCCTCTCTTTTTTTCCACTGAGTTAAGAGAAACTGTCCCCCCCTCTTACAGCTCTTATTCCCTTGGCTGCTGCAGAATGGACTCACTAGGCTGGGAAATCTGAAGTGGGAGCACCAGGAGGAGCTTATGCCTGGCTGAGGAGTTTCTAGGACTCCTGCCTTTCCAGATATAACCATTGATGTTGTGAAACACTGCAGCTGTTAAACCCAGCAGATTTAAACAATGAAGTGGATGGAGAGGAAGTGAAACAGCCTCTATTTAATGAAACCTACAGGAGGCACTTAAGAGAGCAAAATATAATTCCTCAAATTGTAATAGGAGCAGGACACTGGGGTTAACACACTTTATCTTTTTCTCAATGACTTCAAGAGGCCATGGTCTTGCTTTTACACTGCATTCCAAACTGCAGTACCTCCAGCAATGCCATGCCACCTGTTCCTTATAGGGAAGATAGCATCTACTGAATTGCCAAAATACCTGAATTATTCCTAGAGATTTACAATGAGAAACCATTTGTCCCACTTTTACTGTGTCACTCCCCGGTTTCCATAAGGTCTCCTTATGTCCCAGATAGTACTTCTCAGACACCTGAAATCTCCTATTTTTGCATTGATCAATTAAATGTTTGGGTTTTTTATGTTTGTCCAATGCCTTTGTCTATGTTGTATATAATTTGGCTCTGTGCTTCCAGGAACAAAGAATCTGGGAAAGAAGTATTCAGTGGTGAAAATTGTATGGAGAGAAGAGAAATCAAATGAGTGCCAAAACGATCAAAGCAGTTTGATTGCTCAAAGTGAATGTTAACAACTGTTCGGTATTTCATGACTAACTCTTTCAAACATTGTTCCTGGCAAAAATCCTTGGGTTGGAGAAATACACATGCCTTGCAGTTGAGTCAGGGTTTTTCAGACACCAGCACAATTCTTAAAAGTTTTTCTTTTGTGAGACTATTTTGTAACCCTAAAATTGTCACCACAAAAGTGTCAGTCTGATTTTGAAAAATACAGTGATCATTGGCCAGATACTTAGCACTGACTTCAGTGGCATTACACTGACTTAAGCTCATTTACACCCACTCCAATCCAAGTTCTGGCTTAGTTTAGTTTATCCAGTCTGAGGTCACAGCTTGAGACAGCATGAGTTTCATTCTGGTTCCTTTTTGCTCTATCAAATCTCTTTGAAAGGTGATCAAAATGGTACACAGCATGTGGCCTTGCTAATAAATGCAGTACTAGAATTGTTTGTTGTATTGCTGCATATTCATTGTATTCATTCAATACAACGATATTTGTTGTATTCATCCCATAATCTGACTGCTTGGCTGTAGTACCTTTTTAAATAGCGTTATGGGGCTTAGAATTCTGTCTATCACAATTCTTAGATCCTCCTCCTTGAGGTGTTTTTTTTCCTCCTTTCATAGTTTTAGTCCTTAGTCTGACTATTCTAACTACTATAATACCATTCTCAGCTCAGGTTTCTAATGGAAATCATTCTGAACCTTTCCACTCTTCCTTTGTATTTACTACTCTTAGGACATTGCTTTAACAATAGCAAATATTATTCCATTTTCTTTTCAGTTGTCTCAAAATCCTTCTGCATTAACTATGCTCACTAATGTACCCAGACTGTCACTTTTTTAAACCTGTTATTTATTTCTTTATTATGTTATTTGAACAGCTTTATGATGTCTCTTTTCTTCTGCTCTACAGCAGCCATGGCATGAAATATTTGTGAAGTAGCTTTGGAGAGATGTTTGTTTTTTCTTGTTAATGCTCCTGATCACAGAAGTACAGGTGTGGGTGTTTTTTGACCTAGTAGAGCTGGTCAGAACATCCAATGAAACATTCTCTTTTATGGAATGGTTTGATTTGGATGATGGTCCAATAGAACCCAGGCAGGTTTCCATTGTAAACCTCCCTGATTAACTGCAACCCATCCAGCTCCTCAGCAGCCAACCTTCCAGACTGTCTCAGAGGATGGGATCCTAGAGATTCCAAGGTCTGACTCTGGAGCAGCCCGCAATGTGGGTAACCTTAGAATAGAGAACCCACAGATCTACAGAAAAACCTAAGACCACCCCATGGATTTCCCGACATCCACCAGAAATACCTGTACTTCTATACTTAATCTATTTCAATTCCCAAGGCACCCCTGCCATAGTGAAGGATTGGTAGACATGCTCTTACTTAACATTCACCACAACCTTCATGCTGCTACCAAGTTTGCTAGAGCAACTTTACAGCCTCTCTTCCCCACCAGCCAGTTTGCCATATAGGTACTCTTCTGTTCTGCACCATGTGGCAGAAGAGAGCATGTGATCCATGGTCATTCTTTGTCATATAGTCATCCCTTGTATGAAAACTAGAGTGTTGTACAATAACACTATCTGGATTGGCAGTACCCCACTTCTATATGTTTGAAGTATAACAATGATGACCATGGTTCATCAACAGCATTTGAACATCACCAAAGCCTAGATCTCTATCACTTGAGTGAAAGGTGTAACTTTGCTAGCGGGTGCTAGTGCTATTTAAACTTTCACTGGCTTCCAACTCCCAGGTTCATAATAGGTTTTGCTGAAACTTCAACTGAGTAGTCAGGATCCTACACTATTTTCAGTCATAATGTATGGCAATTTTACCTCCCCCAACACTTAAAAAAAGCAGTGAAATGTGTGTGATATTTTAACGTAAAAATTGTATGTGTTTCACAGATTTTTGGGTAATCCGCTTACTAGTTAGCCAGTCTACCCCAGTTCCCTGCCCTGCATCTTGTAGTTGCCCTGTCCTGCCCTCGTCAGAAGTCTGACCAGTAAGTTTATCACCTGGTTTGCCCTCCATGAGCGTGGAGAAGACACACTAACTTTTACTAACTGAGTGGGGTTTTTTCAAATACTTCACAGAAACACACTGTCTTAGTTAATAACATAAAACAGGCTTATTAAATACAGAAAGGTGGACTTCAAGTGAGCATAAAGAGTAGGCATAAGAAATCAGATAGGTACCAAAGGAAATAAAACACGTGAACTAAATCTTAAACCTTTGACAGTAGGCAGTATCTAGATTAAGCAGTTTTCTCATCCCACTTGGATATTCCAGTTCTCAGTGTACAGGCTTCTCTCAAGCCTGGGTCCAGTCTCCTAGCATTCCAGCATTCCCATTGCTTTCAGTGTGGATGGAGGAGAAAGGACAAGGCATGCAGTCTTTGTTCCTTCTTTTATATCTTTTTGACCATGTGGTCACTGGACATTAGTCCAGGCATGTCCAGGTGGGCCCTGCTACAAGATTGCTCTGTCTCCCCAATGTGAGTGAGCCATAAAGTTGAGAAATCTCTTTCGTATAGTCTTGTGTGACTGTCATTGTATTGTAAATCCTTTGTTTTACAACTCTATTGTTGGCTCATCGCTGCCGAGCCCCTCCTGGGCATGGGTGCCTCCTCTGCTGTTACTATCAAGCTCATAACAGGTTGTGATACATACTAGCAGTATGCATATTTTGACATCACAACAGGTTTAGCAGATTCTGACCTTCCATGAGATATCTTATGTGGCATGCTTAATATGAATTATTACAACTGTACAGAAATGATTAATAAGGGGTTTTACAGTGTCCTGTTTTAGAATACAGTATGCCACCATCTCTTTGAAATGTTCACACCCTATGGTAGTAGAGTACTGAAGAGATTAAAACAAGAGACCATGATTACAAGAAATCAATTTAAAAAAACCCCTTTTACTATTTTAAGGGCTGGAGCAGCATAGTTTAATAGAAAGATGATAGTGGGAGCCTTGAAAATGAATGGTTAATGAGAATCTTTAGGAAACTGTTGTGCTGCCTTGAGAGCTCTGCATGGCTTTACAGGCTTGCAAGGTTTTCTTTCTTTCTTTCTTTTTTTTTCCCCAGGAGCCCTAAAGAGCTTATTACAAACATAACTCCAGGCTTATGGAGCTTCATTTAGACCTTGGCTCTAATTGCAGAGTAGGCTGGGAGAGCCTGTGAAATGAACAGAGATAGAATACTTTCTTTTCAATTTGTCATTTAACACTTCAGTAGCCAGTATCTTTTGGGATTCAACCATTTTACAGTGAGACCTAGACCCATTGCCATTTATTACTTATAGTGTAATTTTTCATGTAGTAGATGATTAAGATGGTAAAATTATGTTGCTTTGAAATTAGTTTTTGGTACTTAGCATTTAATATTCCTCTCTTTTGCTCTGCAATTAGCTTTCACTAATGCAATTTAGTCTATTTGTAACATTTCTCAAATCATAGAAGTAGAAGTGATTTGAAATGAAGCTAAATCTCTTGAACTTTTCCACACGCTAATTTCAAATGCCAGCAGGGCACCAACTGCTGTGAAAATTAATGAATGAGCTATTCCAGACTGTCTTTCATTTCATTTGAATGACTTTGCACTCAGAGAGCATATGTGACAACTATACTCCAATAATATAAATGATGCTGGAGGAACAAGTATTTTGCTGGTTGTTTGGCTCTACAGTCAGACTGACAGCTTCTTATTTTTCTATGCAAGGAAATTATGAAATCTAGTTGATAGAAAACTCCCACATACCCACCCACCCACCACCTCTCAGAATGACCGTGGTTATAGAACTATAATGCTGAACTGGTTTACTAGAAAAAAGCCCTACGCGTTTTTGTTGTGAAATATATTGAAATAAATAAGGATACCAATGGCATACTCAGTTCCATAACGGCACTTACCATTAAAAAACCTTGGATCATAACATAGATGTCAGCTTTCACTAAGTGAGCGTCAATTTACTTATGTCCTGTCATAGGCATTTAACTCAGCTCATTCTCTCGGTAATGTGACTTTGCTTGAGCAGATTTGGGTAGAATGAACTAATACTGCCCACAGTAACTTGATTCAGAAATTTAAATTGCAATTGGTCCTTCATCCTACCCCTGTTCTGGAAGCCTGTGTGCTGTTGAGGAAGAGAAGTCTCAGGCAAGAAGAACGTGAAGCTGGAGCAGAAGAAAACAATCCTATAGCTGGGACCCTCCTTTCAGATGTCACGGTATCCTCTTGCACTGAGGATACCTCTCCTGGTGAGGACTCCCCAGATATTAGGAAAAGACAGATAATCAAATCTCCCATTGCTATTATCAGATAGCTGGGTCTGATGACCAAGAGAACTGCGTGGTGAATTACAGGCCTCTTGACAAGTAGACAAATATATGTTCAGTGCTGAGGAAAAACCGGTGCTTGTGGTACATATAGGTACCAGTGATCTTGGGAAAGATAAGGGTGAGGGCTTGGAGACCAAATTTAGCCATCTAGGAAAGAAATTGAGGCTCATGATAGCATTATCTGAAATGCTTCCAGGTCCACATGCAGGACCAGTTAGACAGGCCGAACTGCAGGATCTTCATGTGTGGAAGAGACAATGGTATTGGGAGGAGGGAGTTAGGCTTATTAGAAACTGGGGAATCTCTTAGGGAAAGAAGGAACTTATTCAGGAAGGATGCGCTCCACCTAAACTAAAGCAGAACCAGATTGTTCGAATGTAAAATTATAAAGGTCATAGAGGAGTTCTTAAACTAAAGTCTAGGGGAAAGCTGATGGGTGTGGAGGAGCATGTGGTTTGGACAGACACATCTTAGGGGACAGCATATTAAAGGGAATACTCTATATCCTAGTAAAGAAAAGGGGATAGCAGCTGATAAAATACAGATAGGAACTGAAGAGAAACAGTCAAGAGTTTCATTCAATTATATCACATGAAGGCATACAACTAAGTATTGACAGATTTGACACATATATCACACATTGACACGTGTCCAAAGCTAGAAATCTGAATAGAAAGATGGGTGAACTTGAGTGTCTGGTGTTAAATAAGGATATTGGTAGAATAGGCATCACAGAAACTTGGCAGAATTAAGATACTCAGTGGGATATGGTAGTAAAAGTTATATTATATGTATATGTGTATAGCTATATAATAAAATACAAGGTTATATTATATTTGTTTATATTATATATAATAAAAGTTATAGGAATGACAGCAGTGCTGTTGGAGGAATGGCACAATAAGTGAAAAAAAACAGAGTCAAATACAGTAAAAATCTGAAATAAATCAGACAGAACCATAAAAGCTCCAGGGATAGAAATTCCATGCTTTCTATAGTAAGAATATATCAGTAGGAATATATTACCAACCACCTCACCAGGATGTTGATTGTAAAATGCTCAGGGAGATTAGAGTGACTGCTCAAACAAAAGCCCCAAATAACAGGGGATTTCAACTATTTTCCCCATATTGACAGGGTATAGGCTACCCTCAGGAGGGCATGCAGAAGTGAAACATAGGGTCTTGTCCAAGAGGTGAATATAGCTGAACTGCTCAATAATAGTGACCATAACGTAATTACATTTTAACATTTGTGGGGGAACCACAAAGAAACCCACCACAGTAGCACTGAACTTCAGAAAGGGGAACTACACACAAATGAGGAAGCTAGTTTAATGGAAATTAAAAAGAACAGTCATCGGGGTTATATGCCTGCAAGCTGCATGGAAACACCATAATAGGCTCAAACTAAATGTATATCCCAAATATATATATGGGGGGGGAAGCGGGAAAGAGGACCAAAAAAAAAGCCACTATGGCTGAGTATAAGAGTTAAAGAGTACAAGAGGTAGCTAGAGACAAAACCACCTCCTGTAAAAATTGGAAGTCAAACCCTACTGAGGGAAAATAGAAGACAAACAAATTCTGGCCAATCAAGTGTCGTGAAGGTATAATTAGGCAGGCCAAAAAAAGAATTTGAAGAGTCACTAGCAAAAGGCAGAAAAATGAACATTTTCTTTTAAAGTGCATCACAAGCAGGAAGCCTGACCATCAATGAGGCCCGTGGATGATTAAGATGCTAAAGAAGCACTCATGGAAGACAAGGCCTTTGCAGAGAAGCTAAAAAATTCTTTGCATTGGTCTCCACTGCAAAGAATTTGAGGGAGATTAATACCTGAGTCATACTTTTTAGGTGACAAATCTGAGGAACTTTCCCAGATTGAGGTGTCAGTAGAGGAGGTTTTGGAACAATTGATAGATTAAACAGTAATTCACCAGGACCAGATGGTATTTACCAAGTATTCTAAAGGAATTGAAATATGAAATTGCAGAACTACTAACTGTGATATATAACCTATCACATAAATTTTCTTTGGAGTAAAAGGAGTTTTGCCATAATAAGGAAATCAGGATGACAATTAAGCATGAGTTTGTCCATTAGTATTCAAAGTACTTAAGCATGTGCCTAAAAAAAAAAAAAAAAAGTACACACAAGTGCTTTGCTGAATAGGGATGATTTGCAAATTAGGTCTGAGATGTTAATGACAAGTTTGATTAATTCACTGGGTTTTATTAATCAATAAATAAATAATCAAGCTTTTTTACTCTTACCCAGATTACGTGACACCACAAAATAAATGTTATTTTTACACTCTGCATTGATGTCATAATGAGAAGATTAATTTGATTGCCTCTGGTGGGGGAAGGAAAACACCACTGCTGTGCTTCCAAAATTGTGTTCAGAATTGAAACAGTGACTAACTTGAAATAAGATAAAACAAAGAATGAGAGCAGATGTAATCTGGTTATTGTAACATGGAGGATTCACCATTTTTTTTTACTTTCACTTCATATTTAATAGACATAACGACTGCTTTGTGTAAGGAGATGCAAGCTACAAACCGTGCTTAATGGAAATAATGAAATATTCAAGTGCATCTTTAAAGATGAAACATAAAGTAGCTTTTAAACGCAGAATTAGTGATATGAGAATTAGGGATGGCTTCTGCTGGATGTATAGTCCTATATCCTTGGTCACATCAGGGAATACTTTTTTTTCTCTTTGCTTCATGCAAGCCAGTTATTTTCCTTTCTCTTTATTTCTGAATATCATTCAAGGACAGACACGCTCTTCTGTGTAATATTTCATCACTTATTCTCTGTCAGACACAAAAACAGTTTTAGACATAACTTATGGGTATGATTTATACATCAAAAAACCTGTCAAAACGTAAATTTTAGAAGTCTAAAGAGGAACAAACAACATATAGAACAATGCAATTTCAGGCTTGTTTGTTTGTAGAAACTTTTAAATATGGCCTTTAATTCTTGTTTTATAATGGGCCAACAAAAGTGTAGACTATCATGCAGTAAAAACCTTGGTTCTACAAGCTACACTTATTGAAATCTCCCAGTTCTAGGAAAGTGTTATATCTTCTAACATCTAATAATTATGCTCAAAATTCCCTTAACTATTCAAAAACTTTGTCCTCCATGACTTAGATATTAGACTTATAGACTTTAAGGCCAGAAGGGACCATCATGATGATCTAATCTGGCCTCCTGCACATTACCAGGCACAGAACCTCACACACCCACTCGCATAATACACCCCTACCCTCTGGCCGAGTTACTGAAGTCCTCAAATCATGATTTAAAGACTTCAGATTACAGAGAATCCATCATTTACAGTAGTTTAAACCAGCAAGTGATCCATGTGCCATGCTGCAGAGGAAGGTGAGAAAACCCCATGGTCTCTGTCAATCTGACTGGGAGAAAATTCCTTCCCAACCCCAAATATAGTGATCAGTTAGACCCTGAACATGTGGATAAAACCCACCAGCCAGAAACCTGGGAAAAATTCTCTGTAGTAACTCAGCCCTTCCCATCTAGTGTCCCATCACTGGTCATTACAAATATTTGCTCCTAGCAGCCGCAAATTGGCTACTTGCTATTGTAGGCTGTCTCAGCATACCATCCCCTCCATACATTTATCAAGCTCAGTCTTGAAGCCAATTAGGTTTTTTGCCTGCACTGCTCTCCTTGGAAGGCTGTTCCAGAACTTCACTCCTCTGAGGCTAGAAACCTTCATCTAATTTCAAGCCTAAACTTGTTGACGGTCAGTTTATATCCATTTGTTCTTGTGTCGACACTGGCATTTAAATACTAGGGATAGAGAATTATTTGTTCTCTCTCTGATAATGTATTTATAGAGCACAATCATATGTCTCCTCAGCCTTCTTTTAGGCCCGGTCTACACTTACCTTGGTGATTCGGCGGCAGTCAGCAGGAGATGTGCAAGTGACGTAAATCACTTGTGTATCTCCTGTCGACTTTGCAGCATCTCCTCTGCGCGGTGTCCATACTGCGTCCCTTCGACGCAGCGCTACTCTGCTTATGGGAGTGGTTTTCCTGCATCACTTCCTGGATTGACTGAGCATGTCTATACAGACCGCTCAGTCGATCCAGAGCGGTCAAACTGACGGCGGTGAATTTGCCGCCCCGTCAGTGTAGACCCAGCCCTAGTTAGGCTAAACAAGCCAAGCTCTTTGAGTCTCTTCACATAAGGTAGGTTTTCCATGCCTCGGATCATCCTAGTAGCCCTTCTTTTCACTTGTTCCAGTTTGAATTCATCTTTCTTAAACATGGGAGATGAGAATTGGACACAGTATTCCAGATGAGGTCTCACCAGTGCCTTGTATAACAGTACTAACTCTTCCCTGTTGAACACCTTAATCCAGAAAAGGATCAAGGATTTAAGGATGTGAATAGTCCCATTGATTTATGGACCTGATCCAGTGCAACTTTGGGAGTCAGTGAGGAACCCTATTGATTTCAGCAGGTATTGGCCAAAGCTCTACCGGAGTAGTCATATGTTTTAAAATTTAAGCATATGCTTTCCTGGATCAGGGCCTAAGACAGAAGCATACTAGTAAAAACATTTGAGTATTACAGATATACATGTAGGAGATTATATTGAGGATAAAGATAGTTTTAATTCTGACTAAAGACATTCATAGCTACTGATCATCTCTGACAGGCTTTTGATTTTAGATTGCAGCAATGGCAATTCCACTTGCGGCAAACTAAATAATACCCAAAGCAGACATTTCCATCTTATTAATAAAGAAAACCTTACTCAACTGAGATTAAATTCTTCATTTTTGAAAATTGCTGTTTGCTAGGAACAATTGACATGCAATTGAATGAGTGTACCCTGTCAGCTGTTTTTCCTCAAAGTATTTGAAATGTATAATGATCTAACATAACTCTCTAATCCACAAGAACATTAGAACTCTAGAAATGACATGGCTGCTAAACTATTGGTAAACAAAACTCATGCAGAACCCTGTCTGAAAAGCCCATGAACATCTTACTAATCGGTAGGTAAGTATTTGGGAAGCGTGACTTTAAACTACAAATCAGGCAAAGATTAAATTCCAGTTGAATGCTAATGCTTGCTTAACATTCTTCTATCTTGCAATACTGTATAGAAAACAGAAAAGCTATTAAGAAGGAATTTATCATTTTTGCTGTTGGTCAAGAGGTGAACTTTTGGAAGAGTGGTGGGTAAACAAGACATGGTTGGTATTATAGCACTGTCATAGCTAAGGGTCTGGCAACACTGAACAGAAGGTGATTTCAATATGAAGGTTGTGAATTTCACACTCAACTAGTTCTTGTTCTCTTGGCTCTTAAATATTGTCAGGTAGTTTTAGTTACAAGTTTAAAGTTATGGTAGCGTGGAAAAAAAAAAGCAGTGGGTTATCGATTTCCTACACACAATTTTTCTGCACTCTATCAACCAGTAAGTTTTATACCAGTAAGATTTCTCAAATCTTAAGTTTAAAATATACTATTTTGCATTAGTAAAGGACCCATGACATTGTTTTTTATTATGAGATTACTAAGGATGCTCAGTATATTAACTATTTTTCATATGTGTTAATTTACAAGGGTGCATTTCCCACCTCCACGTCTGCACAAACTTCCATTAACTTACAAGGAAGTAAAATAAACATCAATAGGAAGAGAACACCAACTCATTTTGTATCTTGAATCCTTGGTACCCAAGTTCAGGAACTATTATGGTCTTGTGTACCATGAATAATGCATGCAACACCATTATATATCTCATTGTGGAAGCAGAATGTACAGCTATATTAATAATCATTCATCGCATACACCACAAACATTCTGAATGTTGAGCTGCCAGAAGAAGTTGAGGCCCAAGGACACTGAGACACCTTGGCTCTGCTACTGGATCCAATTATATCTCATGCATATAGTAGCATTCTGGATGTTGGTGTAGTTAAAGCTCAGTTCCAGCTACACTGCTCAGACCTTTCTCATGCAAACTCCTTTTACACTGAAATGTCCTATGCTAGGCTTAATCAAAAATTGATTATTTTAAATAAGTAGGAAGAAAGTAGCTTCTGCTGTTTTGACCTAGGTGCATGTGATGAAATAACACTTTTTACATGTTTCAATTTTGGATCTTTGATATCTACAACAGTGTGAAAGTAGGAATGTGAAGATCAGCTGGTTGTGCTGTCACTGATCCTTAAAATCCAAGCTAAAAGAAAAATAGTTTTTAAACTTCTGAGCTGTTTTGTTACAACTCCTGGCTAACGTTTTCAAGATGGACATATGAGAGAGCTCTAACCCACACTTGGGGATGCACCACAGCATACTTTTTGTAATGGTTTTTTGTGTCTTGTAAACCCCAACTGAGCCCTATTTTGAGGGATTAAGTTACTTTAAATGATACATAGGCATTGTACTAATCCCCTGCAGGGAGGTGAAAGTCATATTGAAAGAAATTCAGGTGAGTTTGAAAGAGACTGAAAGCAGGTGATAAAGAAAGGGCTCTCTGTCACCTAACGACAGGGCTTCTAGAATCAAGGTTAATTAGAAAAGGTTTTGCTTTTTTCCCTCTCACTCTCTGATAACTCAAGGAGTACAGAGTATCTTCAGAGAAAAGTGCAGGTTGGTTTAGTCCACATAGCGACTTGGTGCTAAAGCACTGTACATTCATACCTTGACTGGCCATGCATTAAGTAGCCACATATACCCTGTCACCATGCACTGTGTGTTCTAGAGTGCACTTTGATGTACCATTTATATATGGTAGCAAGGCCCACTTAGCAACTTAGTGCATGGCTGCCTGGAGCATTGTAGATTTACCTGGCTTGTCTACAGTCAGTGTGTGGTGGTAGAAAGTTTTTAATGTTTGACTGGGCTGGGCAAATAATTAACAAACACTTAGTCAATGACTACCCCCTCTTTCTTTCTTTCTTTCTTTCTTTCTTTCTTTCTTTCTTTCTTTCTTTCTGTTTGTCTGCAAGAATGACCTATCTCAAAGTTTGTGGTTCAAATTTGTTTGCTGAATAAATTCAGCAAACAATTCTTTGTCTGCAGAGTGTTGGCAATCAGTTGACTGTGAATATCTGAGATTCAAAACCTGTGCTGACTGGCTATATAAATTCCATGGTGTTGGCCTTATTCAGACTGGACGATATTATGTAACTAATCCACAACACCATGAAGATCTATGAAATTAAAGTTTTTTCTTGTGGAGATTCTTGTATAGAGGGGAAATCAGTGTCTTTGGGATGGAGGGGATTTTTCAAAGTTCTATGAAGTGATGTTTAGTGGTGGAGAGACCACTACAACTGACTGGGAAAAATGAGTTTATTTTTTGTGAAATATCAGTTTTGAAGATTTTGAAATGGATGTATGTGTCATCTTGAAAAACTTTCAGGATGATTTCCAAGTCATTATTGAAAATGACTATAGAAATGATTATAGAAAACTTGAAGCTAAAAATTTCTAATAATTTCAATAAATTAAAAATATAGAAAAGTATATAAAATGTATAAAATATAAAAATAAAAGCAAGTCCATTATTTTGTTTAGGATTGGGTAAAAAATTGATCCGCTTTAATTTTGCTGTCAGTCTCTGTAGGCGAACAACCACGTGTCTAAGGGGACTAGCTGGTTGTCTGAAAGGCTGGTATAAAAATTCTCTTCAATTTGTTGAGGGTTAGCATGAGAAACTCTTCCCTTTGCCCTGTGCAGAAGACTGATTTGTTTAGATGCTTATATTGCACCAAAAAGTTCCTGAAGCAGTTGCTGTTATAGGTAGGGGTTTTTTAAGGCCAGAAGGGACAACTGGATCACTTACCCTGACATCCGTTATAACACAGATCATAATATTCTACCCAATTGTCATTGTATTGAACCCAATAACTCGTTTGACTAATGCATATCTTCCAGAACGATCCATCTCTTGATGTCTTCAAATCAAGACTGGAAGATCTACCACTTCTCTTGATAATTTAATCATTGAAAGACACTACCTTTTTACTATTAAATTTGAATTTTTCTGGCTTCAGCTTCCAGCTATTGGCTTTTCGTTTGCCTTTCTGCTTCAGATTAAAGAGCCTTTTAGTACACAGTATCTTCTCCCCATATACCTTTGTACATTTGTAGCAATCTACTAGAAGAACTCTTCTGGGAGAACTTTGGCCTGGAAGACTGCTGAGGTTTTAATATATCCTTCTGACAGTGATGGATAACTGAGGATTTGCCATTTTATTTTATCGTCACTTGTAGTTGTTTAACAAACTTTGTGACCCTTGAAGGGTAGAGTCATTAATTTCAGTTGAGATACAAAGTCTCCTGACCAGGATGTTTGCCATTTCTATTTTGTCTCAGAGCATCATTTATAATCTTGTGTCAAGATTAGCCTGATGGCTAAGAGGCATCGTATAAAACAATCGGCAACCGGGATATCTCTGCTTTTCTTTTAAAGACAGACTCCTTCATATCTTAGGGTATGTGTAAACTGTAGGTGGGAGTGTGCTTCCCAGCTCAGGTAGACTCATGCTCACTCCACTTGAGCTAGCTTGCTAAAAATAGCTGTGTGAATGTTGTGGCACAGGCAGCAATTCAGGCTAGCCACATGAGTCCAGACCCACCTGGATCCAGTCTCTGGTAGCTAGCTGTGCTGTCACCCATGCTTCAATGTCCACGCTAATATTTTTAGTGAGCTAGTATGCGTCTATTTGCCCAGGATGTGAGGCATGCTCCCAGCTGCACTGTACAGCTACTCTTAGAGCTATGCTGCAATTGCCTATCCTGTGTGGGATAAGAGAATGCTAGGGGAAGCTCTAGCATTCCCTCATGAAACACTGGCTACATTTTTCTATTCATAAATCTTTGAAATACATTATTTTCTAATGGGATGGAAAAGACTTCTTAATACACGTTCTAACAGTATAGCTTACCCACTTTGCTATGCATCAAAGGAGGTGTGAAGAATATGGTACAATTGTTGAAAGATCTAAGGGAGAGAATAGCACTTGAGTGCATAGTTCTCAGATCACTTAGCAAGCATTCTCATTGAAAGTATCCCTTTTGCATCCATCAGATGGTAGGAAAGGGCTGATAGCTATTCTAAAAATTGCATTCATTTGCTTCCAAAAAGGATAATGTGGCACTCTGCTGTACCATGTTCAGCTCCTTTTTTTCCATCTCGGCATGTTCCTCTGAATGAAACTGGCATTCTTCAGGTCTTGCCAGGGCCTTAACTTTCTATTTAGACAAAAATCAGGATCTTCAGGCTTTCAGATTTGATATTTAATGTCTTTGGGGAGTGGGGATCCCAGTAAAGGAAAGAAACTGAAAATAGTCACATCCCAATAGATTATTTCCAGTGAAGCCCGTCATACCAAATTTGCTCCTGGCACACTATTCATAAAGGTATTTCTTCATCCTGAGAAGGGCCCTCTTCTGCAGAGCGTAGTTGCTATACTACCAAGTGAAGTTTCTCTGATACGCTCTAATCATTAAAGCTACAAATTGAGTCTTTGATCACAGAATGCAATTCCTGGGAGATTAGTGTAGTGTAATATCTCAGTCTTACCAAGATGTCCTTCCACGCTGCTGCCTAGACATCAAGCTCTAATGAGGTCCCAATTACAGAGAAGAACATTTAATCCTTTCTTGTAAATTGGGTTTCTCCAAATTGGGATTAAAAAAATCAGCTCCACTCCCTCATTCTGACCCATCGCTCTTTGTGCCCTTTTTAAGCGTCTTTGTTGGCTTTTTGCCTTTTTTAACTTAGAACTTCAAGTCCATTAATGACTGGAGTATAACAGATGTTGGTCCCATGTCCAGCTGGTGGTGTCAAATCACCCACCGGGTCATATGCTTGCCTATTTCCAATGGAAGCCCATTTATTGGTATCATAGTTAGGAAAAATGTAATTTACAGGTAAAGATAAAGTTATTACTTTGCCAAATTGAGACCTTTCTTTGAAGCCTCTTCTCTGTCATTCTGACTACTTTGGAATGGATTCCTTTCCGGGGAGTGTATAATAGGTGCTGAGAGGAAGGATGGTTAAGGCACTAGCCTAGGTTTTGAGACCCTGCTTCACCACAAACTTTCTGTGTGACTTGCTCAACATCTGTTAGTCTCTCTGCCTTCTCTTCCCCCTCTGTAAAATGGGATAACAATATTTCCTTTATCTTACAGGAGTGTTGGGGACAAATGCATGAGACTGAGGTGCTCAGATCCTACAGTGATGGGGGCTATATATGTACCTAAGATTTCTATAGCTGAAGCACAAATTAGTATTTGGAATACTTATAACTTTTTTAAAAATATCACGAGTAGATTTACTACCTAATAGTTTTTTTCTTATACAGACTATTTCAGTGTAGGTTTCAATGTTTACATTTGAGTATAAACTCTCTCTGCCTCCTTTGATCTTTTCAGAAAATATGTCTCATAGTGTAGCCTTGAAATGTAGCATCTCCTAGATTCTTTATACTTTGAGAAGAATTACAGCATCTCAGTTCTTTTTTTAAACCTTTCAGCCTTATCAGCAAACAAAATTCTAGGGCTCCTTACACCTAGCAGTGTTCTAGACCTTGGATTAATAGTTGACACTGTTGAGGTTAATGGCTGACAGGATACAAATTGGTGTCCTTAGTGTTTGGTGTGATTGGCACAGTGGTGTAAAAGTACTGTAACACAGTACTCTAAGCAGCCACATTCCTTAGCCCTGTATCAGTCGGCCACTGAGACCACACTGCTATCTTTAACTCTTTTATATGTAGAGCTTTGTCCCCACCCTGACTTCTGATTGGCTTAGTGCTCTGTCTGTGAATGGATGGGGCCTGTGAGACTGCATGTCATTGATGGAAACTTCCTACATCTTCAGGAACAGCTCCTGAGCTTGTCTAATTATCTGTCACTCTTCTGGAGTTTCTGGGACCTTGTACTGAATTGTCCTGCCTTCCTCTTATGCAGAGAAATAGGATTTAAACAAAAATCCTCATCTCCTCTCTACTGTCAGCCTTTCTTTGGTTTAAAAATCACAAATCCAACAGTAGAGTTATGGATCTGCATCTGAGCAACCATTTTTTCCATTTTCAGTGCTGTCTGGCTTTCTTTAAGACTTTGAATGTTTCTCCTTTCTGTTTTTATGTGCCTCACACCAAGCACTCTGAGAACAAATGAAATTGAAAGGAGTGATATGATGCGCAGTGCACTCAAATCTATATTCACCCTTGAACAACTGCCCAGGATGAAATTTAAGGTTTCTATTGATGTACGAAGAACTAAATCAAGGCGATTCACATGAACACATACATTATTTAGATAAGGTATAAAAGCCCTCTGAGATTTGGTTAGGGCTCCTTCTCAGTAGAGACAGCCCATTCCTATTCATATAGGCCAGCGGTTCTCAACCTGTGGGTCGCGACCCCGGCGGGGGTCGAACGACCAAAACACAGGGGTCGCCTAAAGCCATCGGAAAATACATATTTCCGATGGCTTTAGCCGCTGAGAAGTCGCGCTACCATCTGTAGCAGCGCTATTCAGCTGGAACGCACACCGTTATGGATGCGCGTTCCAAACTGAATGCCTGCGCGCATGCGCAGACATGATTGCATCATCCGTCCGGGGCCTAAGGGGTGGGGGAAGCGGGGGGAACGCTCCACAGTCCATAGCAGCGCATTACGTGTGTCCGGCGCTTGCTGACGTCATCAGTGGGCGGACGCAGCAAGCGCCGGAGGACAGAAGCCTAGGAGGCAGAGAGCCAAGAGACGGAGAGCCAAGAGAGCCTGCGAGACAGCCTGCTGGTGTAAAAAAGGTTAATAATGTAAAAACAGTACACACACCATACACACAATACTGTGTAAGTGTAAGGTGCTTTGTGTGTAATCATTATACAGTACACAAAGCAGCTTACACTTACACAAAGCACCATACATTTACACAGTGTGAACTACATCGGTCTTATACTATAAGAGACCACTATAAGATGTAGTCTTATGTCCGAATCATAACTGTAGCAAAATTACAGTTATGTCCGAATCATAACTGTAGCAAAATTACAGTTTTGAAGTAGCCACCAAAATTATTTTTTGGTTTGGGGTCACCGCAATATGAGGAACTGTATTGCGGGGTCACGGCATTAGAAAGGTTGAGAACCACTGATATAGGCTGAAATTCACTCCTCTTCATAGACCATGTAAGGATGAAGTGATACATAGCCATTGTGCTGGCTTGCTGCACAGGGGTGAATTTCTTCCTTATTAGTGCACAAGGTGAAAAGGCCAACAGTAACAGAAAGGGAAGTCATGGTTGGTTATTGTGAGACTTGTGGTTCCAAATCTCCTTGATCTCAGCCAAGATTTTATTAATCCCTCTATAACTAGTCTGGATCTGGGTCTCAAGGAAGGCATCTGAGCTTTTACTCAATCAGTTACGTATAGCACAGTGGTTCCCAACTCTTTTGGCTTGAGGGCCACAGATATAATTTTTACAACCCTAAAGGGCCACAGCAGCTGCCCCTCCACTGCAGCTAGATGGAAGAAGTTCAGCGAGGAGGGAGCCTCCTTGCTGATCTGTCTCTCTGGCTGCAGCAGGGAAACCGCACATGGCCTGTAGCCCTGTGCACTCCACCTGGGTCCCGAGACAGTGGCTCCCTTCTACAGCCAGTGTAGATGGAAGATCAGTGCTCCCCTCCCTATGACTCCAGCAGGGACGCGAGCACCTAGGGACCCAGGCAGAGTGCTTTCCTCTCTGCTGGAGCCAAGGGAGGGAAGCATTGAATTCCTCTCCCTCTGGCTTGAGAAGGGACCCCAGCTCCTATGGACCTAAGTGGAGTGTTTTGCCGTACTCTTTGCTACAGCTGGGGGGAGGGGAGCATGGATCTCCTGTCCCCCTGACTACAGCAAGGAGCCTGCCTTGGTCTTTTAGCCCTGGAGAAATGCACTCCACCTGGTCGTTAGGCAGCGAATCCTTCTGTAGTGAGCAAGAAGGGAGCCGCAGACCACCCTGAAAACCCCCACGGGCCACTTTTGGCCCCTGGCCACAGATTGGGAACCACTGTTATAGCAGGTAGCTAAACACAGCTATCTGAAATGCAGTCCAGCCTGTGCTTCACTTTTCAAACTCTCTGATACTGCTGTAGATAACTTGAATTGTGATTGTGCCTTTTCTTGCTTGTTTTACCTGAATTGAATGGTAACCCCAGGTCTTTCTACTGACATAAGCTTTGAAGGAAACACTAAACTCTAGTGCATTGTATCAATTTTGGGACCAAATCCTAAAATCTTTATTCAGGCAAAACTCCCATTGGTTTTTAATGGCCTGGACAATAAAAGACTAATGCTGTCTGGGTGCTCATTATGTTCTGTGTAATGGTTGCATATTTTTAAGTGAAGGCAGGCTTTCTTTAATAAGATAAAATAATCTATACATATGGATGTGTTTTCTAAATCTAATAAAATTTTAGTAAAAACGGTCATGGACTTTACTTTGTTTTCTCATTTAAGCAAATCTTTCACTGGAAGCCTTTACCATTTCAGGTTAATGTCTATCTGACATGACAAACAAGGCTAAATGACAGTCCATCTCTAAACTTAAAAGCATTTTTGGTTTTAGCTAAACTGTTTCTAAGCTTTTTTTTTTTTTTAATTAGTGGAGGGGAGCCACAACTGATATATGCTAATCCACTGCCTAAGACAAGGTTTAGGTTTTTTGTGTTCCAGTGATGTCTAGAGGCTCAAACTGAGATCAGGGCCTCATTGTACAAGGCATTGTACAAACATAGAACAAAATATGGTTCCTGCCCCTAAAAGCTTGAATTTCAAATAGATGAGTGACACGGATTTCATATACAAGCACAGAGGTCTTTGCTGTTTCATTCCAAATCTTCCAAAGAAAAACACTGGACAACTGACTTGGTCTCAAGCCATAAAATATGGATGTGAAGTTAGAACATACCAAGATTCAGTGGTTAAGATCTGGGATCTTGATTTGGCCTATTATATATGTCATTTGCAAAATCTGGATTTCACAAAGACACACACCCATGCAATGGGTAGCTGGGCCCATCTCTACTTTAAATGTTTTTGGCTTTGAGGCTGCTGAATGGATTTTTCAGGAACTTTGGGACTAGGGAAAGCCCCCAAGAGCGCAGAACAGCTATGCAAGATATGTCCCGTTTTGCAGCTGTGTTGGTACAAGGCTATTAGAAAGACAAGGAAGTAATGTCTTTTATTGGGCCAACTTCTGCTGGTGAGAGAAAATTTTGAGCTACACAGAACTCTTCAGGACCACCCACCTTGTCTCTGTAATATGCAAGATATGGTCACTTGCAAAGCAGGCATACAGAATGGCTTTACATTTGAGGAACCTGGGGCCACATGGCAGACTGAAGCAGAGTTTGGAGACAGGCCAGTGGATCCAGGATTACACAGATATAGTGGACACCAACCCCTATGATTGGATGACATAGAATACAAGGCTTCTATTCTAGTCCTATGAATCCCACTGATCATTTATGGGTATGTTTACGTTGCAATAAAAACATCTATGGATGGGCCAGTTGTAGGCGTTTTTTACTGCAGTATAGACATACAGTATAGGGCTGTCCTTTACCCTTAGGTTTTGGAGTAGATTCTATTGCATCCAACCTTCACTTATTTCTCTGAACAACGTTTGTTTACTGAGGTCTTGTTGAATTTCTCCCTGGCTTTTTATAGCCATATGGACACCGAGGAAGAGGCTAGATATTGAAAGTAGTCTGCAAGCTGTGTGTATGTCATTAAATCCCTCTGGAAAAGAAAGCTAGAGTTCATTTAAAAATCCTTCTTATGTTGCCAGAGTGAATATTAGGGTGCAGCAGGCTCTCTGAAAACAAAGCCATGCACTTTTGAGTGACTGGACTATTTAAAATCATCGACAATATGGAGTCATGCAGTGTGGTCTAATACACAATTAACATCTGTTGTGTAGTTTATTCCTCTGGCACAGTTCCAGTTGCTACTAAGGATCTAAGCATGGAATAAGCCAAACCAATTTGTCCAGGTTCTTCAACCAGGTGATGGTAGCTTGCAAGGCAACTAAACTACTATATATATCTTTGCAAAAAGCATTAACAGCAGCAATGTAAAAAAAATGTGACCCATCAAAATATTCTAATTTACAGGAAGAAAGATCAAATTGAAATGTCTTAGTAAAGTGGGCCTGTGTGTGTGACTTAAACAAAAATAATCACTGGACACCCAGCATTTTTAAGCTTATCAGACTACACTGGTTCAGTAGCAGAAAAGAAAATACAATATAATGGTGTGTGTGTAGACGGGTCGGGGGCAGAATAATAGCACTACGAAAAAATGTAAATTTTGCTTATTTCAACTTATGCCAGGGTAAAAATGTATCCTAGGGTGACAGATAGCAAGTGTGAAAAATCGGGACAGGCGGTGGGAGGTAATAGGAGCCTGTATAAGAAAAACCCTCCAATATAAAAAAGCAAAAGCCTCCTATAAAATCAGGACAGCTGGTCACCCTAATGTATCCTCATTCATTTTGCTCAAGTTTGCACCCATTCAGCCTTATGTAAAGCTCAGAGGTGAACTCTTATTCCCTAAGAGTACATGTACTGGTACATGGCTGTTAAGGAACAAACATGTTTCAATCGCTATTTTAAATTCAATAATTATCAAGTGTCCTATGGGGAACTGGTGACTGCCCCAGTCACTGCAGTATCATTGTTAGTAGTAGTGTTTTGGAAAATCGTTCGTAGAAAGTGGAATTTCTTCTCCTCTCCTAATCCTTTACTTCAAGAGGTTTTGAACTGAGTGTTTTCAGTTGTGCTCTTGAGCATCCCGTTCTCATGGGGCTGTCAGAGCCAATATGCTATTTATTTTGGCTCTTAGAAAAGATACTGCTCTAGTTACTGCAATATCCCTACTGTTAGTGGCTGTATTTTAGAGAATTGCTGAACAGTGCAGAACCTTTCTTTTGTGTGTGTGTGGGGGGCGGTTTCCTTTTAAAATTTGATTGATAGGGAAAAGAAGCATTCAAACAGACCTATGGCAGTTCTTGGGATGGTAAAGAATGGCAGTGCAGCACCACAGCCAAAGTAGCGAGACATGTACAAATGGGGTCTCAAAGGTTAAGGGGTCAAAATTTCAAAAGTTCCTAATTCTGTTGGAAGCATGTCACACTTGCTTTCAATGGGACTTAGCTTCCTAAGTCCCTTAGACATGTCTATAACTTCTCCCAAAATCTACAAAGCATCATTTCCTGTTTCTCTAGGTTTAGCCCTTTAGAAAGGCAGGATGTTTATAGTGACTCCTGGTGTGGCAAGTTCATTCATAAAGGGCCTAGTCCAAAATCATTGACTCCCATTGACTTTGACAGACTTTGAGTTCAGGCCCTTACAGACTGCTTTTCATTCTGAGAACTGTGATGCTGTATGATTGACATATAACCATTTACATCATTGATATTGCCATGGTGATACAATTGTAACAAATCGTCCACCAGGTAAAATCTACACTGCAGTCAGACACCTTTGTGTTCATGGCCCATCAAAGACAATTAACTCTCACAATGGACTATTGAAGAAGCTTATCATGCCTGGTGAGTATTTCCGCCGACATCCCAGCCAGAATATGGGTAATGGCTGCCCTGGTGAGTCAGGAAGCCATGTAAGGGCATGTGACTTGCTCATGTGACCCTGGACTCCATCTTGTGCTTGTAACTTTCCACAAACTGAGGAAGTGAGTTTTGCCATGTGCCTTGGAGACTTTCTGTTTCAAATAAAGGGTCTAGAATACCCTTCAGTCATCTCCATGTTGTCTCTTTCTTGCTCTGACTCTCTGTACTATAGATTTACAACTAAAAGAAGCATTCTAATCTATGGACTTCCAGTCTTCCAAACAAGGACCTTCCAGTCTTTTGGAAGTTACCAGAGACTTTACAAGCCAGCAGTTTTTTCATCACTGCTACAAACCTGAGATAAGATCTTTGCAATGATTGTATATGTGTGATCTATTAACCATTTTAACTCTCTTCATTTCTCTTCTAAATAAAACTTTAGATTTTAGTTACTAAAAGATTGGCAGTGTGGTGAATATTGGGTAAGATGTGAGTTATATATTTACCTGGCTATGTGGCTTGTCTCTTGAGATCAGAAGAACCCTTTGTTTGATTAAATTGGTTTTCAGTATCCCTACATCATAAAGTCTAATGTCTGGGTGGTAAAATAATGGACTTGTTAAACAGTGTGGTGAGACAGAAGTTTACTTTTGTTACTGGTTTGGTATATCTAATAATAGAATAACCACTAGTCTGGGGTGAGTCTGCCCTATTTCTCAGCAGTTTGTCCTGAATCTGACATTTGAAGCTGTGACCCTCTGAGACATGGTGACAAGAAGGAACAGATTTAAAATTTCATATTGATAGCTCTTACCTTTGCAACATCAACATTTAATAAGTTCACTTGTATGGCTCAAAACATTGACCACGTCACTCCCTCCTTTGCACCTCTTCACTGCTCCCACTTCTCCACATCAAACACAAACTACTTCTCTTCCCTGTTACAGCCTATCTTGGTCTTTGCCTATCATTTCTACCATTTCTACCTATCATTTCTTCTACACTATCTTGACATTGAAATTTGGACATTTTCTTGTCTTCAGGGATTTTGCCAGTAACATAGCCAGTTCTAATCTAATTCGTTTTTTTTTAACTGAATCATAATACTGACTGTGCAACAGTTACTCTGCTGCTAAATATGTTCTGTTTGACAACAGAAAAATATTTATATTTTAATTTGTTTGCTTTCTTTGTGAAAGAAGATGTAGCCTGTAATTTCTCTCTGAAATACCTAAACAGTTTGAAATTAAAATGTGTTAGTGCATATGTGCTTCCGTAGGATTTCATTAGCATCTGGTGTGCTGCTCAGTGTCCTCTTGCAAAGCCAATTAAATGTTGCAATGCAATGAACAATTTAATATTTTTTCTCAGCAATGCTGTAGGCTGGTGATGAAAGAAGTTAATAATCGGGAGCATGGTCATGTGTGTGTTAGCTTCTCACAACTCTTTTTTTTTTTTAAAGCACAACTGAAATTAAACACACGGTACTGAACATTCACTTCATTGAGCTTTGAAAGAGGTTTCTCATTAGACTTTGAACTTGAAATTAAAAAAAAAAAATCAGTCATAATAAATACTAGTAGAATCAGAGAAGATTAGAGTTGGAAGGGACCTCAGGAGGTCATCTAGTCCAATCCCCTGCTCAGAGAAGGGCCATCCTCACCAATAAGTACACTTTATAAGCTGTATTTGATCATTTTACAGATATCAGAACACCTTCTTAGTGTTGCTGTATCAGATAAGATTAAGATAAATTGTAATGGTTCAATAGAATGAAAAAAGAGAAGATGTGTTGATATTACATTGAGTACTCCTGACTCAGGAATCTAGCAGTTTGAGGTCTGTGGGAACCCACTAAAGCAATTTCTATGGAAGGGGTACCCAGACTATGCTGTACTCAGTGGTCTCATTTGATGCGTGCCTGGAGCCTCTGCGTTAGACCCAATCTGTATAGATGTAACAACTGTCACTGTCATTATTACTCAGATTGTGCTAAGACTACATCCCAGAGCTGTCTGTGTCAGCCTCAGATCATCTGGACCAGCTACAAAGGAGGAACAAAGACAACAAAGGGAGGCCTAATGGTTAGGGAACCAAGATTTTATTTCCTGTTCTGCCAGACTTCCTGTGTGATCCCGGGCATGTCACTTAGGCTCAGATCCTCAAAGGTATTTAGTAGCCTAACTCCCATGGAATTTAAGCACCTTTTGAGGATCTGTTCCCAAGACTCTCTGTACCTCAATCCCCACATTTAATTTGGGGATAATTGCACTTCCCTATCTCACAGAGGTGTCCCAAGGATAAATACATGAAAAGATGGTGAGGCACTCAGATACTATCGTAATGGGGGCCCCATAAGCACCTTAAGTAGAAAGGACGACACAGCTCAGCAAACAGTAAGTTACATATGCCCTTTGTTACCTTCATGTTAAAACTAAATGCACACAATCATGACATTTGCTTGTAAATGTCTTTGTTTAAGGAGCAGAAATTGTTTGTTTGAGTTCACCAGCCATCAAAAGCAAAAACCACAAAGTGTTCTCTGAAGCTTTAGGGGGGATTCATAGATTATGGGCTCTTGCCTTGTAGAATAATTAGGCTCTTCAATTTCTGCTCCTTATACCTGATAGAAAACATTCAAGACCACTCTATAGGTAGAATTTTGCCCTTAGGCAACCCTTTGGGCACCTTTGTTTAATACAGATAGACTAATTACTGTAGCAATATCAGTAGCGCCAGTGTTCTTTGACTTCCTAATGAAGCTGTTCTATGGGAAAGTAATATAGTAGTCCCTTGTCACACACCTTTAATACATTACAGTTCAGAAGTCTGAAAATAAGAGTGATTGCTGCCTTCACATTAATATTGCAGAAGAAGCAACTCTACTTTTGAAGCTATGGGAGTGTTTCTTTGACTACAGTCTGATAATGAGAGCTTTGTCTCACTTCTTATTATCTCTATATATTTCTTATTGTATGTGATTGTTAAATTCCTGGAATTTTTTGATGAAGGTCAAGGGAGGGAAGATGCTATATAAATTGAGTATATTGGAAGAACAGTGATGCTGCTAACAATAGAGGGAACACTGGCAGTCTTGCAATAGAGCATAAGTTTAAAAGCAGGCAAATAAGGGACAAATTATGATATCACAGACTTGACACAAGTAGCTTGTTAAAGGAAAATAACTGAAAGTGTTACAAAAATAATTCTGGGTCACTGACTCAGTGGAATTACTCAAGTGAGTAACTATTCACACCTAGAGCTGAGTGATACTTTTCATCTCTGTGGGGGAAGAAGACTTCTTCAGGCCCATCAGACAAATGTATGTACACCTCTCCCTGTCCAGCTTTATCCCAGCTGTTAGAGCACTTGCCTGGGATGTGGAAGGCCTAGGTTTGAATCACCAATGAGATCAGATCTCCCCAAACCAAGGTGAATGCGCTATACATCAGACTATAGGCTATCCTGTGGTGGGTTGTTCTTAGTCTTTCCTGATGAAGCTACCCCACTTTGTAGAAATACTCTTAACCCAGTGCATGTTTGTGAGAGTAAATAACTTTGATAGCCTAATGATTAAGGAACTTGCTTGGGTGGAAGGAGATGTGGATTCAAATCTTCTCCCTGCCTGATTGAGAGGATGGATTTGCTGGCTGAACACAAGTCATTTATTCACTGAGCTATTTTCATGACCATGAGGAGGGGATTCACAATCTGGCCAACCAGGTGGGATAATAGTTAAGGGAGACAAGATTGAAGCATGTCAAAGGGTCTCAGTAATGTGACTCTTCCATGAGATGACTATGTATGAGTGAAGGAACATGGCCTAGTGGTTATAATGCAAGAATAGAAATCAGACTTGGGTTTTATTCTCAGTACTGTCCGGACTTGCTCTGTGACCTCAGTCCCTCTGGCTCTAATTCCCATATCTGTAAAATGGGGATGATACTTCTCATAAGGATGTGTTAGATGGTAAGGCCTAATTTATTAACAATTGATGACAAGCTCCTGGAGAGAGAAAATATGTGCAAAGTACAGTTATGAGCCCCATGTTGCACTCTTGTATGTGCAGAGTCCCTTCCGTACACATGTACAAAGTGGGAATTCTGCCTTCATAGCATGGTCCCTGTGGGAAACCACCTCTCATGGGAGCTCTGAAGACTTATTGATCTGCAGAGATGTGGCTTTTAAAAAAATTCTGACCTAATGTAGTGTTCATGAAAGCTCAGAAATAGACTGCTGGCATGAGTGGGAAGAGGAGGAGCTGCAGGGCCCTGGGAGGGAGGAGGAGGAGGAACAGGGGGTGGGGCCAGAGTTTCAGCTCTTGTGCGGGGCCTGCAAGTTGGCTGGTGCCCCTAGGCATGTGCCTGCTGTGCCTAATGGGAAATCTGACCTTATAGGCATGCTGTGTCAATTTCTCCAAATAATCCTATCAGTTGGTAGTGCTCAGCCTTTGCCAGCAGCTATTATGCAAGGAGACTTTATCTTTCTACAATGACCCCTCTTCTTTCTGATTTACTTAAACTAGAAGACTGGTAACTAGGGGAATGTTTTCCTAATGGTGACCTCAATCCTGAATTTGAAACACCATTTTAGTTGAGATTTGATTGTTCAGAGAAGTTATTTTTGCTGAACAGTGTGATAACTTTATGAAACACAAACAGAGAAAGATGAGAAACCAGTCTGATATTTTCTTTTCACTTGCAATTTTTTTGGGGCCAGAACTCAACCTGAGGCCACCAGACACAAAAAGGCTGTTGGATCAGTTTGGTATTACCTATGCCCACATGCTGTCACTCCTGATCTGAGTAATGTCTGTAGTTTCACTTTGCAGTCCATCTAATATAAGCTGCCTTTTTTTTTTTCAAACTGTTTGAACAATATTCTGTCTTCAGGAACACCGGAAGGGGTTGTTTGGAACTGGACACATCAAAGAAGCCACGTATGAACTTGGAGAAAAGACAAATAATTCAAACTGTAATAGTCACTTGCTGACTGATTTTCTGAACTCCCATTCTCACTGGCCTCTGAAGCACTGGCATCAAAGTTTGGTACATTATTTTTGGCATGAGAGTAAAAGAATGAGGGCAAAGTAATGGGAAGAATAATAGCATATACAATTCCATCTGTTGCTTAGCAAGACCACAAGGCTATACTCTCTGAAAGGAATGGAATTGAGATGCAACATACAAGTGGCTCTGGTTGAAAAGTCCTGTGTTTCCGTGGGGTCAGGAAGCATATTAAAACACTTTGCAATACATCTTTCGATAAATAACGCTGGTAGAAGCAAGCCACGCAAGGCCCAGTCAGCAGTTCCTAGCATCTTTGATAGACTTTAGTAGCATTGAGAAATCACCTAAGGCAGCTGACACAGCGGTGAATTGTGCACTCCTCTCTTCAGCCCAACTTTTTCAGTGAACTCTACATCTTGATACAGGCTGGCTCTAAGCAATGCTTCGGTACCTACTGTGCATGTGTGTTAATCAAGTGTATTTTATATATTTTAGTGTATAGGCTTGTTTTGTCTGATTAAGAAGACAAATGTTTTTGAATTGCTTCCTTTCTCATCTCACCCCTAGAGGTTCTCCTCAGCTTTCTTTCCCCAAGCAGCTGCCAGGGGCCTGGTCCTTCATATCTCACCCTTATTGTTACTAAACCTTGTCATATTGCTTCCCGAGGCTACACTAGCCAAACTATCAGTTTCCTCCTCTCAAGAACCAGGAGTAGATCCCCACAATAAGATCTTGTCATTAATTATTCTCTTTTCACAAAGCAGACAAGCTTGGAAGTTGATCATCAGCTAACAGGAGAAATAAATACATTAGGAGGAGCTTTTTCTTCCAAACTACTTCTGTTTTTTCAGAGGAGGCAATGATGTCCTCAGTACCTATAAACGTAGACTTCTATAAGGCTTTTCCAAACCCTTTGTAAAGAGGATAGTGGAAATGCTGCAAATACTTTTGAATGGGTCCAACTGTATTCTCTGCATAGGGTGGTCCTACTCATGAGCTGGATACTTGATTCCACAAGGGTTTTATGGGCAACACCAACTTCATCTCAGCAACTTTCATACAAACAGATTGTAAATTTCAAGTGCCACCTAAAGGATTTGAGTTCCTCTTTACTCATCCATCTCCTTAGACTCTGGTTAACACTGCTGTTAATGAGAGATCTAAGCCAAGCTTCAAGGTCCATACCAAAAGAAATAATCAGCAAATCTGGATCTTTTGACAGAAGGATCTACTCCTCTGCTTCCTTCATGATCTTAAAGCAGCAAATGATGCTGCACCAATTACCATTACTTTCAATTGGACAGAGCATGACAAACTTCCTCTGAACATGAGACAAATTTAAATTCATTCACGCTGAGAGGCAATTGATAGCAGCATACAGGGATCTTTTTTGTTTCAGATCCTGCAGATACAGAAGCAAGAGTAATGGCAACTTAAATTGTTGTGAGAAGAGAGTCTTGGTTATCTGCTTTCAGTTTGCCCAAGGAAATTCAGGCAACAGTTCAAGACCTTCTTTTTGGTGTTCAGGAATTATCATCCATTTCAGCATTGAACATCTTATTTGTTAAAGGATTCTAGGGCCACATTAAGATTTCTGGCCCTATATACTTGAGTTTTCCAAAGAAAACACTACTGGTCCCACGCTCCTTTCAGGCAGAGACCTCAACTACAAACTTCAGGTTGGTACTATCAAAAATGTTCTGATCAAATTAGACAAAAATGAATGTTTCAGACAAAGTTCTGGGCTTCATTTTCTGACACCTCATACTAAGCATAGCCTGTAAAACAGTTCTGATCCTGTGATCAAGGATACTATTAAATTTACATGGCTCTTCATCCCTCCTCCTCTTCCTCACTCTCCCCTTGCTTTTCGTTCTTTTCTTTCCAGCAGAGGTCTGAAGAATGAATTACTCTGAATGGGTCCTTCATACAGAATGGTTATACTATTCAATTCCAGAGCCTTACAAGTCATTGTACACGAGAGTTTGTTCCTCAAGTATTCACAGGAGAAGATACTATTCCCTCTATTTCTCTCCCCTTTCTTCCCTGCCCTCCACCCCCAAAAAAGGATGGAGATCGGTTTTAAAGCTTAGGCTCCAAAATGCACATACGAATCAAATTCCTCATGACAGCCCTCACTTCTGTTATACCCTCTCCCTGGTTCAGTATCCTTGTTTTACAGAATACATGTCCATTCATCAAGCACACAAGAAGTTTTTGTGTTTTCAGAGCAACAGGCAATCCCTATCAATTCTTCCCTTTGGCCTCTTCTATGGCATTTTGAGTTTTTATGCTGCATCTGTCAGTTGTCACAGCTCATCCACACTGTTGAGGAATACATATTTACCAATACTTGGACAATCGTCTGGTTCGAGGTACTTCAGCACAGCAAGTAATGCAATTAGATTCGAGATTAGTTGGACTATCTTCAAATTTGGGTTTCATAGGCTTTATTTCTTTAGACTGTCAGTGAACTCAGACTCCAGAATAGCAAAAGCTTTTTTCCTTTGAGATTCAATAACCCATCTGTCAACTAAAATCAGATTCAAGCTTACCCGCATACATCCTTACTGAGTTATCTTTGGCTATCAGGCCACATGGCCTCATGTACTTGTGTGATGCTCTTTGCAAGACTCAGATTAAGACCTCTAGAATCATAGATCAAATCAGTATTTCCCTCAAGCATTCACAGTATGGGGAAAAGGGCTGGAATCTCTCAGATGCTTTCATTTCTTCAGTGATGGGTACACTCCAATGTATATCAGAGAATTCCATTTCAAACTCTGAGCCCGGTCCTGATCACCATTGCTTCCAGGAATGGCAGTGGTGTTCACTTAGGTCACTTTCAGACTTGCAGTACTTGCTACATAACTGACAGAGTGGATCACACATCCTGGAGTTGAGGTCTAGTTCTTTAGCATGTAAACCCTTCCTTCCCGTTGTAAAGGGCCTGTCAGTATAGGTATTAACAGACCTTCAACAGTCATGTATTTGTATAAAGAGATGGAGTGGTGGGGAGAGAGCAAGGACGGAACCCCTTTGTTGAGAAGCTATGGGAATAGTGCATTCTACATCACTTTAATAGCATTGCATCTACCAGGAGAAGCCAATATTCTGGTGGATTAGCTAAGCAGGCAAAACATGTCATCTCACAAGTGGACTTTAAAGGACATGGTCCTTCTACAAGTATCCTGGAAATGTGGATTTCCTCAATAAACCTCTTTGTCACTGCCCAGTATTTTGTTCGCAGAGGAAGAAGTCTGGGTTCCATAACATATTCCTTCCTGATTCCTGTGACCAACGCACTTTCTCTATGCATTCACCTCCTTCCTACTAGTTTCCAGGGCATTATAGAAGGCAAGGACGGACGAGGTTCAAATGGCCTCTGTGTGACTGTATGGCTCTACCAGTTCTAATTCTCAGCTCTATTATTACTATTGAAGACAGTTAACACTCCCAAGCAGAAACACGTAATCTCTCAGAATGCCAGCCTATTACTTCATCAAAACCCAACTTCTTTGCATCTGATGTGGGGGTTTATGTGGATAGGATAGAGAGAAAATGGTCAGAGGCAGCCCAGAGGGTGGTGTTACAGTAGAAAGCCCTCTGGTAAGGCAAAATGGAAGCTATTTTTCAGGTTGGGCTTCAAGTTTCAAAGGGCTGTGAGCTGATTGAGCAGGATAAAGGAATCATGCTTTGTTTTATTATATTTTAACCAAACAAGATTATCACCTCAACACCAACAAAGTGCTGGTTTGGATGATGCCTGTCATCCACCAATATCTGTTCTTCCCCTTTCTTTATCAAACAGCTGTAAGGTTTCAGAAGGGCTTGAATCAGATCCTCTCTTCAACTCAGAAGATTCCTTCTCCTTGGAATTTAAACCTGGTTCTTTAATCATTAATGGATTCCGTTAAGAACTTGCCATTTTGCTCTTTGCATCAATTACCAAACAAGTGGCATTTCCAGTGGTAATTACACCAACTGTGGAGTAAGTGAAATTCAAGTGCATGTGAATCCTACATATGTGGTTTTCTTTGCAGGTTAACATCAAGACCCCATTTCAAAGGTGGTGTCCAACTTTAATATTAAACCAATATATTCAAATACCCATACTCAAATCCCATGGGAATCAGAACTTCATACTCTAGATGCAGAATTCTCTTGTACTGTCGGACCAGAACAGATCCCTTTTTGTGATCTAGGATGGTTGGTCTCAGTTTGGGCCTGTATTGGCTCAGATTATCTAACTGGATCATTGACTGACTGACTGAATATCAGGGTAGCTTATCAAATTAATAAAATGGATCCTCAGCACACATTACAGCACACTTGACCACTGCCCTGTCATCTTCAGCATGTCTAGCAAAATTCCATTAATAGAAATCTGTTGAGGAGCAACATGGTCTATAGCCCATAGCTCTTACTAAAGATTACTAACTGGTGGCAGTATCAAGATCCCAGATTGTCAGGGAAATTCACCAGTTATTCAGATAATCTCCAAGTTCTGACCTCCAGATTGACCAGCTGCTGGTTAATCACCATGAGTGGGAGCCATATGCATGGACACTCAAAGGAAAGAGTTAATTTTGAGAGATTCTGTGAACATGGAAGACCCACCCTCCATATGCATAGTTTGGAGTTTTCCCCTCTGGACTCCAGGTGGCACAAGAACTGTGGAGCAGGTGGGGTAGCTCTGCCCTCTATGCCCTTGGGAGGTAAAGCATGATATGCAGGACATATGTGTGATCCCCTAGTGGATGCTGCTCGAGAGAACTTTCCAAACTCCCGCACATGCATAGAGCATCTCGAAGATTCAGTTACTAAAGGTTAAGGAACAATCTTTGTGGCTGAAACGTAATGAAGAATAGATGGGAGCGTTTTGATTAGCAGACACCAAATGTTACAAACACAAATACATGAATGCTACAAAAAAGGGGGAGGGATTTTTGCTTTTAGGTCCTCTATCTGAAATAGTATAGTGTCAGCTTAACATCTTCCTACATTTTGATATGTCTTCTATTAAGGGATTGTATTCTGCCTTGTTGGGGCAGCTGGATTCTAGCAACAATGGCCCCCAAAACTGAGAGTGTAGAAACAGCTTAAAGCTATGTTTTCCTACTTGCTCAACTGCATTGGCTTAATGTGGCAGAGGATCTAGCTTGGGGTGTCCACCATGCAGTAAATCCCACAAAAAATGTCTTTCATCCTTCCCTCCCACACTCTGTGGCAGGGCAACCGTAAATGCCATTCCTAGATTGCACTGGAAGTCCTCTCTTGATCAGAACTTCTCTATCATGGTTGGGTTGGGAAAACAGACAGTGTAAAGATATAGTGCCTGATTTCATTTACACCACTGGAATACAATTTAATTTTGGTGATGTTACTCCTCGTTTACAGCAGAAGACATAATGTCAGAATCAGGCCCAGAGTCTTTTGTGTGTGTGTGTGTGTGTTTTATTTTGTTGGTTTTTGTGCAAGTTCTTCTGTTACCATTGGCAATGTCTGCAGGTGCCTAATGAAAGCTTGAACTTTGTTATTCCTCCCACTATGTGGTGTGGTCTCTGCATTTGCAGGAAGTAGCTGGGGTCTATTGCTGCCGATTTCCCAGAACGTCCTCCTAAGCAATTTTTCTTTGCTCATTTGCTTATCAAAAATCCAGTGCATAGCACCAGTGTGAAGGGAGTTCGTTTTCTCAAGTGTTTGACTATGTTTTTTGCAGCCCGCAGTGCCTTCTACAAATGCACCTTTAGCTATCACTCTGCCTTGGTGATCAGATAGCAAATGTGAAAAATCAGGACAGGTGGTGGGGGGACTAATAGACGCCTATATAAGACAAAGCCACACATATCAAGCCTGTCCCTATAAAATCGGGACATCTGATAACCCTAGTAGCGGGTGTTGTAGAGCTGCACTTTCCCAGGGGGAGCAGCAGGAAGCGTTCTGTCAGCAAGGTATATCATCATTTCCTGGGGCTCTCTGTGTGCACTGGGTGTGGGTGCTGTCTAATTAGCAATATCCTTTTTTTATCGGTTGCAGTGTACTCTCTACTGCGTCGTGGTTCTGCCTGCTCCCTGCTGTTGCCTGTCCTGACTTCGGTGACTTGCTCCCATAAGGTAACATCCTGGCAGAAGTTCCTTCACTTTCAGCACAAGTCCTGTGATTCGAAAACCTTCTGCCCATCCCCATCCCTAAACGTACACACAAAGGGGGCATGGGGACACTGATCACCTTTACTTCTTTTTCATCTTTGTGCCATGTATGGCAAGGGTACATTTGAGTCCTTTATTTGTTGGATAAGGCTTCTTTCTTGCCTACTTGGCCACGTTATAGAGTGTAAACATAGTTAACATGCACTTCGTGAAATCTCCTTGAAATAACAATCTGAGGCTATGCAATGTTAGCTTTCTGTAGTTGAGTGATTTTTTTGGAAAATGTACTTAATGACCAGCAGGGCTGGACTACTTACCAGTTGTGCCAGGCTTTGGAAAGATCATCTTAAAAGATCTGAGTTCAATTTCTCACTATCACAGATTTACTGAGAGACCTTGGGCAAGTTATTTAACCTCAGTGTAATGGGGATTGAACGTCTTTATTTCAGAACTGTTGTGATTGATCAATTGTTGTCATGTTGGGACAGGGACTGCCTTTTTATGTGTTTTGCCCAGCACAATGGGGTCCTGGTCAGTGGCACTAGCCATGGCACTACATAATACAGAATGTTTATAAGATGTTCAGTATCATAATAATTGGAGGTTGTATAAGTACCCAGATAAGTCCTGTACTAAAATTTTAATGCCATTCTTTTACAGACTACTTCAGTTCAGTAGCTCTGGGATAATCTGTCTGACGTTCATAAGGAAGTTGTCATCTCAGGGAATTTGTTCTCTATTTTTGTGTTCTTTCACTGGAGTAGAATATTCCTCTAAAACTGCAAGGGTGCTAATTGATTAGAAACATTACAACTTCTCCATCAAATTAGTCTGTCTTCAAATGAAGAAGAGGAAAAATAGCTCATTCTCATAGCTGATCTATACTCATCTGTGGTTGTGTGTATATATACTACCAGGTTACTTTGTCACGCTGTGCATTTTACTGAATGGATGAAAGGCACTGATTGTATAATTAGCTCTACTAGAGTAGGTGTACAATGGAAATTGTGAACATAAAAATGTGAGATGTAGAAAAACACAGAACTGCCCCCTCCATTCCCAACTCCTAATGGCATCTTATAAAAAAATCAGAATATTTTTTTCTATTCTTGGTTGCTAGGAGGCTATCAATAGAATTGAGAAGCATGAAGAAAAGGAAGATTTTTCTGGAGATGGAAAAAACTCAGCAGAGTAATTTTAAATGTTTAGAGTTCTAACTTTCAGCATGTGACTAGCTCAGTGCTTACACCACAGCATTAATCAGAATAGAATAAGCCATTTAAAGCCAGCCATATAAGAACTGTCTAAGCTGTAAGGAATATGCAGTTCCCATACCTTCTGCACTTTTTCTCTTTAACTACAATGGTGGATGGGCACTCTGGATTCTCTGTATACATGTGCTCCTCTAGGTAAATGTGATGGGGATACTAGAGACCTTACAATAATGGGGTGATTTGTTTTGTTTACCCCCCATTTACCCACCCCAAGCATACATAGGAGATTGTATTTAATCCATCTGTTCAAGATCAAATAGGTCTTATTGATTCATATGGTGCTGCTTTATACAAGAAACCTCCTTTCTAGTCTTCTTTTGAAAGAGTTTTTTATTAGTTTTTCCATGCTTCTCCAAGGGATCCTACTTTTTTATAGAAGCAGAATGGAGACTTGCTGAATTACACTGGTTAATAACCCAGGTATCAACCAAAACACTGACTCTGTCAATCATTGGCAAACCCTCATACCACTACTTTGTTCTTTCTCGAAGTTTGATTTTTCTCACTGTTCTTACAGGAAACTAAAGTGTGTTTAATATACAAGCAAACAATTAATGGGAGGAGAAGGAAGATCAGCCCCTTGACTTCTGACCCTGCGAAGATATAAGTGACTATTCCCCTATCCTCTCTTCTCCAAAATGGAGAGGAAACCAACAGCAGGAGTTCAGGAACGTGGCCCAGGGTTGTAAAGTGTATCTTTTAGGTTCTTCTGTAGCCCTGTCACAATAGGGAAGTGCTACTTATCTCCATGTCAGGGACGGGCGATTGAGGCACAGAAGTTGTGACCTGTTGAAGGTCAGACAAGAAATCTGACAGAGCAGAGAACTGGACCGTGGCCTTCCGTGGCCCAAGCTAATGTGCTAAATGCTGGAGCATCCCAGGAATGGTGCTAGAATCTGACACAACAGAAAGTTAATAAATTTAAATAATGGGAGTAGCTACTTTTGTTCAAAACTTCTTTTTATTATAAAGATTGGCTCAAACTCTTGCAGTTGGCTAAAGAAGTCCTGGCTATGTGGCAATTTAGTGCTGCTAAGCTACTCAAAACACTTCCTTGATGTAGATAATCATCCCACTTACACACGCTGGGCACATTGAAACATTTTTTGTATCATATACGTACATATGATGATTTAATGCTAAAACAAGGGCTGAGAATATTAACACTGTAACGAACTGGTGGGTTTGTGTATAAATCTCTCTCCATTAGACTGAATGATGACTCCTAAACTGAGTGTCAAAGACCTCACATCAGTAATAGCTAAATGGACTGTTGTTCAAGTCATCTGGTATGGCGGGGCCTGTGCTTTTATAGCAGGAGAATCTCTGTTGAATCCCTGCTATTTAAGTTGCAGATAGCTTTCGTGTGTGGCTTTGTTTCAATCGAACCACTAACAAAAGAAGCATTCATGGTGATTTATTCCGTTGTCTTCTCCTCCTCCATTTTCCTGTGCTCTGATCCTGCTTTCATCCCTTTCTCAAGTGTTGTGCCTTCCCCTCCTGCCTTGGGGAGCATGCAGTCTTCCCCCGACACACAAGTGACACTCACAAAGGGCCCCCCTCCCTTGTGTGGCTCATGCCAAGGCCTGTCACAGTTGCATTGGTGTTTTTCCACAAAGGGGGTGGGAAAAGACAGTAAGAAGGCAGAATCATGGCCTTGTGTCCTCCTCACCCTCCTGCACAACAGCCTGGCCACACCAGTGGCGGAAAGATTGCACATAGGCATGATGTTCTGATGGTCACAAAAGACTGACTAAGAAGGGTGAGGGGAACCAATTTTAAACATCACTATTGTTATAGCCATGCATCGCCCACCATACAATAAGGGATTTAATGACATGTTCAAAACACTAATCAGGGAGCATTAAACAACCAAGTCATTCTTTCATTATTGAATAAAAGTGAAGTAGATGTACTAATCGGGCTACTATGGTGCAGAAATCTTTAGCTGTCATCTCTTATCAGTTCCTCATTATTATGTAATCCTATACTTATCGCTGATCTTCTACAGCCTGAAGTGTATTTAACTGTATTATGGGAACTGTGATGGGGCTACGTGGTTTGTGCAGCACCATGCAGGAGGTCAGACTAGATGATCATATTGGTCCCTTCTGACCTATGAGTCTATGAGTCTATGATATGTTCCCTTCCTCCAAAAGCTTACATTGAAATCATAAAATAAGACGTGACAAGCAAACAATAAGGAGGCAAAGGTGCAGGAGGATGAAGGTAACAGCAATGCCTTCCTGAGGTTATGTTGTCTAGGTATGTGCACAACTTAACATGGGTTTGAAAATGCAAGGTGGTGGTACCATTTGTTGCCTGATTGTTTGTCAGCATTAAAATACAACTGGATCTTGAAGAGGAATTTGAGAAGGCAGAAGACAGTGCCTGAATTAGTTAAGAAGAGACCATTGCATGTATAAAGGATGGCATGGAGATGGGTGGAAGAAGAAAATAATGAATGAGTCAAGACTCACATCAGAGCAGAGGGTGACATAATGAGAGGCAGCAGCAATTAAGTAGGGAGGAGCTTTGAATGGAGGACAAGAAGCCTTGATATGGAAGAAAATGTGGAGTAGAAGGATTCAAAGGGGGCATGGTGGTAATTTAGCAGTTATATTTTGTGTGTGCTGGAGGTGGGGTGATGTGTGTGTCAAGATAGGTCTGTTGACTACACTTGCAGTTCGTTATTAAAAAGTTCTAGAGCCCAATTAACCAAACATAGTCATATTTTTGTCTAAAGACAAAAGCAGTACAGTGTGAAAAGTAGACACTTGCCCTCCTTCCTGGCAGGATCATGCTGCATGTTCACCTTACAGAGAAGATGTGCTTCAAAGATGTGCATTTAAACTACTATATTTACAGTACAGCTTTAGAAATTACAAAACTGTCACTAAAATCCAACCCACCAGTTTATAACAGTTTAACTAGTTTTTGTTCTTCTTCTCCCTGGTTTGGATACTACATTCCAAAGCAGTTGCTCTTGCAGGTTCCTGTACTAAGATAAAACAAATGTATTTTGATTTTGACAGATTGCATATCTGCTGATGCTAGCAGCTCAATGAAAATGAGACTATAGTACTTCATGGCCTTAATCTACCATCTGATGAAATTTATAAAGGGGGTGAACTCCGAGATTAAGATTTTCTAGTCCTCATGTATTGAGACAGTCTCACCTACCACTTATGGTGATGCCCGAGATGACTGAAACTCTGCATATAGGTCTAGATAGGTGGTGTGTGACTCTGCTTTATGGGCAAGCCCAATATGGAGCAAGTGCAGGAAAGAGCAAAATAATTGTTGGCTTCCGTGTAGGAAGGGTTAAATATACATGGCAATGGATTAATTTGCTAATCCAGGTGATCAGATATAGGTACTCTTCTGCGCCCCTCCCCCCAACAGATTATTGTAGTTCAGAAGTTGTTATAGAATTGATTTGATCTTCATCTGAGATCACTCCCTATCCCCAGTGGAAAGAGTTTATTAATGCAGTATTAATGTACTAATCTCTGCCCTTGATGAAGTTTACATAATTTTATATTCTCTAAAATTACCAGATAACCCACTGCTTGGGTGGTCTCAGTCTTGAAAACTTAATAGCTCCATTAATTATGCAGAGTCCACTTATTGATCGGAGCTCATCTTTCACCTGTGCAGGTTGGCATTCACGCTATATAAACTGAATGATAGCTATGACTAAGCAACAGTTGAGGTTACATTTAAGGTTTTCACTACCTAGGGCATGTCTGCTCTAGAAAATGATGTCGACCTAAGTTATGTCTGGATACAGCCGCCTTAGTAATTAAATTGCTCCTTGTGTTCGCACTGCGAGTCCTCGCCAGGATTGTTTGTACCAACTGTATTGTCACTGCAGGCCATTGTGGGACAGCTTCTGAAAGCCAGACTGGCACTGCATCAACCTAACTACATTGACGTTGACTGTACATCTTTCGTGGTGGTGGAGTTGAGTTGTCATAGAGGGGCAGTTATGTCGGCAGCAGCTAAATTTAAGTGTAGCCACCTCCATAGTTAGGTCGATGTAAACTGTCTTGAATTGACCTGACTCTGTAGTGTAGACCAGCCCCAGTTGTCCTTCATTTGTGCAAAAATAACAGAATACGCTGAATGTAATGTAATCAGTCCCCAGCCTGAATCCTCACATATGCCTCTGCATCTGCATGCCAGCCGCTGCCTTTTTCCACATTGTCCTTGTGGCTTGGCCAATAGTGGCTGCACTGCACTGCCTCTCATTATGACAGATTTACACCTCACTTTTATGTTCTCTGCTGATGCATCTCTTCAATGTGGATCAGAAATGCATGAGGAGAGCGGAGACACTTCTCAGCCGCAGTAATTCCAGTCTCTAATGGGTATGTCATATAGAGCTGCTTCTTGAATCTTCCCCGTTCTGCTTGGTCATCCTTTCTAATTCACATGGTGATATTCATGTGTGGCTGATGGTGGCTATGCAGTGCTAAGATAAAGGTACTGCATCTGCATCTCTTAGACATGAGTTTGGCCCATAGACTACCTTCCATCCCACAGTGTAGAAGTACATAGGACTCTTTATGAGCTATTATTTGCCTGCCAGTTACTCTAGTTAATGCAAGTCCCAAGAAAAGTGCTCCCTTTTCCCTGATACTTTTCTATTGTCCTAAAAGTACAGGAAAGCAATCTGCACAGGGAGACACTGCTGTACCTCTAATCATTTTTGCAGTTTGTTCTCCTTTCACCTGAAGTATTGTCAGGGTGTCAAAGCACAAATACATCACCATCATTTAAACTATATTATTATAGCCAATGCATTTTATTTATATATATATATATATATAAAATTAAGGTTCTGTGTTGCAGAACAAAACTACCTGGCACATGTGAGGGTATATACAACTTCTGAACTGTGCTCTTCAAATGGTTCTTAAAACTTTGGTAATGCCATGACCTACAAACCCTTTCTAATGTCAATGGGATTTAAAAGAAGCCATTCTGTGATTAATGTAAATGTTGGGCGAGGGAGAGACTTTTTATAAGGCAATGAAGAAAATGGACAAATTGCTCTCAACTGTTGATCATGGCACAGTTATCAAAATCAATGGGTCTTCAAATGTAACTTTTCCCATAAATCATTAGGTCAGAGACCTTAATAATGTCTCTGTCACTATCCTATTAAATTACTAACCTAACTAATACTTAACAGCAGACCTCACTTGGAACAATGTTTTAATGTATTGATGGTGCTTAATAAATATAGCAGCGTGCTAATGTAATGTGAAGGCTTCAGATGGAAGAAAACTAACTTGAATTCTCAATTCAGCCATGAAATGGTGAACTTTATCATGAGGAACTTTGTCCTTACTGGCCTAAATGCTATATATTCAGAAAACATTTTGAGTGGCTTGAGCTTTATAATGCTTCTACACTAATCTTTGGACACATTAGCAAACCACTCAATTAACTATATATAATTGCATTCAGTTGTTTGAATATTTAAAATTTTCAGCCTTATTTGCAAGAAATAGGCAATGGAAATTATTCGTCCAGCCGTATTGGATATGGCAGATGCTTAGCTGGTGGAGTCAATGGCGCTATGAAAATTATACTGAGTCTGTTCCATTACCTACACGTCTTAGCCCCAAAACCATTAACTATGTTGATGATATTCCAATGTCATACCCAACATCTGAGTCTCAATTCCTTCCCTGTGCCCCTCTTGTTTCAGAGGGGGGTGGTAAACTGTTGGTAGCTATACCAGCAGAAAATTACAATATCCCCAGCTGGCCCAGTTGTATGTGGAAGTTTAAATAAGGCTCACTACTTCTTACTTCTTCCACCTACTGTGAGTGAGCATGAAATAAGTAATCAATCCATGCAGGGATGCAAGTGGGTAAGCATGTAGTCTAAGAAACAATCTAACCCACAGTAACTCTTTAGAACATGCATAACAATACCGAGAGGCAGAAACTTTTTAAAATAACCACAGTGCTGACTGAAAAAAAAAATTCATCCCATGGGAAATTCTGCAAAAGATTTCATTTCAATATTATTGAAACACTGAAAATAAATAATGGTAGTCAAAATGAAACACTTTGACCATTTCCCATCAAATTTCAACAGAATCATTGTTTGGTTTCACTGATTCAGCATTTTCCAATAGAAAACCATTCTGCTGGAAAATTGTGACAACCTATAGGTTTCTATTTTACTAAATAAATGGTTCTTATACCTCAGTGCATATATCCTGAATCCATTTTGGTTTTTTGCTTTTTATTTAATAAGTATCCTGGATTGAACATCCATTCTGCCGTTCCTCTGCATACAGAGTTCCTAGCAAAATAAATATTACAGAACAGTAATATTTAATACCCATACATTGAAAGGCTGCAAGATTGGGACCTGAAGATGACACACACATTATTAAGTTTGGTGTAGACCTGTTCTGATAAAATGTTGTTGCCAATATACAGAATTCACAGTGTGCAAAATAGTCTACAAAGAAACAACTGTATTAAAGTGCATCACGTTACTATTGTTGCTCTATTCATTGTTCAGAATAGTGTAACATGTGGCTGTGTCTAATGTTAGATCTGCTACCTTTACTTTTTGGCTTTTGTTGTTGTCCCCTAAAGAAAGCATGGAAGTCAGATGTCGAGGTCCAAGCTCTTTCAAACTGTAATAAAAAGAGGAAGACAAGAGGTAAGGGAAACTAAGGAGACTGAAAGTTTGAAACATAACTAAGTGTTTAATTTTAAGCAATAGGTATTCATATGCTGCTGTTTTCTGTTTATCTGCCAGAGAAGTGAACTATTATTGTAATTAAAAATGTTTCGATGTGTGGCATAGCACAAAATCCTATGCTGAACCAATTAACTGAACTATAGTACTGCAAGTGAGGTGTAGAATATTTTATATATGTGAAATTTGCAATTTTATTGCTGTTCTGCAATGGAGAACACTATATAGAGTTGGATGGAATTAGACCTAGTATGAATTCCCTGAACTTTGACATATGTGTGTGCGTGCGAAAGAACGAGAGAGAGAGAAACTTGTGAATGGCCCCTGTCTTTATAATGAGCTAATCCCAAAGCCTGTTTCTTAACATTCTTGAACTTTGGGATGTTTAAAGTGTAAATTGGGATTTAAGTTTTGTGGATGGAGGCCATCTTTATTTTTCTCAAATGTTGTTTTATAATTTTTAATTATGGTCAGAACTGCTTGATGACTAGCAATTAAAATAAGTACCCAGTCCCAATAGATGATGAAATAGATCAACATGCAAGCTAAAGCTTGGTACAACACACTGTGTAGTCTGTCTAGGCTAGAAGTCCTCATGAATGACTTCTTCCTTCCACCACCACCAATGTCCTCTGTAGGATAGGGCAGCAATCAGCTATAAGACAGATTTCAACAGGGCATTGGTAATTAGGTTTGAGGCCTCTTTGCTTCAGTTGCCCTCCTTGTTACTAAGGTAAAAATCATGGTTCTGTTGCAGTCAATGGGAGTTCTGCCATGACTCCATTAAGGCCAGGATTTCAGCCACCTTGTTTAAGCCAATCCTCTACAGGAAGGAGGATTCACACTTTGATAAAACCTGGACTCCTTCCAAGTGCTGGCCGAGATCTATAGGGCATTTATTATGAATATGAATAGCTGTAATCCTCTGACACAAACCACTGGGAGATGCTTGCATCTCACTTCTGAATGTGAAAACTACCATTTTTGAGTTGAGATGGATTCCCTTGCAGAACGTAATGAGCAGTCTGGATTTGTTCACTAATGCATACCCTGCGTAGTCAGTCCTCAATTTCAGATCCATGACTGAATATTTCTTTAGTTTTATGAACTATCAATATAGTGCTTTTATTCTTTTGCTGTTCCCTATACAAATGCAATAGTGTCTTTTCCTTCTTTTGTTTTGCACTGAAGATTTGTGGTTTTTTCCCATATTGCTGCAGTAGCTTTATTTCATTGTAGCTCAGTCTTCATTGCCTGTTTTTGAGAGGGGCCTCATTTTTTGTCCCTCTGTTTGCCAACTGCATTGATTTTCATAGTTATACTATATTTTTTGCTTCTTAATGGATTCCTGTCTCCTGCTCCCACATCTAAATCAATGCTTTTGATACTTTAAGAACTCATCAGTAAGGATGGCTGTAAAATTTAGATTTTTCTGACAGTTGTCTTTTGCTAGATGCTGAAGCAGTTTGCCATGGCTGTTCCTTTCAGGTTGTGTATGATCATTTTTTACGGCTGGAATCTATAACTATTCACTGTGGTCAAACTCAGACAAACACTATTTCCATTTTTTATTTTCATCTGAAAACTTTCAGGACTGCTGCATTACCAAAATGACAGATAAGCTTCTTATTTAAAAAGTCATGTAAACTTTTTCCAATCACTATTTTACTCATTGTTGCAGAATGTGCGATGTTCTTAATATTTCATTGATTTCAATGCAACAGTGAGGGGAACACAAAGATTAATGTTCTAGGCATCACAGAACAGAATTAACCAATGAAACGGCATTTCTAGCACAACCTGTTAAATTTCAAGATTTGGCAGATGACACCTTCAGGTTTTGAAATAGGAAGTGACACCTGAAATTTCTTCTGTTTCTTATTACAAAAGAATGTGGCTTAATTATGAACAAAAATGCTTCACAGATGAACTGTACTCTGGACTTCCGTGAGCAGCAAAATGTCCTGGCTATTAGGGCCTTCCATGTGTTATATTGGCTGTAACATTTGGGGTGAAATCCTGACTGCCCCATTGAAATCAATGGGAAAAGACTCCTATTGACTTCAGTGAAATCTGGATTTCCAGCCCAAATCTTTAAAAGTAGTAATTGCAGCCAGTAGTGGATGTATCATATTCATGTAGATTACTGGAGCATTGGTTCTTCAAGAAAGGCACATGAAATGATGCTGAGATACTAGAACTCTGTGTGTGGGGGGGGGCGTGTGTGCGTATGCGTGTGCGTGCATTGACCTGGGTTGCTGAGAGCAGAATATATATTTGAAGTTCTTTCTATACATGGGAAAACTAAGCATGGCATTCATGCAAAATAGTGCAAGAAATATCACTTATGGAGTTGGAAACTGAAAACATTGTAGAGAACTGAACTATGTGGAAGGAGTTTGTGGAGCTGATCTTTGAAGGCATATAAGTGGTCTAGGGCACAAAAGCTCTCATTTTCTTATATCTGTTGGGCAAAAAGGCAAAGAGATCTTCAGAGCCTGGATCTTCTAGTGGCAAGCTCAGTGAACCAGAAGGAAAAATTCACACAGGCTGTTTGAATTATGCGAGACCTATTGCTTTCCAAAGAAACACCTCCGTACGAAGATATTTTCTGTGGAAAGAATTGATGAGAGGATAACGCAGCTACAGCTGATAGTAAGACTGTGGTTTCACCGATGGGGATGATGTGCTGAAGGATAGGAAACAAACTCAGAAGAAATTATTGATGGGGGACAGCTTAACATGAGAAAAAGCCATTAGGCCAGCTAGAGTATGCAAGACATCCACAGAGACATTAAAACCAGCAACCCAACAGGCATATATTGAGATCAGGGTGAGATAGCAAGGCCCCAGCCTCTTGCCACTTCAAAAGAGAAGCATGTAGCAAAGGCACAGACATAACAGGTCTGCAACACATGTGGATTGTATTACACAACACAAGGGGAATTGTCCACCACTAGGGCAAATGTGCATAAAGTACCACAAAGCAAATGAAGAGCATGCTGCACAGGCAAACCAAAAAGCACAGGTTGTACAGTGCATACAGTGAACGCCGCCGAAGAGGCATATCAACAAGGACAAGGACAACAGCATTCACAGATACAATACAGACTAAGGAAAAGGCTGGGTACATATGTGGGTGTCCACCTTGTCTGACTTCTTAATTTTGGGGCTGGCTCCTAGCTCCAGAAGAAATTTGTCCAACCTTTTGTTAAACCCAGGTACAAGGAAAATGTCAATCTAGATCGCTATATGTAAATAGGGTCTGAATGAGCTCTCCCTTGACATCCAGTGATGCACTGAGGGGAAAAGATTTCAGGAGCCTACTCTCTGCATAGACCTGCCTATTCTGCCAACGTGCACAGCATGATGGAGTTGCTTTGCCAAAATGATCAATTTTGGCTTGTTTGGGTTATAAATCTCTCTAGTATTTGAATGCAAGGATAATGAAATATTACGTTATTGTATGAGTGAAGAGCAGCAGAAATGTGCTTAGCCTGCTCCGATTAAGCGTCACTCTCAACTGAACTTCCTGATAAGCAAGGGGCAGGGATGCCAAATCCCAGCCAAAATGATTGCATGGGAACTCTGCTTAAATAGTCCTAGACATCATAGGATCTGCTGTCTCCAGTGTTTAATGATAGAGCAGGTTAGACTCGGAGTCCTTGTTCCCAGTTACGGTAGCTCTAGGAATCACCACTGATGAACAGGGTTAAGCCTCAAACTTTGTGTGGGAACCATGCAAGGCAACATAGAAACTGCACTGGCAGTGAGGCTCCCCCACTACCTGCTAAAATGACTAACAGCTGGGTTAAAGGAGGAATCTCGGAACGTGATGTTGCAGCAGTGGCCAGTGGCGACAGCAGATATGGTGGACTGTGGTAGAAGAGGGTGGTGGAAGCTGAGGGATGGCAACAGTGACAGCAAAAACTATGAGCCAGTTGCGGAGGCATTGCCAACTGCCCCTTCCCTCCCAATGAATGCACCTCTGAACTCTGGGTCTTCACTAACCAAGGGACTGTCAGAGGTGCCATAGAGGGAGAGGAGAGTGGTGTGTGAAGCAACATTTGTTTGCTGGACTTTCACACTGCAAGATGAGACTCTGAAGCAAAGGATGCTGCCCAACAGGTCAGGGGGATGGGTTTGCCTATGGTCACATGCTTTTGAATTATATCTTCCCAAATTAATGTTGGGTCCCCTTTTAAAAGTTTTTTTCCCATACACGCTGACTGCTTGTGAGAGGGGAAGTCTATTGCCTCATAAGGGCACCTGGGTTCGTGTTGTGTTCAAGCAGGTTCTATTTTCTGTTAAGAGAAACCCCTAGACATTTAAACTGGCCTTTGTGCTGCTGACTCCACTTGGTAGAAGGGTTACATATATAATAAGCACACCAGCTAACCAGTATTGGAACTGACAGCTTTAAACTCACTGAAATTTTAATGATGAAATCTAATGGCAGTGGAATACACAAAAGCACCTCTTCACAGAAATTAAGAAAAGATTTCCTGACTTGTTCGAAGACATGGGATAGCTTGATTTTTTGCAATATCCTGGTAGACATCTACAAATGCAGTCCTAGAAGTGCATGCATTGCAAAAGCTGCCATTAACCATAAGGCCCCAAATGGGAAAGGATCTCCAGTGTCTGAAACATTTGAGTATAATTGAAAAGGTGGAACCATCACAATGGGCTAGCTTGAGGGTTGCAGTAAAAAGGGAGAAAAGGCTGGTGAGATCCAAATATGCAGAGACCAAATCAAGGGAGGATTCAAGTGAAACTATGCAGGATGGGTTTTGGACTGTGAATGGTACCATTCCTCAAAGCAGGGATTATCTTTAATATTTGATCAGTTGTAAATGATCAGCATGATACAGCATTCATTTCATTGTATATGGACAGGTTTTTAGCATAATATGTTAAAATGACACGTTTTTATATATACTGCATTTTTTCTATTCAATACAAAAATGCTTTAAAAGATTAAGGAAACAATTTTTTTTAAACAAGCTGCATGACTGAAGAACACAATTCAATGGGACATATGCTCATAAGTAACTTAATCACGCTTGAATACCCTTACTTTATAGCCAGCTATGTTAGGCAGGGTGATATCTATCTTCTTTCCAATCCTTTTCTTTTATGGTCAGCCTTTTGTTATCACACCTCTTGGGCACTGACTGGTTAGAAATGTCTTTTATTCCAACACTTTCAGGTGACTTTCCTTCCTTGATCTTCCACATAGTGTCCTGGGGACTAAGCTAGTACGTGTTTGTCTCACTTCACCCAGAACTTCTCTGATGGCGCCACCAGTTTATGCAGAATTTTAAATTCCATCTTGTGTATCTCTAGGGATTAATTTTTGCCCATTGTTTCTAGCATCTTAAGGTTATGAGTATGAACTGATATGGTGCTGCCTGGCTGAGACAGAGTGGATCAAATCCTACTCCTCATTACATGGCTGCATCTTCCAGGTCTTGTGATCCTCATTCAGGCAAATCTCCTATCAGGCCCCAAGGACTGAATGAGCTAGGGCTATCGCACTTGGCCCATTATGCAGGATTGTCCTTTTTTTGTTCTGGGCTTGAACAGTACCTAGCACAATGAGATCTCAGACCATGATTAAGGCTTCTAGGTGCTACTGCAGTAGAAATAAGTGCACCCTTGTACATGAAAGAAGAACTTGGTACTGAGAGGTAAGAACGGCCACTCCCCCATTCTTTTCAGTGGGTTGTTTATTGCTAAGGCCCGGTCCACACCTACCTTTACGATTCGGCGGCAGTCGACAGGAGATACGCAAGTGACGTAAATCACTTGCGTATCTCCCGTCGACTTTGCAGCGTCTCCTCTGCGCGCCGTCCACACTGTGCTGAGTCGAAGGGAACAGCGCTCCCTTTGACGCAGTGCTACGCCACTTACTGAGGTGGTCTTCTTGCGTCGCTTCCTGGATCGACTGAGCGGGTCTACCCAGACCGCTCAGTCGATCCAGAGCAATCGATGTGATGGCAGTGAAATTGCGGCCGTCAGTGTAGACCCAGCCTAAGTCTGACAAAAGAGAACTGGAAGTGAGATTCGAAGTAATCTGGGATCAAACATGTCTGATTTAAAAGGCATATAATCCAGTCACTGTTACCTGGGTTGATTCTGTGGGTCTAACAGCAGTGTGTTGTTAGAAACAAGTCAGTAAAAACGTATTCTGTTGCTAAAGTAACTAGCGTTACAGGCAGTGGATCAGTTAAAGAACATCTCTAGTATTTATGTGTTGGAATAACTTCTCCTTCAGTTTTTAGTGAATCATTCTAAGATCTAATTTTGACAGAATCACCTCTGTAAAATCTCTTCTAGTGAGCTGAAGATGGATTATCTTCCTCACTCATGTTTTCTTCATCCCACACATCTTCATGTCAATCACTCTTTTGCCAAAGCCGTTTCTACTGCAGGCATGCAGTGTCTTTTATCAGAATCTCAACTGGTATAATCTTTATATAAGACAGGAAAGGAAATGTTTGGACTCATTGTCAACGTTTGAGTTCACTTCAAGAGTCCTGTTTCTGTGCCCAGAATGATATCTAGGGATTCTGGAATCTTTAATGTTACTGTACTTCTATGTGGAACATTCAATTGGTTCTAGATAAAAGAATAAACATCGTCTACAAGATAGTGCCCTAACCCATGCAGATGCACGCCCACACTAAGCAGCCTATATATTCATTCTGATTAATGCAAAGTTTCCTGCATTAAATTCTTGCATGACAACATGCAAACACTCCTAAAACTAGACAGCTATAAAGACTATAATAAAAGAATTAACTACCATGGATATAATATAAATTACTGAATAAAAATTATATTCTTTAAAGTTATCATTAATAGGGACAATCCTTTGAATATATGAGACTTCTCACACTGCCAATCTCTGATCAGAGAAATACAAGCAGTCATTTAGTTTGTTCTGGTTTATTCAAAAATTCGAAGGCAAAATGATTCAGTCTTTGTGCTACACAAGCTTACACCTTAACACACAGTCAGATTTTCGATACCTTTATTTATGAAATTACTCCTGTAAAGGCTTAGAATCAAGAGCTTACCCTTTTTGCATATTTGTAATGGGTGAAAAATTTGCATAGTATGCTATGTAACTTATTTGGTAACTGACTTTTTTGTTTCTTTGGCAGGAAGCTAATATTATCTCATATTCCAGCAGTTCTCCTTTCAAATATTTATTTATGAATCTTCCTTAGTTTTCAAATGGTTTTGATTTGCATTAAGTAACAAAGTAACTACCACACCATGCAAAAAGTGACACAGAAATAACAAGGATGTTAATGAAACTCTCAAAAGCAAGAAAATGTAGCATTAAAGCCAAAACTCCCTCCTTAATTTGGCTGAGCAAATGTAGAGCCTGATATTTCTTCCACTGGGGAGAAGATTAGGCTATAGTTCATAACAGTACACCAGTGTGATTTCTGCATGAATAAAGGTTATGAACAACCACTGAACTTTTTTCAATTTACCTGATTCAACCATTAGTATTTAAGATCAGGGTTTTTTTGGTGTTAGTTTTGTTCTGTCTCACAATAGTCATAGCTGGGAAAAAATAGACAAATTCCCTTAGTAAATCTCAGGGGAATAACCAGATCAAAGGTGTGAGGATTTAGGATTTTGCATTTTAGCAAAAAAGTCCCTATCATTTCTAGAACACAATTAGCTATGTAGGGCAGATTTGGTCCAGCCCTCATTGTGGGTGAATAGATGAGGTATGGAATACAAGGGGGAAAATGTACATGCAAAGGTTCACCTCCTATCCATTCTACAAGAATGATTCTCCCTAAAAGTTAAGATCTGAACTGTCTGTTAGTCCATCGTATTGGCTAAGCTGATTAGTCCCAAAATATCCCCAACAGCCCATTTTCTCTGCTTCTAGGGTCTTACAGTTTCTGGCATTTTGGGTGGCTTAGCTGTTGATGGCTCAAGTCTCCAAAAAGTAGACCTCTCTTCTAGAACCTTTCAAAGGTGTAGGAGGAAGGTTCATTGCTTCCTAGATGTTTAAAAGTGACAGTTGCATCACAGCATGAATATGTTTGGCAGATGAATGCACAAGGAAATATTACCCCTTAATTAAGGTTTCTTGCATCTTTCTGAGGTAGTTTGTGCTAATTATTGTCAGGATACTGGACTAGTTGGATCATTAGCCTTATCCAGTATCTGTTCCTGTGTTGCTATTTGCCTCATTGCTCTGAATGCTGGACATTTCATTACACTGTGTTGCATGGATTCTTTGTTTCTGAGTGCACACCAGCAAGGATGGACTCAAAGAATAACTTTGCTATTCAGTGATATTTGACAACACTAATCTCAAATATATTTAGCTACTAATCACTGAGTTCAGGATCTGCTGCCTTCAGGAGTCAGAAGCAAACTCCTAGTTAGTGGTCATTCTCTAACTCAGCCTAGTGTGATTGAATAAGGACTTCCTTTTGTCTGGGTACCCTCTTGAGTATCTCCGCTCCAGAGTTATAAAAGGCCAGTGTGGCAAGTGGCAGGAGGAAGTTTGTGGTGGTACAAAGGGATGCTGAAGAATGGGTGAAATGGCTGATGTCAGTGCCAGTATTCTTGCACCCCAAGAGATAGTTATTGGAGGTTTTTTGGGAGGAACAGGTCTACCCTGGTTACCCACCACCCTAAAGATTCAATATGGAGGAGATGAATTTGAATTTGCAGGAGTAGAAGGGACCAGCTGGGCAGCCTTTCCTCCAAATATAAACCTGTTGGGGGTGGGAGATGATGGGTAACCTCCGACAAAGAAAACGGTACATTAATATGTAGGGAGGCAAAGGTTCCCAAGACTTGTCGAGAGGAAAGAAGAGGAGAAACAAAGGAAGATACTCCCATGATATTTGGTTCTCAAAAAACATCCAAATATTAAGACCCATGAACAGTATCTGAGTATCAGGCTGTTCCTTCATCATTAATATCCGTTTTAGATATTTAGATGCTAAATATCCTGCCTCTATGTCATCAAATGCGGGGGCCTAACATGAACTTGTACCCAAATCCATTGCTATCAATTCATTGATATTGTTTCTTCTCCATCGAGAAAATAGAGTGACTTTAACTTCACCTAATTTACTGCATGAATTAGACCACAGCATCATCAAAGATATTTACTAATTAGAGAAAAAAAGAATGAGCAGCAAAATTACCAGGTGGGTGGATGGATTGACTTGTGAGGAAAGATTTAGTAGTGCTAAATGTTTATAGCTTGGCAAACATGACAAGGCAAGATAAGAAATGAGCTGTTTGAAGGGTGCATGTTGATTTCAATGAGATTCTGTATCAATTGGTCTTTTTTGTTCACCCTATAGCTTTGTTTGTCTTTTCTGATTACACCTGGAGTCTGCATTTTCTATTTTCTGATACTGTGGTTTTGTCCGTTCCTGAATATTTTTATGTGGCAGAGAAACTAAAGATGCTCTTTAACGGTATAAGTAGTACAATTCTTCTTCTTGGTATTGATAATACTTACTAAGCTGCATGATGGATGTTGCATGGATAGTTCAGAGATGCTTACAAATATTTAACTTGAGTTGCTTAGGAAAGTTCACTGTAAAAGGAATTTAATTGCACTGGTTTTGACAACATTAATACACTATTCTCCAATGTCAGATTATATGCAATTATTTTAGAACACAGATTCATTTATTAAGTTTGTCATAGCTGATTGTATCATTTTGAAACACTGACTGAAAAACTGGGTGCTTATATTTTTGACCACTATTCCTCACTCAAGATCTCTAAGAATATGGGAACAGTTGTAAAGTATAATATTAAACTCATGGAGCTATCCATCATTTTTAGATATTTCATCAAATATTTCATTTTTATTATCATTTTCCAGCACATCTATTACTGGTTGGAAAAGGAAGGGAATGGTGGTGTGTGTGTGCGGGGAGTGGGGGTGAATAAGGCTTATGAAAATTATTATGAAACTTTAATACAGAATTATGGTTTTATATTCATCGGTTCATTCATATGAGATTGCAGATAGCTCCACTGATATTAAATGAGATTTAATATATGAAAAGGCATGGCTGCAAGACACCTACTTTGGCTCTGCACACCCAACTGACTGGGTAATGCAGTTGAGTGCAATGTTTTTGTTGTAATTGGACACCGATATATATTATTGTCTCCCCAAAGCAAGGAGAAAGCGGGGAAGGAATGGTCTCTTACAGGCAGTGTGTCTGAGGCATAGTACCCCCTGGGGCTACTCCTGGATTTGATGCAGTTTACACTCTACCCTTTCTCAACAGGAAATTATACCTGCTGCATAATCTCAGCAATTGGTGTGCTGTTAAGACTCTAACTATTCCCCTGCTGATCCCCACTGACTCCCCATTCACCTACTCCAAGAAGGGGAAAGAAGGAGGCCTACAGCTCCTCACTCATACATGCCCAGATCCAAAATGCAACGAGACTGAATAGTGGTGTAAGTGGATTTCAAGTCCATAATCTAGCCCAGGGGTCGGCAACCTTTACTATCAAAAGAGCCATTTTGCCCCCTCTTCCACTGACTAAAGAAAAATAGCCTGGAGCCGCAAAACATAGCTTACCGCGGCTGAAGAGCCGCATGCGGCTCCGGAGCCGCGGGTTGCCGACCCCTGATCTAGCTCAAAAGAAAATAAGTGCTTTGCCCAAATAAGTGACATGGCCATCCTGATTTTCCCCATCCTGTCCTCTTCAATCACTAAACATAGCTGCCCCTTTTTAGAAATGTCGTCTTATTTTCATTTTCCTTTAAAGCGTGACACTGTTCTAAAAAGTAACCCCACCAAAATGGAACCCCGCAGAGCCACTTTACACTCCCGGCATCTCTCTGTCGCTGAGTTGATAGCAATAAAGGTGCTATTTCAAGCTTCTATGCCTGAAAACTCAGCCTGGGCCTTCAAACTCTATTTTTTGTTTGCACATCACTGGCAGTCACGTGACACAGCTGAGGAATATTAGAAGTGTATAACGGAAGCATGTCAAGGCATATGTTTCAGGATTAGGGTCACGATGAATGATCAGGAACATACCTTGAGATTCAGTTTCCAGAGGAAACTTGTATTGCTAGCTATTAGCAGATTTCATTTGTAAATGAATCTTGGAATCATTGTGAGATAGTAAATCTGGAGCCAGACCACTTTTTCAGTGTAAAGCTGCACCTTAAGGTCCTGATCTGGTACTGACTGTGTGAGCAGAGTTCTGGGTGTGCCCAAAGTCCTGCAATTAGTTCCTTTGGGGCTGCAGTGGAGGTATCCATCCATTGAGAATCAGCTGCAGGAGTGGGACTCTAGTTGGTAGTTGTGTGACTAAAAATAACTAATTTGTCAGTGAGCAGTGAATAGTCAGCTGCCATTAGGTATGTGTGATGCTAAAGCTAGCGTCAACATTGCAGAATAATAAATATCAAGTCTGAAAAAAGGAACATGCTCTTTGAAGCTTTGAGAAGAAGAAACCTGGTCTGCAATTAATCTAAGGTTTTAGCCATTTATTCCCACATATTTTACCTAGCTAAGTAAGTGGATTTTACTTCTGCATTTTTACCAATTTGCATTTTCCTTTCTCTTTCATGTTCATTGAGGACACATATAATTAGTATTAAAAATAAATTCCCTAAACCAGTGTCACCCATAATGATGTCATCTGGGTTAATGAAATATGAGAAGAACACTCCTAAAACAATTATTTAAAAAAGGAAGGGAAAATAGGCTTCCTGGTTTTGCTGGCTTAGCAGAAAAGACAAAGGTTTGTTGGGTCTCACTGTTATATACAGAGGGCCTGATCTTCAGATGGCACTGATCAGAGCAGTGCTATTAAAATCACTCTGTCTTGTAATAGGGCACACCAAGGCACAAGGATGGTTCCTCATAGCAAAGCCTCTCAAAGATGAGCACCTAACGTTGCTACCCTATTGTTCTCACTCTTGATCATATTTATGTTAATAAGGGAAAAGATCATCCACTGATGCAAAGGACAAAACATGTCAAGGAGTTTCTTCTCCTCATCCACCCCTGATGACCATTACACTAGCCCTCAGGATTTCTCCAATCATTTTTTTAAATTTATTTTTGAGTACCTATCTTTTGATATGAAAGAGATTGGAATGTTTTTCTGGGAACTGCCTCACCAGCGTTTATCACCAGGGTTTGAACCTGAGACCTTTCCTCTGAAAAATCTGATGCAAGGCCCAGTATCAGCAGTAGACTTCAGTGAGAATTGGATCTGTTCTGAGCCTCTGCTGGATCAGTTGAAGTAATCCCTAGCAGCTAAGTAGACTTATTAATTTATCAACCTCTCATGAGAGACAAAGACCCACACAGAAGTAATAGACTCATAGACTTTAAGGTGAGAAGGGACCATTATGATCATCTAGTATGACCTCCTGTACAATGCAGGCCACAGATCCTCACCCATCCACCTCTGTAATTGACCCCTAACCTATGAATGAGTTCATAAAGTCCTCAAATAATGGTTTGAAGAGATTGATACAGAGAATCCACCAGCAAGACTCTTGCCCCATGCTGCAGAGGAAGGCGAAAAATATACTTATGTTGGGCATTGGGGCAAAACCAGATAGTCAATGATAACCATGGATTTAATGGTAAAGCAATTTACGGTGAAAGACCGCCAGGGCCAGATTAGTGAAGGGGCCTCAATCTGGCCATTGTCTGTACACCAACAATTAAACCTGTACAAAACTGCAGTCATCTAGGTACTTGAGTTACTGGTGCAAAAACTTCAGCCTGTTTTTGAATATTTGGGCCTATAAAACTGGCTTTCCATAAGGGTGCAGAATCAGGACTAACCCTGTGGGTATGCAAAAATGCTCATCTGAGGACCCTGGAGTCATTTCAATTGTTGAAATAGTTCACATTTCAAAATTTTGTATTTTAAAGTGGTTTTGGATGTTAAAGCAAAATATTTTATTGCTTGTATTTTGGCTAATGGCTATTCTGGCTAACTTGTTTTTAAGAACAAAGTGGGACATTTGCTTGTAGAGCATTTGCAGGAGGCTTAGAGCAGCGTGTGACAACTTGCCTGAATTTCCTTGCCCTTGAAATCCCCAAAATGGTTAAAACTTCCTTAAAAGGAAAGTTGCTGCCTTGAAATATATTTTTATTTAAAGTGTAACATCTCCAAAAGAGGCCTCTTGACCCATTGGAGACGTCACTTATAGAGATGTTGGCTGGAAATGGACTGGGCTTCCATCTCTGGAGTTACACAGCTAATATTAGGGCATGGACATTTACTCGTACATGCTACCCAATAGTGTATGGGTGTCACCTATTCTAAATTCTTACTTCATTGCGAGTCCTGTTAATATCCATGGATTACCATGGTTAAAACTGAGCCTGCAAACATGTCAGAATAAAGAAAAGTGCACTTTAGAATTCAGATCCCTTTAGTGTGCATTGCCTCACTGTATAGACAAACCAACAAACATCACAGGCATAAACATGAATGTCATTGATCATGTTCCTCAATATATTCCATGTGAACACAGGGCAGAACACATGTAATAACCATGATCTTGAACCATCCCTCTACCCATAAGGGAGTTTAAATGGACAAACTTCCCAGAGCTAAGGATCTTAATGCCATGCCATTTGCTTTCTGTATTCTTATAGTAATACAAAACTGGCTTTGAATAATTGAGGCAGCAAACACATGATATCACCTGTTAGCACTTCATCAATACCCTTTCCCCTTCCCCCTGCTTTTTTATGGCACTCCAAATAAACTATAATCCACCCTGATACATATTTGATATGCAGCACAGCTGGACACACACAACTGGCAAGCTTTTATTTCCCTACAGTCAAACTAAAATTGTTCTGTGCGGTTTCCTGCCATTAGCATCTTACCTTTCATACACATAAAGGCAGCATTTACAGAATATGTATTTTAATTAATCTGTGCTTTTGGTTGAATTAACAAAAATTGTAATTAAAACACATCAGTTGTTTGGAAAGGACTTAATGAAGCTGTGTAGTCTGCCAGAATGGGCATTTTTGAGTAATTCATGATTTACCTAATACACTGTTGCTGAAGTAAATACTTTTATTTTGAGGTATAAGTGCACACTATCCATTAGCAGCTCACACTAATGTAGCTGACACTGCATTGGTACTCCCTGTGTTTGTGCTTTCCTGTAGCTAAATTTCATGGGAGTTAGTTGTTCCTTTATTTTCAACTTTATAAATCACTGTAATACTTATGAACGTGGTACTAATTGCACTGGGTGGATATATGGATAGATCTGAAAGGTCACCTCCTATGTACACCTCTGCTGATGCAATTTGTTCCCCACTAGAAAGCATTATTCCAGATGTGGGTCTAAATAATGCCAACTATGCTGATTAGAGTACTAAGGGTACACAAAGGGGGGGCATGAGAAGACCACCGTTTTGTTACCAAATCCCAAATTTGAGCTCAGTGGCACGTTCCTGCAACCTCTTACACTAGTTTGTCAGGAATAATGCTTCTTGACATTATTGCACATCTACACTAATGAAATTCAGTCCTGAATCTGCTCTCAGTAACCTAAAATGTTTAATACACATCAACCTCCTTATTAGAGAGGGTCATAACTTTTTTAAAATACAAAATTTTGATCTATTTATGTACAAACACATGCATATACATCTAAGGGATGAGTACTGAAGCACACAAGGGTATTATTATAAGAGAGGGTTTCCATTTAGTTGAGAATGCTGTGAAGTCAGTCATTCTTATTTCATCCAACATTGAGTTCCAAAGTCTTGGCCCAGCTTCTGGAAGGATACTGTCCTTTGGTCATAAGTTTTCCCCCCCGTCCCTCCTTGTCAACCTAGCCCCCAGCTTAATTCCTTAAGACCGAGTGTTTCTGTTGTATTTTACCTTCTATTATCCGTAGGCAATTTAACACATTATCACAAAAACAATGTTGGATTTTTCTCCTATCAGTGATTTAGTCATCCAGTATGCTGGTTGGGTTTATTTTGAAATAGCAAATGTGAAATGTTCCTGTTTTTGTGTTATAAAATCAATAAAGAAGCAATTTCAAGGACCTCCTAAAGAGCTGAAGTGCGAGAAGATGCCTATTTAATTCCTGCCTTTCTCCCATGTGATGAGTCCTAATAAAGAACAGCAGGCTATGTAGAGGAGAGACAAGAGGTTTCCTCTTTGTCTCTTCACCTGTCACTCTACAAGCTGCTTTTTTGCCACAGTGAATGTGACTCCTTCCACCTAAGTGCACATGGGAAGAGCAGCCACATCCTTAATCCACAACACTTTGCACCTTAGTGTGAAATGTCTCTTCCAAACAGCTTGAATGCTGCATAAGAACATTCTAAAGCACCATTGAAGTTAACTGGGAGCTGCTGTTATAAAGAAACTCTGTAGCCTACTACGAAAGTGATGCGGATGTCAGCTAAGGAAAACCTGATAATTATCAGAACTGTGGTCCTCATCTGGAAGCCCTTACTTGGATGAATATTCCTTGCTCTCACAGTTTGTTCCCTTAATTCCCTTAATTTAATGGGGCTACTTGTGTGAGTGTGATTACCCTGAGTAAAGGCTGGCGGTGCACGGCTTAGAGCAGGAGTGATGCACTATAAACGATACTTCACCAAGATACTTTGCAAACCAATCCTGTCAAGCAGGCTGTTGCAGAGAGATGCAACATTCTAACATCACAAGAATTGTCCTGGATCTCAGTTTACGTTTGCCACCGCCACCACCACCACCCGTATATATGAAAGGCCATAGTTAACCTCACTCTCTTTCACTCTAATCCTTTTTTTCCCCTTTGCATAATAGAATAAAATGGCTACTTCTTGACTCCTTTCTTCCTGGGCAGCCCTACCTTCTTCAATATATCAACAGGTCTTCTCATTTGGATGATGCATTGTGCTAATCCATAACTGAGGTGCAATTACTTTTGATATATTGCTAAGTGACTAGTGCCAGCTGGCAAGAATAGCTTTTGGGATTCTCAGGAACAGTTGCACCATTATTTTAAAAATAATCAATTATTTTTTGAAAGGATAACTACTGGTTTAGATAGGGAGTGTGCGTTAATGTGGGGGATTGGAAACTGCTGCATTATAACCCAGTTTATCTCTTTTACACTTAGAAATTAATGATGGAAACTTCCTTTTCCTTTGCACAAGTGAACATGTCTCTCTGCAGCTGCTGGCTAACAGGCTCCTATCCTCATATGAAATAGCTCCAATTACACGAGGTAGGTCATCCAAACACAGGCATAGAAATAAACAAAATATACAGGGTTGCCTGCTAAAGGAGGGGACGTGGGACTGCTGGGAGTGCACCTCTGCTATAATTAGATAGACATTAGTGAAAGGAAGTTTTCTATTTCCCTGTTCTACTCAGAATAATGGCAGTGATAATACAAATAAATAAATGATTATCATAGCTGCTGAGGATTTACCTGTTACTTGGTCAAGGTTTATTTCTCCTTATTCTCTATGAATTCTTTATCTCTCATAAAATATGGACAGCTATATTTCTGCCACATCTAAGGTCAGATTCTTCTCATCGACTCCAATGGCCTTTGGATCAGGCATGTAGAGCCGCTTCCATGACAGCTGTGGTAGTAAATCCTGAGAACTTGCAGACAAAGTTGTTTCTTGACACATATAAAATGACAAATTATCTTTAAAATGCCCAGAACATAATCTACATATTCTATCTTTGGCACTGCATTTTTTTGTTTCCTCTTATCTTTGTAAATTTGTGCATACATGCACAGGTGATTTTGCTTCTGCATGGATTTGTCCTTTGCTTGTAGATGTCTAGTATAATGATAAAGCAATATAATTCAATAATTACTGATTCCTCCCTGCTCCCTCTCTCCTCAATCATTGTCAACAATTCTACTGTTCTCTGGACAAGCCAGCCTGGCACTTCTGGGACAAAATATTTGCTGGTATAAATTGGTACAGCTCCATTGAAGTTAAGTGAGTGACATCAGCAGAGAATTTGGCCCTGTTTCTTAACTTTCTTAACTTTCTCCAATCATCACATCCTACCCTTTTTCCTTGTAAAACGTTCCTAAAAATGGAACTTTCCTTCTCAACCCTCTGGTTAGCTTCTCTACATGCTGTAATCGGTTCTTGTCTAGACCACTGCAGCCTTGTCATTTCAGGCTTCGATTTTCCTCAAGTCCATGCAAAATGCTGTTTCAGAAATCATCTTCCTCCCTTGCTCATTTGTCACCTACTGTATCCTGGCACTGGTGTCCACTTGTCTTATGTATAATTTTAAACTCCAATCTTCACCTTTGGTTGTATACACAGCTTCCTTCCAGCCTACATCTTTGTTCTCTTCTCTCCCGACTTTCCCTCTGCTCTGTATAGATCTCATGCCTACTTGCTTCCTTGCCATCTATACATTTAGTTTTGTTGTGATTAATGTTTTGGCCAAGATAAGCGGCCTGATTTTCAGTGATGAAGAATCCCAATTGACTTAACTAAACAATCACAAAGAATAGCTGATAAACAGTAACTTCAGTGGTAGCTGCTGGTGCCATGCATTTTGGGCAGTCAAGCATTTTATTTAGGTGCCTACTCATAATTTGTGGAAAGCATCATGAATTCTTGTGCGAATATGTATTACCATGACTGTTGATGTTGGAAGTGTCACAAATACTCATTCCAATATGTTTAATTTTAAGCACTTTTTTTAAAAGACTTTTTTTTTAAAAACATAGTTTTCAGGCTATGTTTTTAAATGTGTGACTGTATATTCACTGTTCATAATTTCCTGTTCCTTCTCTGTGATTGGCTATCTAAGCCAAGTGGTATTTCTGGTCCCTGACTGGGTAACTGAAACTTTGTATAAACAGGAGGAGGGCATGTATAAATCACTTTTGGGACAGAGATCTGAGGCAAATATTTTCAAGAGTATCTCTGACACTTATGTTTGCAGAAAGCAAATGAAGGGGGTTGAAAGTGAAGTCTTAACAAATTTGTGGTTATTTGAATGAAGGCCCATAAGATATTTCCTTTGCCCATCTTTACCCAACATATAGTTGATCTGATATTCTTTCAAGTCATTTTCTGTTTCTGTTCTGGACCTTACACATAGGGGAATGATCTGATCCTTGTTTACTCTCTCAATTTCACTTTTTCCTTTCTCTTCACAGAAGGTCTCGTTACTTTCATTCATGGAAATGATTCACTGTTCATTTATTCCAGTATGCTCTTGCTGAGACTTGGAAGGTCACTTTATGGGCCACTGTGACAGCAGTTAATTTGGATTCTTTGGTCTCTCTCTTTCTAAAGCAAAAATTTCCCCCAGAATGATAAGTTGGCTCTTCACTAGATTAGGCTATTTATTCTAGCCATTGTTTACTAAATAACTTTGTGATCTCAATTGTGTGTGTTCATTGGTTTTTGTGCCCATCTCTGTGTGTGGCTGGGTTGCTTGCATTTTAGAAAACATGCAAATTTAACATTCATCTGAGTGTTCTTTATGAAAGCTGTGCAAATTACTAAACCTTGCTCTTCATGGTAATGTACACCAGTGACATATTTAGAACTTTTCCGCCCTATAAACTTGTTAAATATCAATGCAGAAACAAAGAGATATTGATCAACAACTGAAGAAGCTGTACTTTGCTGACAATTTATTAAAAGGTTTTTCTTGGGGTCTTAAACCAGTGTCTCGTCATGCTTCATATTACACCACCTCACCACAGGTAGCAAATGAGAAATTTTGTGGGCTGTTGAACATTGAATTTTCACAGTGTGTCAGGTGTTGAGCACAGGTGTTTCTGTAATTGTAGCATGTTGATAAAATGCACTGTGTTCAATGGCTCTCCAACTTTCCCTTCCATCTGTGTGATGTGGTGGCCTTCTGTAAGTAATAATGGCTGTAATGTTAAGCAAGTAGGATCAGTAATTCGCTTAAGATGAGAACTGATAGAAGTATTCTCTATAGTAAGATTCATTGTCAGATTTTCAGCTGGCAAAATTGTTTCATTGGTGTCAACTGAGCTACGACAAATTACACCAATTGAGGATCTGCCCCAGTGAATTTGGCCTTTTTCCTGATTGCTTGGAGAATGATATACAATCTTGAGTTCTGGATATGCTATCCATTATTAGCAAGTGTTTGCCAAATAGTCTCATCCAATGGCTTGTATGCAAATTGTTCAATTAATCTATTCTCTAGTTTCTGTTCAATATGACACCAATATCATATGATTTAGTTTCTCCTCCTTGAATGGATTATTGCAATTTTTAAGAGAAGAAAAGGGAATGTTGAATTAAAAAATCCCTTCTCAGCTGAAACAATATTTCAGGAAAATATTTGTGCTCAAACTCCTAACGTTCAGGATAAGTTAACATTTTCACATGGCCATCTGAATACTCATACAACACAGTACAATACAACATAACACAACACAATATCATACAACAAGGCAACTCAAATAATGAATAGTACAACTCCAGAAATAACAGCAAACTGATCTCACTGTTTTTGTTTGTATTTGTGGAGTCAAGGGGTGATTTTTTTTCTTAGAGTGCTTCCTTTTTTGTATGTAATATTCTACTGTTGTAAAAATTTGTATTGCAGTAGGATTTAGGTGCACCTGCCAAAACCAGTGCCCCATTGTGCTGATCGCTTTTACGAACATGCAGTAAAAAGATCACTCATGGCCTGTAAAGATTAAGTTAATGTCAGGATGCAAAAGATAGAGAGAACAGAGTGATCTACAGTAGGACAATGAAAAACTAACATCAAAATACGTGTGTTATGTATAAGAAGTGGAATATCATATACTATAATGTGTACATATACATATGTAGTTAGTCCAGCGTGTAAGAAGACACAAGTTTCTGGTTTGCCAGTCCTACCCCAAGCTGAATCATCGTGTGTATGTTTGTATGTGTCCACGGCAATCCCTCAGATCTAGCGTACAGATGAGATAGTTCTCCTGCATCACTGGTGTGTCATCCCTGATCATCACAAGAACATTTTTCTAAATTGCAGGGGTATAGCACTGGTCCCATTCTATTTGGTTTTCTTTTCCTGTTTCAGATGCATCTATTTCTGGTCAACATTATTATTACAGTACAATGTGGAGTGTATGGCCCTACATCTACCCTCAGTTTTGGGGTGAGTTTCTGGTCTGTTTGATTGTGACAGAGAAAATAATACTTAAAAGGTTTGTCTGGGGGTGTGGGACATCTTATTTTTGGAATATTAGACTGAACTTAAAATTAGTGTCTTTGCTTCAGATTTTGTAGGTCTCTCTGGCCCTTCCTCCTCCTCCACCCTCCCCCACTACTTGCATATTGCCTTAGATAATTTTGGAACATATGCTACTTTTAACAGCTAGTTTGGCATTCAGTCCATAGGTCCAGTTTCTCTGTGTTTGGTGACCACTGTGATAGACTCATAGACTCATAGACTCATAGGTCAGAAGGGACCA
>ML675620.1:60718784-60764114 GCA_007922155.1 Mesoclemmys tuberculata | reverse complement strand
CAGTTCCCATCCCATCCAGCATTCCCACAGACCATTGAGCAGACTGTCACAATGTTAATCCTAGGCTCGCTTCCTGTATTGCATACAAACATAACAAAAATCACATGCAGAGTGAGGTCCTGATGCTGGGACCTTCTGCTGAATATCTCACATTTCAGCAGCTTTGTTGCCTCCAGCACTTGGATACACTCATACTTCCTGCTGGCTGGGATGCATGATTTTTTTTCCAAGTGTTTTTCTAAGCTTGGCCTTCACTGCATGCTGAACTGGTGCATTGAGACTCACTTTGTGAACAGCTTGCCTGGTGAGGTGCTCTCAAAATCAGATACCTATGGCACAACTGCACTTAAAATTGGTGACTATCTTTATCCTCTTTAAAACTCAGTGAAGATGCCCACCCAAGGTTTGGTGGAGCATGCAACAAGAATGTGGTGTGACAGAGCAATAGAGGTATACAACACTTCAGATTCTAAAGATTTTCATATTTTGTTGTGAGTCCAAAATTGGTCATGTTTTTTGCACTAGAATAGGACCATTTTCAGTGATGGGCTAAATGAAATATCTAAATCCAGCTGAATTAATTTAAATAAAGCAGTCATACTATGTTTAAAAGAAATCATTTATGGGAATGACTAAAATCAAGAAAAAGAAAATATAGAATATACTGCTCAGCTGACTTAAGGTAGTAATAAAACCACACTAAAGCTATCTCTGAATCTTGGGAGGAAACAGCATATTGCACTAGATGGACCATTGGTTTGATGCAGTAAAGCAATTCCTATCTCTGACACTAGCTACCACCAGATTTATCAGAAGAAAGTGCAAGAAATTCTACAGTAGTCACCGAGTCCCATGAGTGAAGGAAGACAAGGCAGAAAATTCTGAAAGTGAATTTATATTTATGGTGGAAGGTTTCAGTTTTGTGGAACACTTGGTCCACCTCCTAGGAGGAATGGGGGCTGTATAGTTTGAATGGCCTCCACCTCAGTGGAAGGGTGACTAGTTTCCTTGGAGACAGGCCTGCTAGTGTAGTCAGAAGGGGGTAAAAGAATAGTAAAAGGGGAAGGTAAAAGTGGGAAGATATGAACACTCAGCACAAAATCGAGTTGTTCAGAACAACCTTAATCTAGGAACCAAAATATTTGCAAAGAAGAAATTCTTTAATTGCCTATACACCTGTGCTAGAAGCCTGAGTAACAAACATAAGGAATTGAAATAGTTCGTTTTGAGCAGAAATTCAATTTGGCTGGTTTTAATGAAACCTGATGGAGATAATTCACACAATTGGAATGTTAAAATCCATCGTTATAACCTATTTATAAAGGATCTAGTGGGCAAGAGGGGAGAGGAATGGTACTGTTTATTTAAAAAAAAAAGGCATTACCTGTTTTCTGAATCACTGTTTAAAAAAAAAATCACCACCTCACTGCCCCTTGTCTCTTTAATATCCTGGGACTGACACAGCTACAACACTGCATACATAAAATTTAACATGGTTCACATTAAATGGATTAAAAACTGGCTAACTGATATGTCTCAATATAATTGTAAATGGGGAATAGTCGTGAATTTGTCTGTTTCCAGTGAAATCCTGGATCGGCTCTTAGCCCTATGCTATTTTATACTTTTTTTTCCTCAATGACCCAGAAGAAGACACAAAATCATCACTGAAATTTTGCAGGTGACATACAAATTAGGGTAGTGCTAAATAATGATTCGGACAGGTCACTGATTTAGAGCGATGTGGATCACTTGAAGTGAGCATAAGCAAACAAGGTGTTTTAATATGGCTAAATGTTAGTATATACATTTATGAACAAACAATGTGGGGCATACTTAAATGCGGGGAACTCTATCTGGGAAAGTAGTGACTTTGGAAAAGATTTGGGGGTTGTGGTGGATAATCTGCTGAACATGCGTACTTAATGTGACACCATGCCATATAGTCCTGAGATGCATAAAGGGGAAACTTGAGTAGGAGTAGAGAGTTTCTTTTACCTCTATATTTGGTACTAGGTGATTGCTGCTGGTATACTGTGTAGTTCCTGTGACCACAGTTCAAGAAGGATGTTGATGAATTGGGGAGGATTCAGAGAAGAGTCATGACAATAATTAAAGGATTAGAAAACATGCCTTATAGTGATTAATCTTTATCTTTGTCTATCTATTTTACTTACCAAAGAGAAGTAAAGGGGTGACTTGATTAATTTAGTCTACAGGGAGAACAGATATTTAATATTAGGTTCGTAAATTGAGCAGAGAAAGGTATAATACGATGCAATGGCTAGAAGCTGATGTTTAGGCAAATTCAGACCAGAAATAAAGCATATATTTTTGACAGGGACAGCAATTAACTGTTGGAACAATTTACCAACGGTGGTGGCGGATTTTCCATCATTGACAATATTTAAGTCAAGACTGGATATTTTTTTCCTAAAAGACATGGTGTAGGAATTATTTTGGGGAGGGTCTATGGCCTATGTAATACCTTGATTGCAGTGGTTCCTTCTGGCCTTGGAATCTATGAATCTGAGTTTGGAAATCAGCTTCATGTTAAAGTACACTTGCACTGTACCTTGTATTTAAAAGTGTCAGATTAAACGTGAGTTAGCATGTCCTAAGATCAGAGTGCTGCTCATGTTGTAATGGAGAGGACAGTGGACAGGCTGAGTGATATGGGCAATGGCACAGCTGCACAGAGAAATGACTGGTGTGTTGTAGGAGTGATATTACTGAGGTTCCTTGATCCACACAGGGCCATTATCTATTGTTTACAGCTGTCTTTGGAGACAATGGGTCTAATTTTCACATATGCTAAGGACACTTGCTCTCCTCACTCACCATACTATACTACTCTGATTAATTCTCATGAAACAAAAACTAGCTGTAATGGGTTTGCGAAGCATGTATCCTGTGGAAATACACACTGGAAGTGAGGTTGCCTTTGAGCATGTGTGTCTGGGATGTGCATGAAATGTGATAGATATACAGCATGTTGCATCTCCAATTAAGGAAATCTAGGATTGGGTCCCCATGTGCAGTGCAGAAGTATATAAAATTATGCACTGACCACCAACAAATTGTCTCCACCATTCCCACTACAACTGTAAGTGGGGAGAGGAGAAGGAAAGGGGAAAGCTGACAGAAGAAGGAGCAACGGTCTCAAGTTGCAGCGGGAAAGGTCTAGGTTGGACATTAGGAAAAAGTTTTTCACTAGGAAAGTGATGAAGCACTGGAATGGGTTACCTAGGGAGGTGGTGGAATCTCCATCTTTAGAGGTCTTTAAGCTGTGGCTTGACAAAACCCTCACCAGGATGATTTAGCTGAGGATAGTCCTGCTTTGAGCAGGGGGTTGGACTAGATGACCTCCTGAGGTCCCTTGCAACTCTAATATTCTATGATTCTATGTTGGGGCAGCTACACTGGAGTTACACTTCCATGAGGACACAGGATACAGTTGTAGGGGAGGTTTCCTTTGTACTGCCTAACACAGAGAGTTTTCTGATCAGGGCAAGACTGGACCAGGAATAAGTCTGGTAGGACCATGGGTACACAAACCATTGCCCTCTGCTAGGCAGGAACTGCAGAAGCCTAATAGAAAAATGTTGGTATTGCTTTGGAGATCTTTAACCTCAGGTGGCCTGTTTGAGATTTTTGTCGTGGAAGTTCACAGGACAAGTCTATATGGTCATGATGAAAAGATTTGATGCCATGGAAATACAGTAAAGGAAAACCAGAGGCTGTAGTCACTGGTTTATACCTAACATTTTTTTTTAAGTACCAATAACAAGAGAAGACAGTGTTATGCTAACATGACTACTTTTAGTTTAGTTAACTGTCTTATGGGAATTCAATCCAGGCACAAAAATGGAAACACAGCCAACAATATTGTACTGGCAGAGATCAGCTTCCCATTCCATGACTGCTCATATAGTACTCGATCATTTTACTAGAATGCAAGGGAAAGCTCCCAAGTTAACATGTATATGTTGGCTTCCTGGGAATACACAGGGATTGCCATTTTTATCTGGTAAATCCAGCGTGTCTCAGCTGTGTCTTTAAAATTCAAATTAATTGAATGTTAACAGGTTGGGTACAGAGAAGGGAAAATCTAGTCCCTTGAGGAATTAAAGCTTTCATTGAATGTTGGATTTTCAAAATGTTACTCTTGTATGCATGCTCAACACTGTAATTTATGCACAGGCTGAGGTTTCATTTGACATGCATTACTCTGCCATTTTTCATGAAATCACATTTAATAAAAACCAAAGCATGTGTAATGTATAAATTACTGCTACCAGAGTGGCTTAATATTGATCTGCATTAATGGTTGTGATAATTAATAATGCAATAAACTGAAACAAAGTCAAACTATGAGCTCTATGCTTTCCATATTCATTGTAATTTACAACGTGCACTTTTAGCTGAACCATATGCAAGGCGTGCAATATTAATACAGAATATGGGCTTTTTAAAAAAATATGCACACCCTTGAATCTGTTGAAGAACCTACAGTCCACAGATAATGTTCATTTAGTCCTTTGAAAATTCAATATTATACTTACTTTATTATTTGTTGTTACTCCAATTTTAATGGGAGGTTTGGCTGAGTAAGGAGTGCAGTTTGGTGCACCATTCTCCTCCAGCCTCATCTGAAAGTAGGAATTTTGCTATTATTTCAACAGGAGCAGGATTCCTCTTATAAGGGTGTAAATTCCTCTTATAAGGATAAAGGCAACATTCTGTTGCTTACCAATTTTGCTCTCACTAAGTGCCTGATCCAAAAGTCTACTTTGGATCAGGCCACAATGTGTCAAACAGTGATATTTTCGCCTGTTTCTAATATAGTGGAACAGAAGTAAAATAGGAGCTATCATAATACAGGGGTAGCTGCACCTCTGACACATTCTCTGGGTATTCTGCATGAACCCCCACAAGTGTTTGGCCTTGTGCTCTTACCGTTCCAGGGGTAGAATCTCATGATTCTCCCATTCTTAGCATCCCCCTGCCAAACTGCCTCTGAAAATGGGTCCACATAGCTTCCACAGTCCGTGGCTTTGAGGCAGCCTGTCCCTGAGCTAGGGCTGCATTCCTTTTTGGAGAGGGCTTTGAGATTTTTGGTTTTTCAATGCAAATTGGAGCAAAACAAAATTTCACAAAATCAAAATCCTCAGTGAAACGGAATTATCTTTCTCTGCCCAGCTCTAGAAGTTGGAGGGGGGCAGGGTTTGCAACTCAGAGTTGTTTGTTTATGAAGAGCACGGTTCTGGCAGGTTTTGAGAGTTTATAAACTGCCATTGTGTGAAGTGAGTGTGCCTGCCATTTTACATGAGGCACTCGGCCCCTTGCAGGGTTGAACCCTAAGTGCTTGCTACAGGCAAATGGGGAGCACTATATATTACAAAACGATCAGGTCAAATTCTGCTCTAATTTACACTGGTGCAAATCCAGCATATTCTACTGAAGTCTGAAATAGATTTGTTGAACGCTATGTGGTATCTTTCCCAGCATTTCCAACAAAAGTTATAAGTTACAGTTTTGGTCCTAAATTCTCTCTCATTTATCGCTTCTCTTTAATTTGAGCTGTAGGAAATACATTTTGAAAGGGCTTGATCCTGCTGATAAGGTGACAATGAAATATTGTGTAAGATCATCAGCTGATGGTTTGGCCCACTTTTTAGGTGCTGAGCACTCACAGGCCAGTGGAAGCTCTGGGTGCACAATATCTCTGAAAAACAGGACACAGATAGCCAGATTCTTCTCTTAATTACACTGGGTTAAAACCTGAGTAATATTATTGACGTTAATGGGTTTACTATGACTTAGACCAGCATCAGTGAGAGCAGGAAGTGACCTCTGTTTATGTTCCTAGATGTGTAAGTGCCTAATCTTAAACATGAAAGTGTGCGTATTTTGCCCAAGGTGTAGAAACAGAATACGTCTTGGCCAATTTGCTAGATGACTTTTAACAGTAGTCATACTTCCTTTCAAGCATCCCCTGCGTCCTGTATTGTCCACTGTATTTCCACCGGTCCCTAATTCTGTGTCTAGCTGTCTGTGTTTTTCTTTTTCTTTTTTAAAGAAACACCCTAAATTAAAAGAGAAGTTTAGCAAGACTTTGAAAACTAGTTAGGAAAAAGAATGACTTTGCTAGCCAGGACTGTCAAGATATATGGCCTGATCCAAGGTTCAGTGAAATCAATGAAACATTTCATTGAATTCAAAGGTAGTTAGATCACTGTAGCAGCAGGAGGACAAAAGGAAATGTACCTAAAGGGAGAACAGTGACATGTTTCTTAACTGCATTTTGGACATCTCTCTATTGGATCCCCCTTCTGAGTCCTCTCTTGCTCTAAGTATAGCAATTGCCATCTGATGTTTTCTGCAGATGGCTCAGCAGTAGAATAAGGACCCAGCAAGCTGGGTTTACCCTCTGACTTTCCGCCTCTCCTGCTACAGACACACACAACATTTGGATTCCCTTACAGCAGAGCTTCTAACACGGAATAGCTATTATGAAAGATTTTTATTCTATATACACAGTTGTTTTAAGCAGAGAGATATTAAATGGTCAGATAATCCCTTTCCCTTTTGAACTATTAGCACCCTGGATAATTTGGATATGGAAAAGCAATTTAAAACCATGCTTTAATGCTACGTCCCCATTGTCTTTCTCCTTGTCTTGTGGTTTTTCCTCAAGCACTTAAATGGGTATATGGGAACCATCTTTTAGCTTTTGTCTTTCAGGGTTATTTTGTAAAAGAACATGAATGATTTGACACGCCATCTTTATTGTCTTCCTTCGTGTGTTTCTGATGTTTTTTGTAGAGAAAGTGCAGACAAAACTGATGTTTTCATCTTTGTTACTAATTGGACTAATGAATTGGACTTGGATACAACAAAAAGTGTTCATGATGATGATGATGACTTGATTATATTAATCTGACATTAGTTCCCACCAGGTCCACTGGCTGCCTTGCAACAAAAGAAGTAGTAGCAGGGAAGACAGACTCATAGAGCAACTGATTCTTTGTATACGTTCAATATTTAAATATTAAACATATGATCTATAGTGAAAGCTCCATTGTAAAGAGCAGGGTAGGGATTCATTCTATCCTCCTTCACTATTCCTAAAATCTCAGATGCAATTAGGGCTCAGGTCATTCATACAAATCATATAAAAGACATATTCCACATGGGATTATGATATAGATTTGTGTGTTCTGTTTGTACAGTGCCAACACAGTGCGTTGTTGAGGGAAAAGAAGATGGATTCTCTCTTTTCCAGAGGAACCAGTCTGACTAAATGGCTGACAAAGCATGAAATGGAAAGTACCTTTCTAGGTGATGTTTAATTTATTATGTGTAGCAATAATAAGATAGTTTTGAGGCCTAAGGTACCAGTAAGTATAGAATGAGGAGAAAGACCTTGCAACTTAGATAGGGGGAGCTGAAATTGGGAGACTAAGGAATTCCTTAGATAAGGAGCTTTTAGTACAGTATTGCCATGGAAACTGACGTAAAAGACTTGTTTGTGTAAGATTATATAAGCTTTAAGAAATGTATGCTTAGGGTTGCCCTGACCATCAGGCCACCTTCTTTACGTAAAGAATAAACTTTGACTTTGCTAACCTGCTGTCTGGCTAATTTGGACCATCCGCTGGGCAACGGACGTGTAAGTAAGGACCCCTGAGTTTGGGTTCCTCGACAGCATTCAATTGCCTCCTAGGTACTGTGTAATAAACATGATGATGGTAATGATGCGAGCAAGCTTCCTGTATAACTCCTTGTTTGCAGTTTGCTCAGAACTTTCTCCTTTTTGGATGAAAGTTTGCAATCTTTATCCTGCAAAAATGTGACTTAAAAAAATGGTTCCGCCATTGTTCACTGAAAGGGGAAAAAATCATCTGTAAAATTTTTCTTCTATTTTAAAAATAACAAAATTTTACAAAGCCACACACTTATTGCCACAACATCTGCTTACATAGATTTTGAGACCAGAAGGGACTGCTATGGTCATCTAGTCTGACCAGCTTGTTGCGTTATAGTTTACTGTTTATGAGTTGTTGCTTTTTTACATAATTGTTTTTATTATTTTTATTTCCATAGCATCTGGGATCTAGGTGTACTAGGTGGTCTACAAACACAGAACAAATGTAGTGCCCACCCTGAAAACCTTTAAATGGAAGCACAAGACAAGAAACAATAGATAGATATGGATAAATGGGGGAGTAGAAGGAAACAATAAGACAATATGAGGCAGTGTCTTAGCACATCAGTAGCCTAACTGTTGTCCTGGATGGAAACTGACCTTTTACTATTCACCTTTTGACTGCTGAAATATCACAAACATACAAAATTTCAAATTGACTCTAATTCAGCTGCAAATATCTGTTAATTCATCTATCAGAGACGTATTAACAAGTGTAAATATTAAGGAGAATATTAAGGATCTCTCTTGTGGAGACAAAATAAATACGTAAAACAATTTGACTTATTTTTGAATGTATGAATTATTCAGTGACTACTACAAAAAGCAAATTGTTTCTGATAGTATGTTGATGAAACAATGACCCCATTGTCCTCACTAAATAATTACCTTTAAAAAGAAATTATCAAGGTCTTTTGCCATTCAGCATATTTATGTTGGTATAGGCAACGTGCAAAGAATTCTCCTCCTCTGTTCCCACATCACTTAGTGCATACAGATAATACAGTTCTGATGTATTTTCTTTGATCTGTTGTACTGATGTCAAAGTGAACTAAAGGAAATATGATCATAAAAAATAATCCAAGCTGTGTTTTTTCTTTAAATGAAGCCACAACATTAGGAATAATGGTTGAAATTATCAGTGTAGTCTAGGGGACTGACACATGTTTTCCATTAAAATGAATGGTATACATGAGTCTAAATCTCCTAAAGTGCTTTGAAAATCCCAACCAGAAGGTCCAGCTAAGGACTTGTTGGAACTAAATGATTTACTGCATTCATCAGCATAAATGTAATGAATATAATGGGCTGCTAAATGCTGTTGGTAAATCATTGTATATGTATATGTCATTTTCCTTTATGTAGCAAAACCAGACATTTCAATGCTGTGATGAAAACTCCTAGTAAATATTTCACTGACTGTGGGACTGATTTTGCTTCCTATTAATTCAACAGCAAAACTTGTAATGACTTCAATCAGAGCAGTAGCAGACTCCATATACTTACATGCTAAATGCCATGCTGTCATAAGGAGAATAAGCTATAGCCCAAGGTTGCAAATGTAACTTTTTATATTAAAAATGGCTAGGTTAGTGTTTCTTTAACTTTGAATATTGATATAATTAATGAGGGAACAACTAAACTCTGAGGTTCATAGGTATTTTTGCAGTACTCAGAGATGTAAATTGTATTTTTGATTAGTGCAAGGAAAATTCCGCCAGTTGCTGACATCATTTCCTGAATGATGATTTGATAGGATTTTATGCAGATCAGATGATAAACTCAGTGTCCTGGCCAACATTCCATCTGTCAATAAAAATGTTTTAATGTCTCACACACCATGTGCTGTTGAGCTCAGTCATGTAAACGATTACTATTTCCTGCCCAGGGACAACTGGCCTGATCCATCTCCCTCTGAAGTCAGGTGTGCGCGCTTGTGTGTCTCCTGGCATTGATAGTGTTCTCAAGCATTCTAATATCTTTTCCATCTCTAACTGCTATGATTCTCACCTTCAAAAAGGAGATGGAGTGCCACAATTTTTAGGCACCATGATGTTAGAGTTAAGATCCAGTTTGCTCCTTGAGACCAAATCAGGGAAAGTGCTACCCATTTATTTTTGAGTAGGATATGGGGTTACACTTCATCAAGCCCTAACCTACTTTAATCCAAGGCCAGCCCTGTAATGCCAGCCCTGTTTGCCTACACAGTGACTGATTACTTAAATTCAGGGAGAATACTGCAATTAGGAAATGAAGGTGTAATTCCCAACTCCCCTACACCAGAGTAAAAATGGTGCAACAGAGTGGTGAATCATGCCTGATCTTGCATCCCCTGAAATCAATAGTTTGCCATTGACCATTGTCAGTGGCAACTATATCAGAATTTACTTTAAGGTCTTCAAATGTCTTTAGTATTAACAGCACAGTACATAATGTGAAGAGGAGCAAAGGGCAGAATTACCAGATGTCCAGATTTTATTGGGACAGTCCTGATATTCAGGGTTTTATTTTATATAGTCACCTAGTACCCCCTACCCAATGTACCGATTCATCACTCTTGCTAGCCAGTCACCGTAGCAAGGAGGCATAAGAAGCCCCATACACAGGTTACCCACATGGCCTAAGCATATGATGTGGGGAGAGCAGCCACTGCCCCTGGGTGCTGCACCCCTTTCTATGCAGGTGGGAGAGGAATGAGTGGGTGAAGCCTTTTCTCTGCTTCCTCAAAGGTCCAATCCGTGCACTGGAGCCAGCATGGAGGAGGAAACTGGTGAAGGTTGCTTCCTTGGAAGCAAGTGGGAAACAGGAACCAAACAATCTAATTCCTCTCCTGCTCCTGGAGGGTAATTTGGGCTGAATTGTAGGATTACAGCATGACTCACAAACTTCAGATCAAATATAAGACACGCTCAGGTGATTGGAAAAAAACACAGTGCACCTGATAGCAGCTTTAGGAATATATGAAGAGGGGAAGATCTAGAGATGATGGGTGGGAGTTCTGCCAGTCTGCCCCCTTCTGTAAAATTGGGAGAAAAGTCAAAATTATTACAAACTATTTTGATTTTTGTCAAAACAAAATGATTATTGCAAAACACAATTTTATTTTTTGGAATTTCAGTTTATGGAAAACATCAAGTTTTTGCTCTATTCGGGAATGGAAAACATTTTGAAATAGCAGAGCTCCCTCCAAAACTAGCACGCAACATCGCTACTGTACCCTGCTAGTTCCGATCCCGAAAGTTCTCATGCCCGTGTTTAACTTTAAGCACATAAGTAATCACATAAAGTTGATTGGGCTCTAGAAGGGCTTAAAGGTAACTGTGTGTAGAAGTGTGGCATTCCAGGGTGAGATCCGGGCCAGTGAGTGACGGTTTCACCACCAGCCCTGAAATCCTTGGCGCCTCACTGTGCTTTGCTGCTGGAGCTCCCAATTGGATCACTCAAAAACCAGCCTGCCAGCATGCAGGTAACTCCTTGAGTGTTTGCATGTAGCTTCAGCCTGCCAACACGCTCCAGTAATTCTCTGGCTTCCAGAAGCTTTGGTTACCACATGCAGGGTGAGCCCATCACACTCACAGTCCCAGATTTTTCCCCCAAAATATGTGTTCTGCACTATCCAGATATATTAGGTCTCTTGCCTCTCTAACAGGATCAAGATATGTTTGCCACCTCAAGTGGAGTTACCCACACAGTTCACAACGTTGGTTTAGTTTTGATTAAAGAATAAAACAAGTTTATTTAACTAGAAAGCGAGAGGTTTTTAAGTGAGTACAAGTAATGTCATTAATGTCAGAAACAGTTACAAAAAGAAAGATAAAATGCTTTCTCAACAAACTTGGTTCAAGATGAAGAGCCTTATCACATGCTTCAGAAATATGGCTGACCAAATGCTCAGGAAAGGGTCTGCTCCAAAAGTCCAAAGCATGTTTTTTTTTCCCTCCTTAAGTGAAAAGAGAGCAATGGGGGTAGAGAGAGAACTTGGGGTGTCGATTCGCCTCACTTTTATAGTTCAGTCACCCTTTGAAATGCATATTCCTGATAAAGTTCTTTCCATCTTAAGGCAAGGAGACATAGAGTCTGGTTGGGGAACGTGCTGTTTCTTTTCATCTGTGTATGCTGAAACATAGATTTTCCTTCTCTTGCCTTCCCCACTTTCCATATGAAAGAATGGCTACTTGACAATGATTGCCCATCAGCTTTGATGACACCTGGGTAGGAGTGTCCACTTTGAGAAAGAGGTTTACCCACTCCCCAGATTTGTCTAGTAAACACATTTCAGTCGTGATTTCATCTTATGCTTATAACTTTACATATAATGTTGCTACACATGTTTCACTATGATATTATTGACCCACAAGTTATTCATTTTCAGATGATACCTTACAAGGCCTATTTTATACAAAGATTATTACAGTGGTGTGTAAGGTATGTATACAGGGATGCATTCTGTCACAATAAGCATTTGTGGGATTTGGCTTAAATTATTAAAGTAGTATATTGCTCTGATATAAGACTCTGTGATTATAGATAATTGACTTCATCATAATAAATGAGTTGCATTAATTAATATAAAATGGAAGCACTGCAAGAGTGTTTGGAGTGCTTGAGACTCTTTAAGTAAAAACAAATGTATTAAACTAATGCATTTGACAATTATTGAGACACAAGATACTGATTTCACAAGTATCATTTTCAGTTATTTTTTGGTAGACCACCACATTTTATACCTTACCAAATTTTTTAAAACTGGTATTGATCCTGAAAATGAACATGTGAGTATCTTTTGAGAGACAAGGTGTTAATTGCCCCCTTCCTTTTGAATAGTTTCCTGTTAACTCCTTATGCTTCACAGTCTGTTTCACCGTTCATGTCACCATGTGACACTCTGATTACCTTCCCTAGCCCTGAAGAAAAGCTCTGTGGAGTCTGAAACGTTGTCTCTTTTACCATCTGAAGTTGATCCAGTAAAAGATATTATCTTACCCACCTAATCTTGCTAATATCCTGGGACCAACATGGCTACAATGCCACTGAAAATATCTTTTCAGTAATTTATATATCACACTCAGGATTGCAATAGCTAAAGATAATAAAAATTAACATTTTAAAATGAATATGAGTAACTTTGAAAATGACAGTCTTTAAAAGAAACACTAAATTAACCTAATCAGAGACGTTTTATTCGGGGTTTTGTGAAATGTAAGTTTTTTGCCAGTGAAATAGTATTCCCGACTAGATTACTTGGAAATATTTAGAACACTTCAAAACCAGCAATTCAAAGGTTTCTGAATGTCAAAGATCAGGTTTAAACTTTAACATTCACACAATACTCCTTTATAACTTTTTCCTGTAATATTTCGTATAAAAGCGAATTCTCTCTCACACACAAAATCCTACGTTAAAAGAGTGTGAAGGCTGAGGCACAAAGCACCATGAAAGAAAATGCAGTTAGGAGTGAAACATGCCATATGCCCTCTAATTCTTGAATAGGGCATATAATGAAGGCAGTTAAGGAGATGTCCTGTTGAGCCTAAATATTGGAGAAAATACGGTACAGTAAGTGTCTTTCTTTACCTGTGCACTTTATTAGTTTTCTCAGTTTGTGTCACATTCTTAATGTTCTTTTAATGTCGTTTTCGAGTGTGAATTATAATTGCTTTCTGTTTAGTTGTTAACATCCTAAAGATCCTTAGTCTGATTAGATTGTCTCCCCCAAACTAATGTGCCTTTGAAGTCTATGGCAAACTCAGAACAATTAGGAGAAATCCAGGTGTATTTTTTTTCTGCTAGCATTTACATTGTCATCCCATCAACTCACTGCTAATTACGGTGATTACCAGCCCACTGTGCAGTCTAGCTCAATGAGACCCTTAACTATAGTCTTCATCTATTGAGAAATAACTCCATGTCTGGGGCAGTGGGGAAAGAGTGGCATAATCAGAGATCCCCCCCTTCATTAGGGAAATCTTCTCTGCTCAAAGGGCATAGAGACAGAGGCCAGGATCTGTATGTTAGTATTCATCAGTGGGTGAAATTCATCCTTGCGCAGAGGGCCAGTTCAAAACCTGAAGATCACTTAAATTCCACCTAACTGTATTTTGAGAGCTTCTGTAGGATTTCAGAGGTGCATAGACCTGCGGCCCTCTGCACAGGAGTAAATTTCTCCCTTGTATGAAGAGCATGGGTTTCATGGAAGGAAGGGAGTTCTGAGGGCGATTGAATGAAGAGACTATGCCTGGTGTAAAGATACATCCATTTGCTCTTTCCCTAGAGTCTAAAGATGGGAAAATAGACTAGAGGCCCCAGCATTAAGCAAGGAAGATAGATGCAGATGTATATGTTTTTCAGGTATATTATGCAATACTTTGTAAATTACAGTTAAGGCTAGTCTTGCAGCTCCATTTCCTGAATAGGAGCGTGCTTCTTTATGTATCAGAAAAGACAAGATGACCATCTCATTCAGGTCTCCAGCCTCAGATTGTTTGGGACAATCACTAATGAGCACCTCAAAGAGCAATTAATATTGGATATGGTGAGGACAGGTGCTAGGAGACATGGTCGGAGTACAAGGTTGCATGCAAAACTTCTTGTGATTTTTCCCTCTCTGAAGAATACTAAAAGGGGCACTAGAGCATAAACAGAATGACCCTAGGCATAATTATAGCTTGTCTATCAATTTGCAGGCCTGATTGAACACCTATTGGTTTCAAGGGGCTTTGGATTGGGCCCCAATTTTGTAAAGCACTTTGGAATCCCCCAGGGTCACAGACATCCTATACGTATAACTGTTATATCTCATAAACAGGGATTTATAGTGCCACCAACTTTTCCTGAAACGTGCAGATGCCACTGAGAATAATCACACATAATTTCTCATATTTTAATGTAACATTTTATTAGCTGATCAGAAAAAGGATGCGTGTCATGCAATCAAGGATAATCAAAATGAGACAAATATTAGCATATTTAATCATCTCTGTCCATGACTGTTATTTTTAAGCCTACAGAGTGTCAAGGAGAGATTGCCCTTCTTAGCAGTGCAAGCTTCTAAAAAAAGAAAATATATATATAAAAGAAAATTCACTTAGCAAGTAATTTGCTGTATTCCCTTTGCAATTATCTTTGATATTTGTCTTTGGATAATAATTCTCTTTCACAATCAAGCGTTTTCCTTCTGCTATGTTCTGGAATTAAAACTCTATTTATGGCATCAGCATCTGTTCCCATGGAAATTAATGTCATGAGAGATTCAGCATTATGGATTCACCAGACCAGAGGAACCTATAGGTGGTCTTATGGGCAGGTGCCATATGTGTGCATTTGGTGCAAGCAGCACATAGCCCTTAGAGAGAAAGTATGGGTTCTTGAGGCCAGAGTGGCCGAACTGGTGGAGCTAAGGGAAACTGGTTCATAGAGGAGGTTCATAGGTATATAGTCTGACAACCTGTGTGCTGGTGAGGAGGATGAAAATCTTGGGGAAAGAGAATATCAAGCTGGAGTGGAGGGAAATGATCCCAGAGTTGTGACCCCCTTCCAGATGATGTCATGGTATCCTTTTGCACTGAAAAGATTCTTCTTGCCTGTAGAATGCAAAGTTTGCCAAACTCTCAAGACATCTAGACAGACGTATGTGTGGTGCTGGGGAAGAACTGGTGTTTGTGGTGCATATAGGTACAAAAGACATAGGGAAAGGTAGGAGAGAAGTTATGGAGGCCAGATTCAGGCAGCTATGAAAAAGATTAAAGTCCAGGACCTCCATGATAGCATTCTCTGAATCGCAGGCTGAGCTGCAGCGTCTCAATGTGGGGAAGAGACAATGGTGTCGGGAGGAGGACCTTAGCTTTATTATGAACTGGGGAACCATTTAGGAAAGGAGAAGCCTATACAGAAAGGATGGGCTCCTCCTGAACCAAAATGGAACCAAACTGGTGGAATGTAAAATATAAAAGGTTGTTGAGGAGTTTTTAAACTAAAGTTTTGGGGAAAGCTGACAGGTGCAGAGGAGCACATGGTTCAAACAGACATATCCCTTAGGGGATGATTTATTAAAGGGGATACTCTATATCCTAGTAAAGAGGAAAGAATAGAAGCTGATAAAGTACAGGTCAGAGTGGAAGAAAAACAGTCAAACAAAAAAAGAATCCCATTCAATTATATCACATGAAGGCAGACAACTAAATATTGACATTTTATAAGTGCTTGTGTACAAATACAAAAAATCTAAATATTAATATTGGTAACATTGAGTGCCTGGTATTAAATGAGGGTATTTGATATAATAGGTATCACAGAAACTTGGTGGAATAAGGATAATAAATAGGACATGGGAATCCAGAGTACACAAGATAAAAGAATGATAGAGTAGGTCATGCTGGTGGGGTAGTGGTGCTATACGTGAAAGAAAGCATAGTCAAATATAGTAAAAATCTTAAATGAATCAGGCAGCACCCATAGAATCTCTAGGGATAGAAATTCCACACTTTCTATAATAAGAATATAGCAGTAGCAATATACTACGAACCACCTGACTAGAATGGTGATTGTGGTTGTGAAATGCTAAAGGAGGTTAGAGAGGCGACACAAACTGAAAATCCAAAAATAATGGGGGATTTTAACTATCCCGCTATAGACTGGGTATATGACACCTGAGAACAGCATGCAGAGATAAAATTTCTAAACATTGTTAATGTTGCTGCTTGGAGTAGTTTGTCCTGGAACCCACAAGGGGAGAGAAAGTTATTGATTTAGTACTAAGCAGAGTACACAATCTGGTCCAAGAAGGGAATTACAATTGGCAATTATAGCCCAATAAGGCTAACTTCAGTTCTAGGCAAAGAGGCTGAAACTATATTAGAGAACAGAATTATCAGACACATAGATGGACGTGTTGGACATAATATGTTGGGGAAGAGTCAACATGGCTTTTGTAAAAGGAAATCGTGCCTCATCAAACATTAGAATTCTTCCAAGGTGTCAACAACCATTTGGATGCATGATATAGTATACTGGGACTTTCAGAAAACCTTTGTCAAGAAACATAGACCAAAAGTTCTTAAGCAAAGTAAGCAGTCCTGTGATAAGAGGAAAGGTCTCTGAAGGATCTTAAGGTCTCTCAAGGATCAGTACTTGGTTAAAAGATAGGATACAAAGGGTAGGAATAAATAGTTTTCACAAAAGAAAGAGATAAATAGCAGGATCCCTCAATGATCTGTACTGGGACCTGTGCTGTTCAACATATTCATAAATTTCCTAGAAAAGAGGGTAAACATGGAAATGATCAGGGTTTACAGATTATATGAAATTACTCAAAATCGTTAAGTTCGAAGCAGACTGTGCGAAGTTACAAGGGGATCTCACAAAACTGAGTAACTGGGCAACAAAATGGCAGATGGAATTCAATGTTGATAATTGCAAAGCAATGCATATTGGAAAATATAATACCAACTAAACATACAAAATGATGGGGTCAAAATTAGCTGAGACCCACTCAAAAAGATCTTGGAGTCATTGTGTATAGTTCTCTGAAAACATCTGCTCAATGTGCAGTGACAGTCAAAGAGCCAACAATGTTAGGAACCCTTAGGAAAGGGATAGATAATAAGATAGGCAATATACTAATGCTACTATATAAATCCATGGTATGCCCACACCTTGAATACTGCATGCAGTTCTGGTTGCCCTAGCTCATAGATATATTAGAATTTGAAAGGGCACAGAGAAGGGTAACACAAATGGTTAGGGGTATGTAACAGCTTCCATATGAGGAGATATTAAAAAAGACTGGAACTGTTCAGTTTAGAAAAGAGATTACTAAAGGAGGATATGATAGAGGTCTATAAAATCATGAATTGTGCAGAGAAAGTAAATAAGGAAGTGTTATTTACCCCTTTACATAGCACAAGAACCAGTAATCCTCTAATGAAATTAATAGGCAGCGGGTTTAAAACAAAGATAACAATGTACTTCTTCACACATCACACAATTAACTTGTGGAACTCATTGCAAGGGATGTTGTGAAGGCCAAAAGTATAACTAGGTTAAAAAAGAATCAGATAAGTACATGAAAGATAGGTGCATCAATGGATATTAGCCAATATCATCAGAGATGTACTGAGTGTTCCTAAATATGATTAGCAGAAGCTGGACTGGATGACAGGGGAGGGATCATTCTCTAATTGCTCTGTGTTGTTCACTCCCACTGACGCTTCTGTCAGTGGTCGCTGTCAGATGACAGGTTACTCATGAAATGATGGGCTGGGAATGAGCAAATATTGGTTTAAACACAAATTAGCAAAAGCACGGAGAGAAATGGTGAAAAGGATTAAAGGGGAAAGGGCTTAAGAATGGTCAAAATAATGTCGCTCTCCGTGGGGAGACTCACTTGAAGAATAAATCAGTAATGTGGACCTAATGGTAATAAACCTGATTCATGTCCTTTTGACACCCTCATGACTATCACCACGAGCAAGAAACATGTCCTTCCAAGAACTGTATAACTACCCAACTCTTCTGTTTTCTGAAGGATCAGTAACAAACACCATATACTTACACAAGCATATTCAGGGGAGCCACTTGGGACAAAATCCCAGATAAAGGTCTTTTTGTAAGTGGCCTATGAAGCATAAGGGGAATTATCACCTCTCCATCCAGGGGTCCTTCCCCTCCACTCAGAGTGAACTCAGTCAGACATTCCAGGCCTGAATTTAGAGACTCAAGGCAGTAGAGGTAGTTATTGACTATTACAAAACCCTACATTTTTCTGTTGGAGTCCCTTTGTGAGTCCTTATTCTCAGAGCAACTTTTTGCTGTCCATGGGCTGAGTGTAGTTAGAGCAGCTTGGAGGTAGCTCTAGCTAGCACCCCAAAAGACCATATGCTAGCTGGGGATAGCTGCACACTCCAGCCACTTACCTGACACAACCTATGCATACCTGAGGCAGACTTGGGTATGTCTACACTGCTTTGTAGATCTGGGTCTGTGGGATCCACACCCGTGTAGTCAGTGTTCCAAGCCTATGCTTGAGCTTCCACACTGCACTGTAAAACTTAGGTTTACAATTGCTGGACATGGGAGTTTCAACCATGCCAACCCATCCATACTACACTACGCAGACCCAAGTCAGACCTTCTATCTCTGGGGGCATATCCCAGGGTTCCTAGCACCTTTCCAGCTGTAGCCTTTCAGCTCCTTGTTCAGGATATACAGTGGGAAAACCTATCAGTCTATCCTGTGGCACTTGTTTGGAAGTTATTTTTGCTCACAAAGACATCTAGCTGGGCCATTTCTAGGCGCATATGCTCCCATCATCTGGAGCTCGCAACATGGACCGAGAACCAATGGAAAAACTTGTGCAGTTCACTCTTTCCATCCTGTTTCACAAGTCAGGCAGAACATCCTTGAGTCACTAGTGAATGTTTTGGTGGTGGTTTTTGTCCTGTTGCTGGCACATCTTGGAGGGTGGTATGGGCCTGGCAGAATCTATCCGGTTAATGCTGTGTCCTTGTGCCATAGACCACCCAATTGTAGCATTCAAAGGATGCATGGACTGCATGGGGCTGGAGCAGGAGACATAGTTGTAGCTGGAGCCTGCAGTCTTGTTGCCATGAGTGCAAGCATCCTCTCAAACAGTTCTTTTTGTTTCTCTCTATCTTCCTCCCTCAACCTCTGTTCTGCTCCAAAAACTGTGCTGTCAATTTATCTTCATGCAGTCCAGTCTCCTCTCTGTCTTTCCACCTGAGTTGTTTTTTTTTCTTTTGGTATTTCCACGGCTACAGGATCTCACCTATTATTTTGTCTCAGACTCACTTCCTTCTTGCCTGATGCATCACAGTTTAGACTCTTCTGTCCTCTCCTCCCTCAGCCACCACCCTTCCCAGCTCCTGGTTCCCTGTTTGCAGACCCACAATGATGGAAGGGCCAAGGCAAATGAAAGAGCACAATATCTTTTTCATGCTCAGTAAATACCACATTGCATCTGCTGCACTGGGAGGGGCTTTGGCAACTCAAGGTCATAGACAGCATCTTTTATCATTGTGTTTTGTTTTAGTTTATTTTCCACTCCAAAAATTTCTTGACTCATATAGTCTTTTGAGCTCTACACAGAAGCAAGACTTCAGATGAAAGGTAAAATGCACTTTACAAATTCAATTTGAATTTTTTTAAAATTCCCCTCCATTTTCCCCTGGGTTTTGTGGGATGGATATCATTCACTGTGCTTTACTACCTCTGGGTTTACTGTCCTTTTAGGCAGGACAATCATTGGAGAATATTGTAGTTCTGGAGATTCCTGACTGGCATCATGACTATCTGTTCCAAGCCACCAGAAGCCAGACATCTGTCTATGCTAAAGAGCCTTTTTAGGTGTCTGATGATTGACCAGCATATCGCTGGAGTGGGCTCATGATCTACAGGTGACCTAATAAATATGCCTAGTATGCATAAACAGGGGAATCTCAAATAGGAGTAGAAAGGTTATTTTATCTCTGTGTTTCGACTGCTGATGGAATTCTATGTCCAGTTCTGGTGTCAACAATACAAGAATGTTGATAAATTGGAGAGGATTCAAAGAAGAGCCACGAGAATGATTAAAGAATTAGAAAACATGCTTTAAAATAATATAGTCAAGAAGCACAATTCAATTTTCTTACCAAAGTGAAGGTTAATGATTAGTCTGTAAGTATAAGTAAGGGTGGACAAATATTTTAATAATGGACTCTTCAAACTAGCAGAGACAAGTATAACATGATCCAATGGCTAGAAGCTGGAGTTAGACAAATTCATTGAGAGTAATTAGTCATTGAAACACTAGCACTGGAGTCTCCATCACTGATAATATTTACATTACAATTGGTTGTTTTCCTAAAAGATATGCTGTAGGAATTATATTGGGGAAGTTCTATGGCCTGTGTTGTACGGGAGGTCAGATTAGATGATCACAATGGTCCCTTCCGCCTTGGGATCTATGAATGTATGCCCTGCCCTAAAATGTAACTGACTGCTTGGAGCTCCTACTTTGTGAGACGTTCAGAAGCATAAGCAGCCAGGAGTGGTTTAAAATCCATGGGAAAATCAACAAGATGCTACTTTAGGTGGGAGAAGTATTAGAGCTCTCTTGAAAGCACCCTGCATTCACATGTGCCTCTGGACTTTATGCAATCATCTCGGGACAGTTAGGACTCGTACTATGGGACCCAAACACTACAGACATTCCCATCTCCCCTCTGGTACGGTTAGAGTACTCAGACAGGTGGGCTCAGGGTGATTGGGTATGGCTAGTCTATATGGTGCTGTTTGCTATCAGGGAAGGAAATGTAAGTCTCTTAATGTCATTGCTCCAACCCATTTTTGTAATAATCAGAGAGTATCTAGTAAAAATTTCGTAGTGGCTTGTTTAACTTTTTTGTTTTACATTCCTGTTATCTATTTAGAACTCCATTTGGTTGGGGGCGAATGGGGGGAGGGAGTAGGCATGAGTTCTGCCATTAATGAAAAGATGTTACAACCCCAGGGCTGTAATAATAATTGTAACAATAATTGTATTGGGTCATAGATCAGAAGTCCCTTCAATTTGTGTATTATTAAAAAAGATAGGGGTAAAAACATACCCAGCTCCTTCTGCCTCCTCTGCTTTGCTGACAGTTCTGTTGCAGGCTGTTCCCCAAAAAGGACCTTGAAATATAGGCCCAGGACATTCTGTAATTACTCCATCAGCATAGCCTCCTTAGTAACCAGCGCAAAAACCACAGCCAATTCCTCAGTCTCCTCCAATGGCTGCTGGCTCTCCTGTGATTCAAGGGTTATAAAGGCACCACCCTTTATTAGGAGATTGTCATGCACCACTGTGGGATCAGCCTTCAGAGCGTTGTTAAACGGCTCATACCAGAGGCAGCTAGAAAGTGAGTTCCCAGAGATGCTGTTACTGTCCTTGACTTTTCAGTAGTCAGTTTTAAGCCACTTGACTCGCTATCTGCACTGGTGGACAGTCTGGTGGATTCCCAGTGCCTCAAACTTCTTTGAAATTTCTTTGAAATATTGAACTCAAATGTCCTGCTCTCCTCGCATCAAAGATTTACCAGAATTCGGTTGTGTTCCTCTGGCCAGCTAGCAGTGCTCTTGGTAAAGGGCTTTTCCTGTCAGTGGCCATAGCTAACATGGGAGATTGTTACATGTGTTTCCAGGTGAGTGGTCTGTGTGGAAAGGAAAAATTAAATGCTGAGCAGCTTCATTTAAACAGTATTTGAATCAAGTAGGGTTGCCTCTAGTTTGTGGGATGTTTTGGGGTAGAAGGACAAAGAAGCACAGGCCCAGGGGATTGTGGTATAGCACTGATGGACTGTCCAGACACGAATCTGTGTGTCCAGGCTTGAGTGCATCCACCCTGCACAATGATGGGGCTTAGATCTGAGTCCTAGTAGGACTGTGGCTCAGGCCCACTCCCCTGGAGAGTTCTAGGACCTGGGTCCTGGAAGCTTGCGGACCCAAATCAGAAAGATTTTTATATGGCTAGCCGAGAGAGGGGTAGAGGTTGGGCTCAAACCTGAGTTAGAGCTCCAATTTACATTGAGATCATCACAGGAAATTTCAGCTATCCCGATCCAGCTATTTCCTGGTGCTTTTGTTGCAATCAGAAGGGTTCAAAAATACCACAGCTCAGAAGAAAATCTGTCCCTACCTTTCTAATATAAATCAGTTGATTTTACATGATCATGTAGAATTTGCAGGGGAAGTTAAAGCTTAATGAGAAAAGGATTTGAATCTAGAACATTCTGAGGGACATCTGTGACAGATAAAAACAATATCAATTAATGCAAGACAGAATGGTTTTCTTTAATTTAATTCACGGAGTCTCTGTGACACTGTCTAGGCTATGCAAAGTGAATGTTAATGTATAGTTATTACAAATATGCAAAATGGAAATGTTGGGATTTTGGCCATGTGTTTTGGGAATGCTAAGAATTCCAAGAGTTTTGGAAGGGCTGTAATAAAATACTTTGGAGTTTGCATTGTACCTATACTGCCTTTTTCAATGTCCAGTATGTCTTATCAGTGATCTCTCTGCTCCAGCAATAAACATAAAATCAGGTTTTGATGGCAAGGAGTTTTGGATCAAGCCCTAACTGACCCATTGTATACTTCATGATGTTCTACAATGGTAAAGACTTGCTACCCTATACAGGAGAATGGGCCATAGGAATTGATATTCCATTAACCTAGGATAAACTACTTACAAATTCACAAGTTGACCCAAGACTTGTTTAAATATGTAGCATGTGTACTTGTGGATGATTCTTATAATAGTCGCAAGAGTGGATATAAATTAATTTAATCCATCAAAAACACTCCTGCTCTGTTGCTCAGTGTTGTGGCAATTCTGCAACTCCTTCTAAATATAGAGTGGTTACTCATGTCCCAACAGCACATTCATAGAGTTAGAAATGGCACAGATCTAGAAGTAATGAAAAATATGATGATCCTGTTCATCCTTCTGCCAATACAAATATTCTTTTTTAGTTTAGTAGCTGACCTTGGGATTTGTCTTGTCTAGTAATACATGTCCTTTTAATCAGACTTTTACCAATTCCCTTTGAGACTGACAGATTTCATTTTTTAGGAAGCTTTTATGGTAATGGCACTTACATTTTCATTTCTTATTTTAATTCCTTTTGCTTAGTTATAACCTTGTTCAGTCATAAATTATTTTCTCCCCCTCCTTGGTGTTTATAACCTTCTAACAGAGGTAATCCTCTATCACATACTTGTCTAGGTATCTCTTAGTCAAGCAATACATACTTAGCTTACTTAGTCTTTAATGTCATAAGTTTAGTTCAGTTTAGTTGGCTAATGTTTAGCTCATTGGTGGCCAAACTTTCAAAAGGACAGTCTCACTTTTGCAAATAGGATTTGGTACCAAAAACATATCTGATCACAATTTCGTGGGAATTCAGGATGACTTTTCTATTAACGTTCAGGAGAAAATGTTCTCCACCCTCTGAAGATGTGAATGGCTCAGTGCAAAACAAAGCCAATGTGGGTCCATTTGATGGCATTCATGGAGTAGGGAGAAACCAAGATTTATTAAGCTTGTTTGCTTGTGTGCCATAGAACCAGGTCTTTAAGGTCTCCAGGAAAGCTGATGTGCAACAGGGATGTGCAGGCAGGCTTGAGAAGACACAAGGAGGTAGATATGAAACTGAACAGTTCCATCAGCAATTCTGCAAGGTCCAAGGTGCAGCTGATAGAGATGAATCTCCAGTTCTGGTGTTGTGGCTAAAGAGGACATTCTGCTGCCTGAAGATAATTTTTTTTTAAATCATTTCCACTCTAGGCCCAAATGAGGTTGAACCCCAGGGCACAGAGAAAATACTTAGTGTGTATACTGGGAACAAGATTTGGGGCTAAATTCGTATTTTGGAATGTTCAGTTTGTACTGGGTTTGATTTTGTCTGATTGTGAACACACACAAACACACACGCACAGCTGGGTTCTGTGTCCTCTCAGCAGGCAACATGAGGATTTCCCTCTGTAGAAGTTACTCATAGACTCATAGACTCATAGGTCAGAAGGGACCAATATGATCATCTAGTCTGACCTCCTGCACAAGGCAGGCCACAAAACCCTACCCATACAAGTTCTACAACTTGTCAGGCAGGGAAAGTGGAAGACATTTGAGGTATTACAAAGCAGCATGTCAAGGATAGAAGGGGGGGTGAGGAAAATGCAGAGGGGTTCACCTGGTGCTTGACTGATACAATTGAACTATGTCCGCTGGTGGTATATACAGCTTCCGAAGGACTGCTCTATATTAGGCTGTCGATATTAGCAAAGTTGCATCAGTTGAACTAAGTAGACTTTTAACTAGACTGGGCTAATTAATGCAAGCCTCTAATGAAGACACACTTTATCTCTTGTTTAAATTGGTTGAGCTTGCATCTGTAATTTACTAAATTGTGCTAACCCAGTTGAAGGTTGAGGGTATGTCTTCATTGGGGATTTGCACTGATTTAACTAAATCAATGTAAAAATGATTTTGTTAAACTAGTGCAACTTTTCTAATGTAGACCAGGCAATTTGGGCTTACCTGCCCCCCTTCCTTCGGTCTTGCCCCCTATATTGGACCGCGATCAGGGTTTATAGTCGTCTTTACCTATCACTTTCCTCAGCTGCATCAAGTCAAAGCTCTGTGCAGTTGGGAATCTAGCACAGAGATTTTGGAAAGTGAAACATACTATAGCAATCTCTCCTCTCCTCAGTGAGTGTTCATAAATCCCATTAGAATTACTGGATTTATAAGCATGCAGTGAGTGGAGAACTAGGTCTTCTCACAAAAGGAGGCAGAAGAATGAATGAATCTGAAACTTATAAAGCAAATTTAAGAGTACAGGGTTGCTCGACAAATTAAAATATTTATTTAAAGAATCTCTGGCAATCTTATAACCGGAATGTCTGTGTGCTTCTGCAATACAGCATAGAAAAAGAGACTTTAGCCAAGATGGAACAATAAAAACTCCACTTTCAACCATTGGGCTAGAGTGATTATGTTTAAAAGTTTCAGCACACAGGCAAAAATGCAGTGTTCAGAGAAAAGGGGTAGTTTAAAACAAACTTTTTAAAAAAGCAAAGATTCCTAGGGTGAAGTCCTGGATCCATTGAAATGGATAGAAATTTTGTCATTGATTTCAACAGGGTCAGGATTTCACCACTATAGGATGAATTATAAAGATCCAGGGGACTTAAAGAATTTGATTAATGCTGGAGCCATTTTTGGCCCTTAGACCCCAGACTGTTTTCTCATTTTTTGACTCCAGCAACAAAAGATGAAATAAGAATGTAAAATAGAAACCAAATATCCCAGGCCACCAGGCGCACGCATGCTTTTCATTCAAATTCCTCCTCAGAACTGCCTTCTCTTGTGAGGCCCTCCATACTGGGGTGAAGTTCGCTTCTATGCAGAGGGCCAGCACCACCTATGCATCATTAAATGCCACTAATGCTGTAAAGATAGGTCTTAGGTGCAACTGAAATTATGCATAATCTCTCTGCATAGGGGAAAATTCCACCCACAGAGAGAATATTTTACAAGACTCTCCCCGTCACCAATTTGAATGCATATAACTGTGCTCTGAGATCTGCATTCTGATGGAGCAGAGGACCCTAATCAATTATTGATTAGTGTTAAATGATAAATGACATATCAAATGAGGCAAAAGCATTGCATGTAGATACTGAGGAGGAGGATGACTCTTTTTTTTGGACCAGGAGATTCATATCAAATGGAATAATCTAGCCAATGATTTAGGATTTTAACAACCAGGATACCTCATTTTTAGCTGAAAGTATTAATAACCATAAGCTTTATAAAATTTAGAGAAAATTACCATCTTCTATTCTTTCATCTCCTAATAGCATATTCTCAAGGCTTTTCATAACAGCAACTAATGACTTGTTAATCAGTTAAAAAACCCAACATAATGCCACACCCAAGAGATGTAACTCATAATCATTTTTGAATGAAAATATGTTCTGTCATGGAAAATGCTCTCAGAGACAAAGCATATGTGTACATGGCAATTGGGAGGTGTGATTGCCGCAAGCATAGCCGTACCAAAGCTTGCTTTGGTTTAGCTAGATCAAATCTAGCTCAAATAACAGGAGCAGTGAAGCTAAGGCAGCATGGGTGGTGGGCTCTGAAGTGTGCACCCAGGGTCCTGGATGGGTGGGAATAACCTATGCAGTCTCTTGTGCTGCCACCTGGTGTTACTCAAGCTAGCTTTCATCTAGCTAGCTCTGATATGTCTACACCTGCAGCAGTCACACCTTGTGATTGTACTGTAGGCAGCAATGGAAAATCAGCAGTGGGACACACAAATACCTATATTTAGACACTTCAGTGTGATAATTTACATTTATTGCAATTAGTCTATTAAGCAGCGTAGTATCCTGGCTCCAGTGCAGAAAAACACTTAAGCGCATGCTTAATTTTAATCATGTAAGTAGTCCCCTTGACTTCAAAATTAAAGCTTGCTGTACTATGGCTGTTTCGTGTATGAATCAGGACCCGAGTGATCAGCACCTTGCTGAAGTGAGCCCCAAATATTGGATTAGGTGCCTTGATTTACATAGCTAAGTTTGAAAACTGGGATCATGGTGTTAATTAGGTTGTACCAGAGAGAGGTGAATTCATCAGCAGTATTGCTAACCCTCAAATGTTAAAAAATCATGAGGCAGGCCCTGAAAATAATAAGATTGCCTTAAATTTCTAACACTTAAAATAACACAGTATTTATTATTTTTAAAATTTGATTTCTTATTTATGAGCCTTCAGTGTACATACAGTTCACACTTTCAAACTTTTGTCTGTAACCATAATGGTTACAAACTGGAAAAAAAGGAGGAAGCTGAGATTCTTATATATTCACATGATCCTGGGCACTGGGGTTTACAGAAAAACACCAAAATGAGACTTGTAATAAAATCAGAAGATTTGATATGGCTGCATCAGATAAATTCATAATCAAAACTAAAGTGTAATCAAAACTTAAACCAAATAAAATGAACTCAAGACTTTTTTGTTTTATTAACTTTTGTTATTACTTAAAGAAAAAAAAGTGTTCTTTGTTCTTGACCATCAATGGAAGCAGTAAATCACAACAGTGAAATCTGTCATCATGGTATTTCTGGCTTGGGAGATGTGGTGAGACACAGCCTAATCTGAATTTATGCCCTGATTTTTTCAGATTTAGAAGAACTCTTAAATCTGAACCAAACCAAATCTCTGGAGGTTCACCCATGATTTGCTATTGTGACAAGGTGTGATGGCAATCCTATATGTAATGGGTTCCTGCTTATCTAGCTGATCAGGGTAGGGTTATAGTAAAAAGGAAGAGGAAACTTGTGCAAAGGAGACTGCCATACAGGATAGGTGTGTCCAGTCTCCTCCCAGCTGACTGAAGCTTAAAAGCCATCTAGTGATTACAACTCACTAGTTTGAGTTGATTTGTTCTGGTTTTGAGTTTGTGTATTTGGAGATAAATCAAACCCTGAAGAAAGAGATCAGAAGAGACCTGATACAATACTGGCTTATTACCTGATACAAATATCAAGCATACTTTATGCTACATTGATCATTTCATAAATTGGAAGCCTGGCCTAGTGATTTAAAGTACTGCGCTAGGTTCTGGTTTTGACTCTGCCACTGACTTGCTGTGTTATTGTAACAATGTTGTGCATCAGATATATGGGGCTAATACTAATGCCCCCACCCTCATGGGCTTGATTTAATAACCTTTGTAAGTCATTTTAGGATCCTCAGATGGAAGGTGATAAAGAAGAGCTAAAAAGAATGACTTTTTTAGAATGATTAACAGTAAAACTTTATCAAACATTGTTTTTCACTTAAAATGATCACAAAATCTAAGATTTTAAATTATTTTTATTTATATAGGAATTAAATATCATAGCGATGTCTTTAACCAGCCACGTTTTTATCTAGACGTTGTAATCCTTAAAGCAATAGTACCAAAGCATAAACCAAGAAATGTAATGGTATTTAACTAGCCCATGGACTTCAGAAGGAGGAAAAGGCAGAATCACTGTGATTGTTGTAATCCCTTCCAAAATCACCATCCATAACTGTATTTAAGCTGCCATTGATTATATATTAAGTGGGTGACACCAGAAATAATACATATCAACAAGCAAGTCTTTGGATGGTATGGAATGATTGCTACCTAATGTATATTGTAATTACCCCAGGCAGACAGATTTGAAAAATGAGAACATGGGCCACATGCATGAGAAGGTCACACTGAGCAATTATTTTGCTTTAGCATAACCTTTCACTGGAATGTGATTACCTGCCAGATAATATATATAGCTGTGAGCACTGATGTCAGAGAACAGCAAATAGGCCTGTGCTTATAACTTCTGCCGTGAACAAATGATTTGTCCAAAGTTGCTTGATGGGTCAAGAATCCAACAGCAAATGGGAGGCCTTGGAGTACTTTGTATCAGGTAATATTTTTCAAAAGAGCTGAGAACCCAATGTGTTGAACAATTCTGAATATCTGGCCCTGGTTGTCATTGCTGAAAACTTGAAAAACTGATCCTGAGCTCATTTGAAACAGTCTCTAATAATATATATCAATATATTTGCACTATTTACATATGTAAAGTATACATATTATGCCCGTCACCCTAGTGTTTTAGTGCAATCTACAGAGTTAAGATTAAGTTGAAGACATTTCCTATGTACAGGAAGAGCCGGCTGGAAAATATGGATCGAAAGGGGAACCAGTGGATGAAGTTTTTCAGTGGGAAAAGCTCACATTTTTTCAGCTGGTCTGATAGGGGGCTATTAACTCTTCTTTTCCTGTGGCAGCAAGACTTTAAAAGATAGGGATAAAAAAAGACCTCATAGTAGGCCAAATGACAGAGCATGAGGTGGCCGTTATGGATAACCTTTGGCAAAGAGGTAGATTTTACAGTGTTCTCAGTTTGTGCAAGGCCATAGCTTGCGCCAATTTCTGGTGATAGTAAACTACAGAAATGAGGCCCTGCTATTGAAACTAACCTGCCCTTGCTCTATAGATAGGTATGCATGTTCTTTAACATACTTCCTAAAACCTGTTTTTACTACAGTCTTTGATTCGGTAAGTCAACTTGTCAATTTGGCTAAATTTGTTAAAAAATTAATTAAATTTAAATTTAATTAAAAAATAAAGATCTTTACCATGAGGAAGTGACTTGACTATACATAAATATTTATACAAGAATCACAGAATATAATATAATATAATATGCTAGCCAGCATATATTGGTCAATAAGCTCCATGCTTGTTGCCTTGATAATTGTTATAGTTAAGGTAACAACTTTGCCTGCCAAATTAATATATGAAGGAATGGTGAGGGCCTTTATATGCAATTTAAAGTGCTTTACCATACTGCCTAAGTGGCAATATATAATTAACATAACTAAAATTAATACATCTAATAACACAAGCAAAGCTTTAAATGCAACTTATGCCTATGAAATGGAGTATTTCAAGATCCCAATCATGGATAAGGCCATTCAAGGCTTGTTCTTCCTTGTGCATGTCATTGCTAATATGAATGATTTTTTCTGTCTAGTAATGTTTTTAAATGTAAATTGAGTGGATTAATATGCATGTTAAAAACTGGTAGGTAAATTTCAACTTCATCCTTGTATTGGTGCTCACTTCTGTAATAGAGTCATTTTGGAAAAACCGGGATGGCATTATACTTCTATAGTATTATTTTAATTTATTATTATTTTATATTATTACTATATTATTATATTTTATTATTCCTTGTATCTTATGAAGTGGGCTGCAGCCCAGGAAAGCATATCCCTATAGAAATTAAATTTGATCACCTTTGAAGTGCTACAGGACTCTCGTTGTTTTTGCTGGTATACAGCCTAACACAGCTACCCCTCTGGAACATCTCAAAGTTTGTTGTTCAAATTTGTATACTGAATAAATTCAGCAAATAATTCTTTGTCTGCAGATTGTTGGCATTGTTTTCATTATTATACTGTGTCCCACAGTGATTTGTGCATGAGGAGTAAAAGAGAAATTTGATTTAGTGATGTTACAGGTGATGCTGCCATACATTAATTCCTTGCAGTGAGTTACTACACAGTATTGCCCATCCATATTATAGGTCACCCTTACTATCGGTTGTCACCATTTGATAAGCTTCACCACGCCGGAGACAGGAGCAGCTAGCTTCTCTGTCTCAATTTACTGGTCTAACCCATCATGGCCACACTTACGAGTTGTGATGCCAAAAACATCGCTTCGACTAATTTGTCAAAGATTTCTCTGTCAGGATTTGATATTTATAGTGATACTGTAAAATGTACATGGAATCAGACATGGAGCAAGATTGTTTTGGATAACATGTGCCTTGATTAGGGTGCAGTGCCACCAATCCCAAATTACAGGTGGTACTAAAGGGAAGCTATCTACACAATTTGGCATATTGCCAATTTGACACTCTTCCTGTTATACGTGGAGGGCAATGCCATTTAGTTAACTGTTTATCACTAATAAAGTTAGACAATTTCCCTTTTTCAGTGTTCCCTAATGAGCCCATTATAGTAATTAACACTTAACTCTCATAAAGCAGTGCAAAAATTTCTTTATCTGTTCACAATTTATTATAATTAATTTATTAAGTTTTACTTGTGTTTGGCTAAACATCTTAACAACATTATGCATATTATATGCCATCTACTGTTTTTTGGTTTGGTTTGGTTTTTTCAGTAGCTGGGCCCTTAATGCTATGAATTATGGGTTTATAGATGGTTTCCACAGCCTGATGCGCAAAATAGTTAACTTTAAAGTATTTTTTTCATATTGCCCCTGTTCCGGTAGCCAAATGCAAAATACAGATACAAAAAATTCTGAAATGTAACCGGTGATTCCATCTGGACTTTGAAGTCTCCTAATTTGAAAGATACCTGACTGGAAAAGTGTTTTCTCCAGGCATTGATTCTTGTGCATGTTCCTGATAAGAAGCTATTATGTTAATTAACAAATATGTATACAGGAATGATACATTTTTCTTTTACACAATCACCAAATTAACTTTCTCTCATTATCATGTGGCTAAAACCACAGGTATATACATAAATTCACTTTATTTAATAATATACAGTTTAAATATCAGTCAGACCTGGCCCGGTGAGCATTCTTTATAATGTTTTTGTATTCAATTGTATGCTCAGTTGCCCACATATGGTAGTTTGAAGAGTAGTTGACAAGTCTGTTTTGTTTTTTTTTAATAAAACACTTTATCTTTTCTTCTTCTGTTACCTGGGCATTTCTTCACTGTGCACTGGTATCTTCTTGTGGCTCTGGTCTGTGGGATGCACCATGAAACAGCTTAAGTTGGTTATTATGGTAAAATTGTTTTGGTTTGATTTGGTTTTTTTACATTTCTCTGGTTTTCAGTAATCTGAACTCCTACACAGATGAATTTACTTTATTTACAAGATAATAGGGATCAAATTATTTATAAACATAGTGTGTATTTTGGTAGAGCATGTGACAGAAGCGTAACCTGGATTTTCACTCTTTAATTTTTATCTCCTTTTTAAAATGCATTTTTGCTTTTTTATTCTGATATCCCCAGTTCTTTAGCACAAATATTTGAGTTGCTTTTGCAGTTTTTTCACAGACATTCATTTTTACTTCCTTAACATGTGCATTATGAGTTTTTCATAATATATATAGTGCTTGACTGTTAAACTCACAGTCTTCCGTGAGAAAATGTATTCCTCTTCCCTGCTGAGCACTCTGTTTTAACAAGAGAATTAGCAACAGAATTTTTACCCAAGATTTTTAGAATTAATTTGCTTGTGATAGCAATTAAAATTTTGTTAAATACTTGGAAGCATACACTTGAATAATCAATACATTTTCTTTTAACATAGCACAAAAGAAAATAATATAAATTAAAGCAAAATGAAGTTTAAATGCAGGTGTATGCAAACACTATGAGGGTAATAGTCTTTTATGACATTTACTTGCATTTTGGAGACAAAGGTAGAAACCTGTTGAAATTTTTTTGGTTAACTTTAACATTTTGTGACATAACCAGACAATATGTTTTATGATTTTTACATTTTGGCTGTAATCTACTTAAAATGCATTTTAATATTTAATAAAGGCACAAACAGGTTTATTAAAAATATTTCAAACATTATATTAATATTGCCTTTACATCAATGTTGATATTTTTTCCAACAGTTTTATCTTTGAACAAAATATTAGCACATTGCCAATTTGCTACTATTTCTATTATATGTGGAGGACAATACTCTTTAGTTAACTAATACAATTCAGTTATTTTCCTTTTTCAGTATTTTCAGTGAAAAGCCTTTGATAATTATAATCTTAAAATTAATTTTTGTTTGCAATTGCATTATTTATGTTGAGGGAGAAATATACATACATATATTTAACTGAAGCTTTTATGAGCTTTGGAAAAAATTAAATTAGTAATATGATGATTATAACTCAACCATAGCTTTACAACAGTATGGTACCACTTATATTAAAAATATTTTTATAAGTGAGTATAAAATTGGCTTGTGTTGCAACAAAGTAAAAATTAAAGTGGGTTATGTGACACACACACAACATACACTAACATAGGACAACATATATGACATATAGCACAAATTTGTAATTAGACAAATGGTGCCAATATTGTATTTATAACTATACATGATGAGGCATTAAAATCTTAGTTATCAAGGCAATGTATTTCTTTAAACAAAAAGCTACCCTCTTTATTTAAATGTTTAATTGTCTTGTTTGCTACCTTTTTATGTAACACTTTGTAATAAGAATTGATATAAAATTCTTCTTATTTGCCCAAATAGTTGAATTAACTTAGTTAACTTAAGGCAGTTTTCATTATTCCATATCACTTTTATTTAAAGAATATTACTATTGGGAAATACTCTATTACTTCTATTTTAATAATACTACTATTAAGAAATAAGGATGTTTCATATTTTAGTTACTGCCTAGGATTAGAAGCAGAGTTAGTATTTCTATGGCTTGGCAACCATATCTTCAAGACAATTAAGAGTATGTTCAGCTGTAGCATTCCTAAAGGGTTAAAATAATTAATCTTACTGGATTTATTTAAGAAAAGTTTTTGCCTTAAGTATTCCGATGATTTCTTTGGGTGTTATGGTAAAATAATCATATGTCCTGATCCTGACAGCTTTCCTATCTGTTAGCTAATGCAAGGTGATATGAGCTACTTAGCATAAGTGAACAGGAGTATGGCAAAGGGATAGGCCAATTTAGTCCACATAACTGTCATAGTATTCGTGCTTAATGTCTACTAATGTGTATATATAGTGCAGATAATACAGATATATGTATATATATATCATGCCGGTATATATTGTTCAGCATTCTGAGCCCAACTGTTCATTTTTTAGTAGGGCTGAGTGAACAATAAACAGCAAAAAAACACTAAAAATGTACCTCCTTGGGTCAGATTTTCATCTTTCAATGACAGAATGATGCAGAGGGGCCTTCTTCTGCTTGTGGAATATCAAGTGTATTTGTTGGTCTAAATTAATCTTTTCAAATGTATTCTTTGAGGAACTGATCATGAATATGCTAAATCTGAGCTGCATTGCTTAATTATGATTAGTCAGATAAAAACCATGGTATTAAGTCTGTGCTTTATGAGTAGTGGTGCCCAGTGGTTCCAGTAGGTTAGGCAATTGTTGTGTCCAAGTAACTGGGAGTTTCCTAACTCAAAACTTCATACTAAGATACTACAATAAAACCAGGTGCTGTAGGCAACACGTCCAGTGGCTAGATAAATCATAGACACACTTGGGGAGTTGGAACCAGAACCGTGGGCCATCCGCTCCAGAGAAAACACAGGCCCCAACTACCTGAGTTAAAGGAGAACTGATGTAGCTGTTGCTTGTATTAGTTTCCTTATCCTCCCTGTGGGCTAGCCACTGTAGAGAAAAATCACAGATACATACACACAAAAGCAGTACATTGCAATACGTACCTATGTGCCCTATTGATCATGTCTGCACTGTAAGGGTATTTGCACAACACTGAAAACAATCCCCAAATTCTGTCCCTGCATGCACTGCAGTGACATTAAAACTGTGTAAAACCTGGATTAGATTCTCGGGGGCTTTCTCATCTCTGGTTCTTCCAAACAGCTAGTCACGGATCTGGAGGGAATATTGCACTACTAAATTGGAAATATGATTGGCACATCTAATTGGGTATTGAGAGAAATGCTGCTTTCACTTTCTAAAAGTAAGTGGAAACACACAGGACTGCATTTAACTGACGGTAATAAAACAGATGAGGGTAAGAAACAAAGTTTTTAGTCAGGGTAACTTTCACTTGACTTTCCCTTGTCAATAACTGAAGATTTTATGCTAGAGCAGCAGTTTGCTACAGTGGGTAGAAGAAATATCATGATGTTGCTTCTTATAGAAAGATTTGCATTCAAGAGTTAAAACTCCTGTCATCATCTATTAACCTGCATCCATTAAGAAGTGGACTGAAAATGACAAAAGTATTCACTCAGAATCTACATTATTGTTAATATTCAATTATTATGGGAATGTAAGTCAGGCAGACACAGGAGAGGAATGGAGTCCAAATACAGGATTTTTTGGTAAGGGGTTGTGCAGGAATGAGCAAGGTAGAATAATATTCAACAGTTGTTAAATGGAACAGTAACACACTGCTAAACAATTTACTGCTGTTCAGAGAGAGCTTTACTATAAAGTCTAAAAAAGACAATATTATTGGCTACTCCAAATAACAAACCAGGAAAAAGTTTACATGCAGTGAAAAAGATGCAACAGGAATGGGAAGGTCCTAAGGAGATTACAAAATGTTGAAGGAGAAATGTAGAGAGCCCTACGACAAGCTAAGGATAGGAAAGGAGAGATTGCAAGCAGAGAACATGGGCTGGAAAAGACACTGCCTCGAAAGAAAAATCAATTACGTTGTGTGGAAACAAAGCAATCTCAGGATGACAAAGAAGAAGGAGCTGATAACATGCTATATGTTGAATAGTTTGCCAATGGTGGGATGCTCTGATTGGTAAATGCTGAAAGTAACAAATGAAGGTCAGAGTACAGCCAAACAAGAGGAGAAGCCTGCAAGTGATTAAATAGACAATTCAAAAGACATTAAGTTTGTATGGCAGACAGATGGAGTTGACATTAGAAGAGGAAAGCAGCAAATGGAAATGGGCGGAGCACTTGAATTTCATTTTTTTCTCTAGAGGAATAGTTTTATGCACAGTCACTTTTTTAAATGGAATTGGCAAAGCAGATGACAAACTAATATCAGAGCAACAACCTTCTTTTATTCACTTACAGCAGATCTTGTCAGTGTACAAAGGAGATCTCCACCCTTCAATGAATCATAGATGTCTAGCACACCAGCCACTTAGGCTGATTGATTTGTATTAACTTGGCCAATATATTTGACAGTTTATGTTGCAATGAACTATTCAGTTCAGCGATACCTGGATTTCCTGTGCAAACGATTGGTGTGAAATATAAATAATTGTAGCAAAGTGCTGTGTGTATGTGATAGGAATTTGAAACAAGCCTCAGCCACAAAATTCAGGATCCTGAGTTTCAACCCCCCACTCTAATTTGGATCCAGGGATTTGGTTCAGCCCATTACAGAGGGAGGGATCAACTGTAAAATTCAGACCTGGATCTAAATTTGAAGTTGAACTCTTCCAAAGTTCATGAGCACTAGGAAATGAGATTTTGATGCAGATCCTCCTCTGATAAGACTATAATACATTTTATGGACAGAAGATCAGTGTATATTTAGCTATTTTAATTCTTTGATTTACAGGTACAGTCCACAGTGGAAAATATTTGAGTAACCAGTAGAAAACTTTATGCTGAAAGATGATTCTATATGTTCCATGGAATAGATTCTGATCTCTGTTGCATTAGTGTAAATCAGTAGTTGACAGAAATGCTTGAGATTTACACAAGTGACTAGAGATCAGATGTGTTTTTATGATTAGTGATTCCATACTACTTTTTGCATGCTCTTTAGTGACAGTAGTTAATGAGTCTGGTATAATTATCAAGACTTATCTAAAAAATGAGCTGACAATTCAGCCTATTCCTGGGCCTCTGTCCTGATACAAGTACATGAAACTAGGGAGAATGGGTGAATATTATTTTTGGTGGTTTGAAATAGTTTGGTACATTTTTCTATAGTTTTCATTTTTGCATCTGTTGCAATTGAATCCCAGAAGCAAATGTGCCAAAACATAATGGAATTTCTGTTCTTGCAATTTTTTCTCACTGGCAGAAAGTGTACACACATGCGCACCTATACACACGCACCCGGTAAGTGTGGGGAGGGAGCACGAGTCTATTCTATGAATTTCATGCCAGGTTTACAGAATAAAGAAGTTAAGATAACTATCTGAAATTTTAGAATGCTCATCCAAACCAAAGCCAAAAGCTGAATCATATGAAGTTCACTGAACATACCTTTTCACATCTTTTCTATGGGTGTACGATAGATTTTCTATGCCGTGTCTGATAATATCTTATCTTAGTGCTTTCATTTCTGCTTTTTAGTAACCCTGAGAATTACTGGCTCTGGTCCCTTAACTGTAATTTCTGTATGGAGTCTTTTGGAGAGATCAACTTTTTCAATATTTTTCCCCTTTGGAAAGATGGGTTCTTCCCTCTCTCCTGGATATCAATTTCTTATCTTTCCCTATAAATTCTGAAGGAAAACATTAATTTTAAGAGTTATTTGCAATAAAATGTTCCATTAATTTATGTAAAATAATGGTTTCCTCTATAAAATACTTTAAAAGACAATTATTTAAAATCCTTTGCAGCTGTCACATCTGTTCTCCTGTGGAGGGCAGACTTGTAGCTGTGATATGGAATAAACAGTGTTCTCTGATGTACACTCTTTGGAATACAATAGACGCAGCAAGAAATAATGGCTGAGTTCTCTGTGGAGTGTGTTGAAATCAATGAAGAAACTTCAGAAGCCTCTGAAAAAGAAATTGTAATTGATGAAAAAGCCACTCTAGATGTGAAAAACCTTATAGATCCGATGCACCGTAAAGTGAAACTGACGTGGCAAATAGAAATGAAAAGTTGAGTGGTGGGGCTGAATGACTCAAGGCTTGTAACTGGTATGAGGCATTAGCCTCCAGGTCACTGGTTTTAAATTTGTGCAGATGCACAAATTGCTATTGTGCAAAAGTCATTATGTGCTGGGAGTGTTTGTTAATTTCCAAAGACCAACAACATAAGAATAATCCTAAGTTTTGGGGTGTTACCAATTTTAGCAGAGGTCAAGAATTTAAGCCCCAATCCAACAAAGCATTTAATTACATATGTAAGAAAATTTTATCATTAGAACTGGGCAAAATTTTTCGGATGAATTGTTTATTTGCCAGAAAATGCAGTGGACTGAAACTATTTGTGACTTTGTTATAAATTTGCTGAACAATTTTGGCCAAAAAAATTGGAAGGGGCGGGGACAGGGGGGAAATGGCCTTAGGCACCATTCACAAAACAGTAGGTGAAGTGGGTGTCTGTGCCTTCCCTCATACTCTCCAGTCTACAGCAATTCACTGGCCCTGAGAGACCCAGGTTTAAGTTTCCTCCCTGCCTGATTCAGAGCATTGACTTGAACTGTTATCTTCTACATTGCCCATTAGGGCCCTAACCATTGGACTATAAGGTTTCTGGGTGGCAACCTCTTGTTGAAGCTATGTAAAATAATTAGCCATTGAGCCAGAGAAAGAGAGTGACTCTATAGCCTAGTAATGAGGGGTACCGGGGATCCAAGCTTAATTATTTATACTCAGTGGCACAACTTCATGAGGAAAGAGTGAGACTGACCATTTAAACATACATATTATTCTGTGGTTGTTTGAACAAAAAGTCAACCTATCTCTGTTTCTCAGCTTCTTATAATGTGTCTGTCATTATGGTGTTCAGCTACCTCTATTTCAGAAATGCTTTGTAGGTTCAGGACCTGAAATAGAGATACTTGAATACCATAGTGATGAACACATTATAAGAAGCTGAGAGAAAGAGACTACTCCAAACAACTGGAGAATATGTGCATTTCAGTGGCAGTAATATTAGGATTCACGTTTGTTTGTTTTTTATCAATGTTTATGGGGAAATGGGCAAGATAATTTGGTAGATGGTGAATGGGCCTTGGGTTTAGGAAATCATGGCATCTGTACCTGCAAATGATTTTCAAAGTGAACTGGAAAAACTCATCCAAATTCACCACTGGTGTGACCTCATCCAACTCTTGGAGTCAACAGAGTTGCACAAGCAAGTCTGTTATGTTTTAGTTTCCCCATCTGTAAAATCTTGAACACCTCAGAGGGGTATGATAAGGACTGATGATCTAAAATTTATATCATGCTTTGAAGAAGTGCCAAGTATTATAACTTTAAGTGAAAGCAAAATTGCAGGCCAGATTCTGGGGTGTGTATCTACTGCACAGAGCCTCGGTCAAGAGATGGTGTGCAGAGACTGTTCGTTAGATTAGCCCTTTGGCAATTGGGGTAGTGCAGGAGTATCTCAGCCACAGCTCTTTCTCTGTGGCCATGCATCCTTTTTCCTCTTCTGTTGTGGCAATGGTCAGTGGGAGTGGAAATGGTTTTATGCTGTAGCAGGTCCAATTCACTCTATGGCGATCCTCCAGGGGCCATGAAGTTAGGATCAGATTACACCTGTACTGTAGGACAAAACAGCTGCTCCTCACCAGAGCATCTGACACAATTTTTTTTTTGGTCCTACGTCTTTATATAAACTGTACAGGAGACATGTAACTTCAACACTTACGAAACTAAATCTAGGGTAGATAGAACTGACTGAACTTTGTACAGCTTGTCTTCGCAAAGGCTTCTCAGTGTCAGATGGTAGGATGAGATGCCAATTAGAACACTGGTGCAATGATAGACTATTTGTACCTAACATTGTCCAGCAAAGATGGACATAATTCTGAGGGCAGTTGTCATGCCTGTCAATTGGAGAAGATCATTACTGCAAGCAACTGAGTGGCACTATGTGAAATGACAGGGGACAATCCAAACCTTGTAGAGGTAATGAGTAATGTGTCAAGTATAATCTGAAAATAGGATAAGGATGTGACCATGTGGAAGAATTGGCTCATATCTCATGAGATTTAATGTAGGCAATTAATCATTATTTGTTAGGCACACTGTGCTCAGCGCAGTATGAAAAGAAGAAATCCTAGCCCCTCCACAAAGAAAGGACCAGTTATAAGAAAGATGATTAATATTTGGCTTGATAATGGCATAAGGGGTTAACTTAATCTCTGCAGTCCAATTTGTCTACTGAAGAATTTCTTGCACCTTCCTCAGAAGCATCTGGCACTGGGCACAATTGGAGACAGAACACGGGACTAGATGGGCCGCTGGTCCGAGTCATTATGCTAATCCTTGTGTTCCTAAATACTTAATTACGTACAACTGAAGAGAGGAGAATAATGAAAGAGTCATGCACGGGTATCCTGAGAGAAAGGGAGTCATGCCTTCTCAAGCTGCAGAAGAAACACATTAGCTCATTATTTATATTGCAATGCTTCTTTGGTATGACAATCTTTCCACCTGCTCAGTTTGTATAATGTACAACAGACGTGAGCGAGCTCAAACTGAAAAAGCAAAAGTTATAATAGAAGTGGGGACTTTTTCTCATAATAAGCAGTTACATAGACTAAGTATATTGTGCTTCATTTAGAGGTACCTGTTTGGTTTCTGAATCCTGATCAGGGTGATTAATGCCCGAGCACTTTTCACAGGGAGATAGCTATTTGTTTGGTAGGGTTTGACAAGAAGCAGTCAGCATTTGGTAATTTAAAATATAAAGACAAATTCAGATTATGGCTTGTGCTTTCAGACCTTTCCCTGAGATTAAAGCAGCCTAATAATGGAATAAATTTACTGTAAAAATGAACTTAAACCACCCACAATTCATGTATTGCAACATCAGACATGACACAGCGAGCAATCTGTGGCTCATTCAGAAAATGTAAGGGTCTAATTTAAACCTGCAAATGAGAGAAAGAAAGGAAAGGAATTCTATGGAAATTCTGTCATTCTTTTTTGAACTCACCCCATTATGCCGACAGGAAGAATGAAATGATATGTGATATTACCCACAGGGTCATCCAAGAGGAGGGAAGGTGTTAAATAAAAAGTACATCACTTCCGTCTATAAAATGTGAACCCTTTTGCTGCTGAATGTGAAAACAGCCTGTGTGAAGGGCTTGTATTGTTCAAAGGATAGTCTTAGAACTAAGATTTCAAAAGGATGTCATGGAGGAGCACTGGAGATTATTTTTTTATTGTAGTAGCACTTAGAGTCCCCATTTTGCTAGGTGCTGTACAAACAGAACTAAAAGATGGTCCCCTCAAGGAACGTATTATCTAATTATAAGACGAGGATACAGACAGATGGGAAGTACAAAGAAACAGTGAGATAATATGGTCAATGTGATAGGCAGTGGTCTCAGCACACCAACTGGCTAACTGTTGTCAAGTAATTGTCAACTCTAGTTTTTATAAAGTGTGTGTTGATAGTAAAAGCAAAGGACCTGGTCCTGATTATGCAAGCAAAGCTCGGATGAAAAGACTTTATTACCAGAAACTACGATCTTTACCAGCAGTCTGAAAGCAAGGTCCAAGATATTCACCCCGGAGGGTCATATATAGTGAAAAGCCATGCAAAACTCATTAGCTATGCTCTGGCATACCCATAACCCCTGCATGTGAAGTGAATGTGACTATGGAGCCTCCTTGCTCTTTCCACCCACTATGTCAGCAGACATGCAGCTTTTAAGGTGTTTTTGGCCTACATACACCTTCATAAGATGTCTAGGAATTGGAACCCCAAATCAGAAACACTCTTTAAAACTGGAATGGCTAGTAGGGAATGGGAATGCATGTGTTTGCTATAATTCAAAGACAAAAAAAAAAAAGTTATCACCAAAGAACTTAGCCTAGTTTTCTTATGAAAACTGTCCTGAGGAAAATTCTTTCATTCATTCATTGAATTCATTAATTCAAGTAGAATTAATGAGACTATAGTATAATGCTTATACAACGAGCTAATCTCCACTCAGTGACATAATACTTACATGGATTTGAGTCTCTGACATGTATGTGATCACTGAAGGGGAAGAAAGTAATGTAGCAATATATTGCCTTCATTCACTCTGTCACTTATGAAGAATCCACACCAGCTCAGATTTTTTAAGTTAAACAGCATTAGCTGCATCGTTGCTGTGTTTGGCCTACAAGAATCTATCTGACTGTGTATGTTTAAGTCTTAGTGCTATTCAACATGCTGACAGTTCAATTTCAACCTGTCTTCTCTTGTGTGTCTCTCTCTCTCTACTTTGTTCATTGCATCGGTTGTACAAAGCTGCAGGTTAAGGTTTCAGTTATCACATGTAATTATTTTCTGATTCCCAGTGTATTTAGTTGGAATCAAAAGTTCACAAGGAAGCAGCCAATTTAAGGTAGCAATGAAGAGCTTAGCTGAAAATGTAATAGGAACAACCAACAGTCTGTATGGAAGTATTTACTGGTGTTGAACATAAATTAGTCACTTTTGACAGTTTGGCAATGAGTTTGTGTGCCTCAGTTTTTTGGTGCTCAGGTTGACACTTTAAAGGAAGCTTGATTTTTCAGAAAAGTGCTGATCGTTTGTTTGCTGAAAATTGGGCCCCTTTAAGGGATCTCAAATTGGGCACTCAAAATCACTGGCCATTTTTGAACAACTTAGCCATAATTAATTTAGTTTAAAAAATCCAAAATGCTGTTGTCATTCTCAGAAAGCGCAGTAAGTTCTTATTCAAGCCAATGGGTCTCGTGTGTGTCTTTCTAAGAGAAAAAATTCCCACTGAATGACGCCGTTGGGGGACGTTGGTTAACTTGGAATTGCTCAGCAGAATCGACTATTGCTTCTTGACTTACTGAGAATCAAGCTTTCAAAAAAAAATCCTAATTTTAATAATTTATATTGTTGCCTTCATATTTTTTCAGCATGGACAGAGAAATCAACTTAGCCACCAGTTTTGGTACCACCAGCTTTGGTACCAGTTTCTTAACAGTCACTTCCTTATTGTAATGGACTATTCATTTATTCTTTCTTTTAGTTCAGAGAATATGAAAAATACAGCTTATCTCACTTTGACATCTTACACAAACAAAATAGGTTAAGAAAATTCAATCTAAGTGTCTCCCACAGACACCTGTCCTGATTCCACTGACACATGTCTCCATTAGTCAATGGCACAGCGCTGACTGGCTAGATATGAAAAAGAGAGAGCTGGCCGCAGAGCATTCTCCATGAGGCACCTTTGCCTTTGGAACTAAAACTCTCTCTTTGTCCAAAGACAGATGTCTAATGGGGACAGATGTCTGTAGAAAGGACTCAGATTGAGTTTTCTTGACTTTTGTAGGGTTAGCTGCTAGCTTATCTTATTTTGTTTGTGTAACATGGCAAAGTGGATCAACTGTATTTTCAAGTTCTGCAAACTGAAAGAAAGAAAATAAATTAATAGTCCATGAAAATAAGGGAGTGACTGTTTAGAAACTGATGACAAAGCAGGTGCCTCTCTCGGTTTCCCTGTCCATGCTGAAAAGATATGAAGGCAGTAGTAAAATACGAAAACTGAAGTCAATGGAACTATGATCATTTTATCTGCCCATATATATTCACTGCTAGACTTCTAGTAAATAACCACATTTTCCTAACAGAGCTGTGGAAACCTTAGTGTACTGAAGAAAATGAGTGGCATAGTCATTTTGTGAAGCATTGCAGCTGCGGTCCTAAATTTAAACACAAACACTGCTTAATCCGCAGTCACTGACAATCACTGTCTTTTGCATGCAAAAGGTGGCAAGAGAAATAAATGGAATAATTTTGTCAAAATAAAGATTCCACTGAGATTTTACTTACTTCAAATAGCTTAGATGACAAATAACAGAATTTACATCTGGTAGACTGAAATGGCTCCGTCGTAGTGTCAAATGCAAAAGCAGACCCCAGCTGGCTAATCATTTTCCTTTTAAAGCAGACCACAACAGCAAAGAGATACTTAATACACTCTTATTACTATAGCTAAGATGGATGAATGTGCATTAACCCACAGTACTACATATAAATATGGGCCGCTATTAAAGGAGATTTCTTAAGGAACGGTGGGGAATCATTTAATCGTTTTCATTTTTCTAAAAATAGAAGGTTTAAACAGTTAAACGAATGGTGGGGAGCCGTGCTGGGCTCAGCTCCTCACTGCAAAGCAAGAGATGCCTAGCTATTGCTCCCCCGCTGCATGTGCAGAGTCATAGTTGGGCTGCTCTCGCTCCTGGAGAGTTGAGCCCAGCAGTGGCTCCCCTACCACCCCCTTCTCCCCCGTGCTGGGCTCCACTCTTCCCACAAGCAAGGGAGCCAAGCCCAACTGTTGCTCCCTCTCCGCCCTGCTGTTTAAAAAGCTTAAACAGCTGATTACCATTTAAACGTTTAAGCTTTTACATCCTTACACCAGAAAATTCCAATATGCAGCGAAGAAGTTTATTCAAAGACTTGTGTTTTTTCTTTTTGTTTAAGTCAAAGGCTCCCAGACAACCATCCAGCACATATTTCCTGACATACAACACTCTTGAATTTCTGGTATTCACTACAGGGACCTGCTGTGAGGACTGAGATGTGAAGTCATGTGGAATTTACAATGCACTTTTTTTGAAATGCGAACCCCAATCCAGCTAATGCAGAGACAATTTAGAGAATTTACCTTACAGTGGATGGATGAAGTGGGAATTACAGAGATGAAAGTTCAGTTTGCTAAATTGACAGTGTTCTCTTAAACTCAAGTCGTAATGGTCAGATGCTACTTTGAAAAGTCTCTTATTACAGTCCAAAAATATTAAGATCTGACCTTAATAATTGCACCAATTACAGGTTCATGCCTCTCATTTTGAAGAAGCATTTTGCAATTATTTAGAAAAAAAATACAATAAAACAATCATGAAATGGCTGTAAGAAAAATATTTTGCTTAAGTCCTGTACCCAGGCTTCATCCCTGTTCCATCATCTAAAAGGAACCCCCCTGTTTCAACTCTTCTTCAGGAAATTGGCTTTTTAAAGAAGAATTTTCTTATCTCCTCCTAGACCCTGCATAAGACTTCAATTCAGTGAGACACTTATGCACATGCATTAAGTCCATCCCTATTCAGCAAACTAGCTTAAAATGCTTTATTGCACTGGGGACTAAAGTCTCTCGGCCAGATCCTCAGCTTGTGTGAACTGCCAGAGCGCCATATGTTTAAATGGAGCTCCTGCACTTGATACCCTGCAAGTACGTTGTATAAAAACTTGTTGAGATGTGGTGACTAGATTTGTTTAGACACTTATGTCACCTAACACATTTCTTTTTTCTGACTGAAGACCTCCTCGCAATACGCATTGAAGTCAGTGAGAGATAAATGAGGTCTTTAATGAATGCAACTCCTGAAATAAAGTTTTTGAAAGCATTGTACAACACATGCTTAAAATTGTTTCTCTGAATGTTCCTGCCAGAGTGACCTTTGGATGAACAAGGTTGTAATGCATATGTTCTTTCACGGAACAGACAAATACTTATGTCTGTCCATGAATAGGCCCAAATATTCCTGAATCTGCACTTCCATGTTACTGTAATGTCACTTTTCTATGAGCCGCTCAGATATATTTAAGCCAGTGTTTCAGTACTTGCTGATTATAACATTTCTGGTTAGCTTCCAGAAATAATATATAAAAGTGTTGCCTTCACAGGTAAGTGAAGGTGACAATATATAGCCTCTCTCAATATTTCTGTGTTTTTGACCCATGTTTGATGGGACCAGTCCTCATGGTATTTCTCATGGCAGTTTTTTCTTCCATGTATCCCATCCCTTTTCTTTCTTTCTTTCTTTCTTTCTTTCTTTCTTTCTTTCTTTCTTTCTTTCTTTCTTTCTTTCTTTCTTTCTTTCTTTCTTTCTTT
>ML675620.1:60654541-60718774 GCA_007922155.1 Mesoclemmys tuberculata | reverse complement strand
TTTCTTTCTTTCTTTCTTTCTTTCTTTCTTTCTTTCTTTCTTTCTTTTTAAATTATAGGATGTAAGAAGCTGCATAGACAAATACGTAGGGAACAGGGCTGGCAGTTAAAAGTTCTGAGTACTTTTCCTGGCTCAGCTAACATCTTGGTGTGTGACCTTGGTGTGATCACTTATCCACTTCGTGTCTCAGTTTTTACATCAGGGTAAGGGGGTTAATGATACTTGTGATCATTTTAAAAGTTATTTGAGATTACGGTTGAAAAGGCAGTGTACAAGTGGTAGGTATTATATTGATCAGGTTATTTCTTGATGTAGGAACTGTATATTCAAAGCAAGTCCTCCTTGCATGATCATTCAGCTTTCATCAGCTATTGTGAACACAAAGTTCCAGAGGGGTAGCCATGTTAGTCTGTATACAACAAAAACAAGAGTCCTGTAGCACTTTAAAGACTAACAAATTTAATTTCTGCAGGCATAAGCTTTCGTGGGCTGCAACCCACTTCGTCAGACGCAGGGAATGGAAATCACATAGGGGGTATATATATACAGCCAAGGGAAAGGAACAACAATGGGGCAGGGGAGAGGTCATAGCAAAGTCCATACAGTTAGAGTAGCTGAGGCCCATTCACAACCATTGATTAGAAGGTGAGAATGTGTGAACAGTGACAATTACTTCTTGTAATGAGAGAACCATTCCAAGTCCCTATTCAGACCCAGTTTGACTGTATCAAGTTTGCACATCAGATTGAGCTCTGCAGTTTCTCTTTGAAGTTTGTTTTTGAAGTTTTTTTGTTGAAGTATGGCAACTTTCAAGTCAGCTACAGAGTGTCCTGGGAGATTGAAGTGCTTTTCTATTGGCTTATGGATGTTCCCATTTTTTATGTCTGATATGTGTCCATTTATTCTTTTGTGTAGTGACAGTCTGGTTTGACCGATGTACATGGCAGAAGGGTGTTGCTGGCACATGATGGCATATATTACATTAGTAGATGTGCAGGTGAAGGAGCTCCTGATGGTGTGGCTGATGTGGTTAGGACCTTTGATGGTGTCACTAGAGTTGATGTGTAGGCAGAGTTGGTAACAGGGTTTGTTGCAGGGATAGGTTCCTGGGTTAGTGTTCTTGTTGTATGGTGTACGGTTGCTGGTGAGTATTTGCTTCAGGTTGGGTGGCTGTGTGTAAGCAAGGATAGGTCTGCCTCCCATGGCTTGAGCAAGTGAGAGATCATCTGCTAGGATAGGTTGTAGATCCTTAATGATGTGTTGGAGAGATTTTAGCTGGGGGCTGTAAGTGATGGCCAGTGGTGTTCTGTTGTTTTCTTTGTTGGGTCTGTTCTGTAGTAGGTGACTTCTGGGTACCCGTTTGGCTCTGTCAATTTGTTTCTTCACCTCTCCAGGTGGGTATTGTAGTTTTAAGAATGTTTTATGGAGATCCTGTAGGTGTTTGTCTCTGTCTGAGGGATCGGAGCAAATCTGGTTGTATCTTAGCACTTGGCTGTAGACAATGGATCATGTAATGTGTCCAGGGTGGAAGCTGGAGTCATGAAGATATGTATTGCGGTCAGTTGTTTTTCAGTATAGGGTGGTATTAATGTGACCATCCTTTATTTGTATTGTAGTGTCCGGGAAGTGGATTTCTTGTGTGGACTGATCCAGGCTGAGGTTGATGCTGGGGTGGAAATTATTGAAATATATTATAATTATAATTATTGAACATAAAGTTATGCTAATTTAGGTTTGACATCACCACAAGTAAATTTTAACTAATTTTATTTAGAGTATTTATGTATGTATTTACTTTTTTGTTAATGGAACTCCTAAAATGTGCAGCGGTCATGTCTGCAACTGTATATTTATCCAAAAGGCCTTGGAAAGTCTACCAATAGAATGAGTAAAAAGCACCCAATGGGACATTATTTACGTTATCTTTGCTCTTTAGCTTTTCCAAAACCAACTCAGAAATGTAGAGAAAACTCTAAAGAATTAGTAGCTACTTAAATTTCTGGAAATGATGAATCAATATTTGTTAATTCTTATATGGGCCTATTGTTCATTTTTGTTTTGAGATGTACTGTACCGAGGAGAACAAAATGCGTTTTCAAATAAATATAGGTGGCAACACAGACTATAATTTCTCTAACGAAATACTTTCCAATCACATTCAGGACACGTGACTAGAGTCCAGACCTTGTAAGCCATCCAGTGTATTGTATATGGACAAGGTAACTTCATTCCCAATCTGTCCATCACAAAGTAAGAAAGTGAATATGCAGCCATTATAAATTAAAGCTCAAGGCACACCTAATGTCAGGATAATGGTTATATTACATATTTGTTTATCCAAATGCATTCAGTATTAATGAAATTTTAATTGCTGTTGCAAAGCTATCATGAAAGATACAACCCATGTGGAGAGGGGAGGGTACAAAACCAGTGACTTGTTTCTTGGCCAAAATTTCACTGTAAAACTAGAAATGTTGCTTTCTGGGATGCTGTGATACACTTTCAAAGAGAAAGGCATTCTCTTCGCCACAACTCACTCCCTGTTATCCAACGCTTCCAGATGCACTTAGAACAAAAGCTTGATGCATTTGTAGCTGGCAAAACTGTATTTTTTCTTGTGGTGCAATTAGCAAACATTTATACAAACTGAAATTGTTTTTATCCTTTGTAAAAGACACCAGAAAAGCACATAAAAGTCCCTGTGCATTGCAACATGTGTAAACACTGGCCCCAGTCCAGCAACCTTACTCTGTGTGAGCAACCCATGCTTACATGGATAGTCCAACTGATCTCAGTACTTCTAGAGTATGGGCTATTTACATAAGGCTTGTTAGGGTCTAACCCAGGGGTGTCCAATCTTTTAGATTTCCTGGGCCACATTGGAAAAAGACGAGTTGTTTTGGGCCGCACATATAGCTGATGAGGAAAAAAAATGGCACAAATTCTCTACAAATTAAGCAGATTGCCTTATTACTGCCTTATTATTTGTTTCGACAAAAAAGTAGTCATCTGTCCATTTTTCTTTGAACAATCTTCCTTCTTCTGTAATCTTTCTCTTTTTTGGTTTGGACTTCTTTTGAGATGCTGTGGAAGTCATGCTGGGATTTTAAAAAAATACATTTAAAAATTAGAAAGCAAGGGTTAATAATCAAATATATACTTACATATCCAACTAAAATCGTTTGTTATTTACAAAGGTAGGTAGCAAGAAATATAATCAATTATCACTGGTTATATTTACTGCACAAATCGCCAGAAACATATGTCAAATCGACCGCTAAAAATTGCCAAATCAGCGTTTGCACTGTGGCGTATTCATGATGCGCATAGACATCTATTTCGTGGTAAGAGTAGTGGAGTAACCAACCGCACGGGCTGCAATTTTAAATAAATAAAATTATTTGAGAATGATTTTATGAATCTCTTATTGCTAAAGAACGTGTTAAATCCAAAAATTCTTTGCTTATAAATCAATAGCATGTTAAAATTGTATTTGTAGTCGCAATTTTATAAAGTCTGTAAGTTTACGATTTTTTGTTGGGCCGCATTAGCCCCCATAGGAAATTTCAAGGATGATAGTTAATGTTAACCCAAGGGGCTTCTGAAGTTCGATACTGAGGATTTCTGAACTACCCAGAAGTGAGTGTTAGAAGAATGAATCACAATACCAAAAAAAAAGGTTACCAGAAAACACTGTCGAAAGAATGCTCCCAGCCCTGCTGTGTTTAACTGAAAATGCTACTTGATGTGCATTAGAAGACAAAATGCAATCAGGAACAGTGAGAATAAAACCTCACTGGAAGGTCTTGAAAACTTGCCAGTTTTGCAAGATAAATAGTTTCCTCTATGCCCCTGTAGTTTCTATAGCATATATAGTACATAGAAAGGTTATCTAACTGCAAATTTTTAATTAGCTATCTTGGGCAATTGCTACATTTTTAGTAGATCTCATATTTCAGTCCCCTACTACTTTGACCTGCTGAATAGCAAAGAGGGAATGATGCCTTTATTTCCTGAGTCAAATTCTGCTCTCATTTCACACCAGTAAAACACCTTATTTTAAGTAAAATGACTGAATTTATGCCAGTGTTTGTGGGAATAGATTCTGGTGCAACGATAATACCAGCTTCCATTCTGGACACATTACACGATCCGTTGTCTACAGCCAAGTACAACCAGATTTGCTCTGATCCCTCAGACAGAGACAAATACCTACAGGATCTCCATAAAACATTCTTAAAACTACAGTACCCAACTGGGGAGGTGAAGAAACAAATTTACAGACCCAGACTGGTACCCAGAAGTCACCTACTACGGGACAGACCCAACAAAGAAAACAACAGAACATCACTGGCCATCACTTACAGCCCCCAGCTAAAATCTCTCCAACACATCATTAAGGATCTACAACCTATCCTAGCAGATGATCCCTCACTTGCTCATAAGTCAATAGAAGAGCACTTCAATCTCCCAGGACACTCTGTAGCTGACTTTAAAGTTGCCATACTTCAAAAACAGACTTCAGCGAGAAACTGCAGAGCTGAAACTCATATGCAAACTTGACACAATCAGACTGGGTCTGAATAGGGACTTGGAATGGTTATCTCATTACAAGAAGTAATTGTCACTGTTCAGACATTCTTACCTTCTAATCAACGGTTGTGAATAGGCCTCATCTACCCTAACTGAATTGACTTTTTTAGCACTTGCCCTCCCCATTGTTATGTTTCCCACCCTTGCTGTATGTATATCTTCTAACTGTGGTTTCCACTTCGTGCACCTGACAAAGTGGATTGCAGCCCACCAAAGCTTATACCTGGACAAATTTGTTAGTCATTGAGGTGCTATTGTTTTTACTATCCCCATTATGCAGATGAGCCATGACTTGCCTAAAGTTGCCCACCAGTGGAAGAGCTGGGAATAGAACACCAGTGTCTTGCATCTTATGCCAGTGCTTTGTCGATGGGGCTACATAGGGATGCCTTCATTGTGCACTTGTATAAATATAGTAAAGGTGCCCTATGTTTTAATAGCACTAGATGAACAATTTCAGCATTTTGTTTGTCAGTCAGGTCACTTTCATTTTGCCCTGGTCTTTGAGAGCAGCTGTGCCTGAGAAGCTGGAACTTGGGTAGGTCTGTGAAAATGATATCAGTCTGCTCAGAGTATCTATCACACATGGGGCACATACATGTGATTCAAAGTCTAATGGCTGAGTGAGAAAAAATCAAAATTTTTGTGGCTCCAAAAACTTTCCATTATCTCTTTGCAAGCTTCACTAGAAAAGCAAATGTAAAGGAAGGTGTTATGGAAAGGCAAACTGCAGAATAAAACTTTACAGGTTTACACTCTGGATTTTGTGATGTTCCATTGTCAAAGCTGATTATGTACATGTGAAATGTCCGTTTTTGATTGGATCCATATTATTGTTCTAATGACAAAGGTGTCATATTGTTACAGCTCCAAAATACCCAAATTTTCCCATGTGCGTGAAAAAGTTTTACATAGAATTGTTCAGCTGAACTACTTCTGAAAGTGGTAAGCTCCCTTAGGGCAGGTCTACACTACCACTTAAGTCGATCTAACTTAAATCACACAGGGGTGTGAAAAAGACACTCCCTGAGCAACGCAAGTTATAGCGATCTAAGTGGTGTCCACTCCAGAGCTATGGAGAGCTTCCACCTCTTGTGGAAGTGGATTATTTATGCCAATGAGTTACAGTCATTGGAATAACTGGTACAGCTGTGCTGATGTAGTCTTTCTAGTGTAAACTTGCCCTTAATGTGTGGAATAACTCCCACAGCAGTCTCCTGTAAAATGCCTTATAAAGTAAGGCATTTTGAAGACCTCTCATGGAACCATTTGCCTCCCCTCTTGCAAAGCCCCTGCTAAAAGCTTCTGTAAGTGTGAAAGGGTGTGTTTGTCAATTTTTACGAATTTGCCAAGGTGCCAGTTTGATTTCATAGCTGAAATATAACAAACTAAATTTGCCTATTGGATAAGTGTTATAGCCAATACAGAATAGAGTCCAATTCAATAACCTTTTTGACTCAGTCCAGGGAAAGTTTAGTTTACCAATTTTAATGCTAGGTTCTTTTCAGATCACCTTTTTAGCAGTATTTCTCAAATCCGGACACTTGCTTCTTCTTACCCAACCAACAATTAATTAATATACCCAGAACTGCTTTAATAAACAATCAGTTCCTCCCCACTCAAGTGCCAACACAACCAACGTCGAAGGTGTGTACTACAATCACAAAACAGTTTTGCAAACAATTATCGCACACTAGAATTGAGACTGATCAGTTACACCAAAAATTATGTAAATTACTAAAATTTCTTATTACAGTTATACTTATTAATTTCTCAATTCTTTAGTATCTAACACATTTATTACACTTTCAGGATGCATGTAAATAGTCCTGTAAACAAGGCAGAAGTTTAGAGGAGGCAGAAGATGACAGAACAAGGAGCAATGGTCTCAAGTTGCAGTGGGGGAGGTCTAGGTTGGACATTAGGAAAAAGTTTTTCACTAGGAGGGTGGTGAAGCATTGGAATGGGTTACCTAGGGAGGTGGTGGCATCTCTATCTTTAGAGGTTTTTAAGCTGAGACTTGACAAAACCCTCACCAGGATGATTTAGCTGAGGATAGTTCTGCTTTGAGCAGGGGGTTGGACTAGATGACCTCCTGAGGTCCCTTCCAACTCTAATATTCTATGATTACCACGCAGCCTTGACCTGTAGTTGTGTTCAGGGTGTTCAAGACATACTCAGCAGGTCTGAGTAAATTCTTTGGGGCAGAAAGTATCTGTCATGTGATCTACAGGCCTCCAGAATATTTCAGATGTAATAAGAGCTGATAAGAGCTTTTTTTGTTTTCTGTTCTTTGGTGGAAGCATATCGTGACCTGGTTGATTAGTGATGATAATCTTTCCCTCTCAGAACCAGAACAGCTGAATATTACAGGGTCTTTGGCTTTCTTATTTTTAAATAGTGAAAGTGAAGGGTGTTGGCTCAGCCAGTTATGAAGGAAGTTCAAAGGATCATTCACTGATGTAAAACAGTTCCAACATGTTTTCTGAGTTACACCAGACCAAGTCAGTAGTAACTTAGAGTTACTAAGAGTTACAGTCTCTGGAGTTACTCCAAATTTACACCGATTTCACTCAAAGCAGCAGTTGCCTCTATGTGTTCAAGTTGTACTGTACAATCTATATTACCGAGCAATATGACCATAGCAATCTAGCTGAAAAACTGCTTTGTGCCACATAAATTGAATAACTGTAGGAAGTGCTCACAAGGACAGGAAAAATTTGCCATTGAACTTAATAAGAAAAGAGCTGGGAGAATTTTTTTATCTGAAACTCACTCTCCAAAAAATGCAGATTCTTGTCAGTTTCACCAAATTGTTTGTCAGAAAACAAAACCAAACAGAAAAAAAATCCTAAAACAAATTTAAAAACAAACAATCAAAAAAAGAAAACAAAAAACAAACAAAAAAACACCTAGCACCTTCAAAACAAAATGTGCAAATATTGTTTTTTCAAAATGACTTCTAATTTAGAAATTTACTTGAATTTTATTTTAAAATAATAATAAAAATTAGAAATCTAAATGAAACATTTTGTTTGACCTGAAACATTTTTTTTTACTTTGTGGAACTGGCCCAAACTGAAAAATCAGTTATTCACACAGCTGTAATTGCAAATTTTTTGTAGAAAACAGCTATACGTTTGCAACTTGCAGTGCTAATGCTGGGTAGAGCTTGAATACCTTTTGTTAATTAGGGTGAAGGAAGTCAGCAAGATTGGGCTATATGAGGAAGGGTAAAGAAATAATTGAGCTTGAGAATAAAGAAGTAAATAGTCCGGCTTCCTTTTTCAATAATGAGAATATGCAGATAGAGAGCCCATGAATGCTTTGTAAATTTAGAAGAATATGATGTAATGGACAAGTATGCACTGATGTTTCAAATCTCAGCAGGATTCTCCTAACTGCTGTGTTAAATTTTCGAAATCAGCATGGTCCTGAAAAAAGTTCTTAAAATTACTTCAGAAAAAATTCAATCAAACCAATTCCATTGGAGAATATAGTTCTGTCAAAATCTTTGTAAAAGTGTGTTACTTACACCAAAATTTTATTTTTGAGGAAAATAAAGGGAGGGAAGTCAAATATTCTAAGAATGAGAAATTTAGATTTCTCATTAAAATGACTTTTTATTTTGTATTCTACTTTATATCAGTTGAACCTCAGAGTTATGAACATCTTGGGAATGGCGGTTGTTCGTAACTGTGAAATATTCGTAACTCTGAACAAAACATTATAGTTGTTCTTTCAAAAGTTCACAACTGAACATTAACTTAATACAGCTTTGAACCATTACTATGCAGAAGAAAAGTGCTGCTTTCCCTTTATTTTTTTAAATAGTTTATGTTTACCACAGTATTGTACAGTATTTCTTTTTTTCTCTCTCTGTGGCTGCCTGATTGCATACTTCTGACTCCAAATGAGGTGTGTGGTTGACTGGTCAGTTCGTAACTCTGTTGTTTGTAACTCTGAGGTTCTCCTGTAAAATAAAAAAGGAAATATCAAAATATTTTGCTCTTATTGAAACAAAACATTTCAACCCATTTTTTTTTTGAATTGTTGTTGGCAGAGAATTTCAGTTTCAGTTTCATTTCTAGTAGGAACTAACATAGACTTCAAGATCTTGAAATCCTCTGAAAAACAGAATTTCTGCTCTCTGTGCAGCTCTGATTTAAACCCCTTTGTTCTTTCATCTGTGTAGAAGGGCACCTCGGCCTGCCCCCAGACTGGGAGCCGAGGGAAGGACACAAGCAGTAGACCAGCAGGGCAAGGCACCCAGTAAATCTGCCCGGCAACAAGCCGGGATTGGGCCAGCACGCCGGGCCGCCTGTCAACCCCGCAGGCCAGGCCGGATAGGCCCGCCGGGAACAGCCAATCCGGCCCCGGGAGGCGGGACTTCCCCAGGAAGGGGAAGGATAAAAGCTTGGCCCCAGGGCTCAGTAAGAGGGAGGCAGCAGTGGGAAGCAGACCTGCTGCCCTGGGCTCCGGCCGGGGAAGAGAAGGTCTGCCGCCCCAGGCCGAAGCCCCGCCGGCCCCGGGACACATACTGGGAGTGGGTAGGCCCTCCGGCCGCTGGGACTGGCCGACGGGCCCTAAAGGGTGGCCGCCCCTCCCTGCAACCCCAGCCGGGCCTGAGGAACCAGACCCGTCCTGGTGGGTCAGACCGCCCGAGGCCGGGCCAGACCTTGAGGAGCTGCTCGAGGAGTTGCCGGCTGCTGCTCCCCCGGAAGCTGGACCGGACCTCGAGGAGCTGCCAGAGGCCAGGTTCCCCAGCGAGCACGTAGACCTAGAGGAGCTTCCGGATGCTGAGGACTTGCCCCCGCTGCCGCCTCCGGATGCCGACGGATGGTGAGCCAGCCGTGGGTCGCGCACCCCGCCCCCGGGTGGCTCGGGGTCAGCTCCTGGGAGGCCGGGGAGGAAGTGGCCCAGGGGCAGCCAGGTCTACTGACCAGAGAAGGGGCACAGGCCCCGCGGCGTGTTGCGGCCGGATCCCCGCCGCACCAGTGGTACTGACGGTGCCACTGGTAGGGCCCTGGGCTGGGACGCAGTGGAGACGGGTGGGCCTGCGTCCCCCTCCCCCCTCCTATACCCGCACTTGCCCCAGCGAGTGAGAGAGAGGGAGAGTCCTAAACCGCCGGCCAGTCGGCTAGGAGACGCCCGTCTCAGCCTGCCCTGCTGCCCCGGGAGCAGGCCACATAGACTGCTTGTTAGCCTGCCCTGCTGCCGAGGGAGCAGGCCACATAGACTGTCTGCTCGCCTGCCCTGCTGCCCAGGGAGCAGGCTCCTAGACTGGTTGCTTGCCTGCCCTGCTGCCCAGGGAGCAGGCTTCTGGACTGTTTTGCTTGCCTGCCCGTGCCCAAGGGACCGGGCGCCTGAACTGCATTGCTGCCTGCCGGCCCCTGCCCAAGGGACCGGGCCCTTCAACTGATTGTCGCTCGCCCGCCCTGCCAGAGGGCCGGGGCGAAGGACTGCTTTGCTCGCCCGCCCTGCCAGAGGGCCGGGGCGAAGGACTGCTTTGCTCGCCCGCCCTGCCAGAGGGCCGGGCCTGGGGACAGACCAGTCACTAATTTCCCCTTATATTGAGGAAGCGTCCAGGACCTTCCCCAGCGGTTGGGCCCACCGGACGGGCCGCCGCAACTGGGCGGCACAACCGCCGTCCAACAATCTGGAAAAAAACAGTGCACATTTCTGTTATTATTCCAGGACCTCAATCCTTCTTTTGTTGAAGAAACTGCCAAAATCCCATTAGCTTTATTGATTCAGGGCTGGGCCTTAAATTCCCAGCTTCAACCCTCAAATTTCTGATCTTTGGGTCATGCTGTGTACTGGTCCTGTGCGTGACTCCCATAGGTAACCTGTGCAGAACCCTTCCAGGATAAGTCTTAAAGCTGGGAGCAACTCAGAAAGGAAGCAACTCGTGAAATGGGGAAAAAGCATTACAGCACAGGTTTTCAAAGGAGAAGAAAAGCAGTTAGTCAGGGTTAGCATGTGCTCCTGTCTGATTACTCAGTATCTCCAACTCCCATGGACTTAGCTCCTGCTCTGAGTACTCACACACTGACCAAACAGCAAGGTAAAGCCCCAGGTGAATAACAGTGGTAGCAGACCTAGGAGACAAGAGATGAGTGGAAAACAACTCTTGCAATATTAATGATTGGTTTCCTAGTCAGAATTTGGGATTTAACTCTGGGAAGAGGGAGGTTTAAAAAAAGCCCAACCCAAAGCGTGTTCCTCTTCAGCTGGGTTAATTTTAGATGTTCAGTGGTGCCGTTTAATAATTCACTCACTTGAACTTGGATCACAACATAAATAAAGGCAAACGACACCACGTAAAAAGCTTGTGTTGTGGCCCACCACTATCCCCTTATGACTCTCGCATGGGTTACAAGACACCTCGCTGCATCATCTCTTTAGTGAGAGTTCGCCAGCACCACCAGTCTCTGGCAACGCAAGCTGTGACTGCAGGCCCTGTGCTCTTTTACAGGTTAACAACAAGCACTTTCCAATTCTTAAGTCTGACAGGCACCGTCCGGAGTGCCCAGCCCCTGATGTACTGGGCACCCGCAGAACTCGTAGATCCTCTGTTCCCAAAGGAACAGCACCTCACAGCTTACCAGTTACATCACAGAACACAGCACCACTTAACATGCAGCACTTAGATTTCTTTGTAAACACTGTTGGTGTGACACTGTCTAAAATCGGAGCGACCATTTATATTATTATTAATACCAATGTGACAAAGTTGCAATGATTCTTGCCAGATATGCCATGTAAGATATCGCTGGACAAGTTAAAATTTGCTAGGTATGATGATCGTGATATATCTGTATCTAAAAATTGTGCTGTGCTACTGGGTGATACCTCCAGGCAGATTAGCGTAGCTCTATCCAGCTTTGAGGGCCCATGCATGGCAATCAGCTATACAATGCACCCAGAAAGAGAAGCCAGGGACTAAGCCTATGAATCTGTAGGCTATGTAGGGACATGCCTGTGGATAGGGACTCCAAGAGCTTTTCACTGCCCATGTGCTGTGAGCTTGTGTTTGAAACTCAGGATGTACATGGTAGAGAATATAAAAGGCAGCTGCAACATCTCCATTTTATTTTCATTCCTGCTTCTTATCTCTGGATCAACTTCCCTACACCAAAAGTTTTGAAACAAAGGACAGAAAGATCCATCCAGGTACTGGATGTACACCAGAGGAACAACAAGCCAGCAATCCCCACCAATACTGCTAAGAACCTGATATATGGACTTTAAAGTCCTATGTCTGTATCTGATTGCTTTGATCATTTATCATCTCTCTTCTTGTTTGTTTCTTTTATAATAAACTTTTATTTTAGATACTAAAGGATTGGCTGGCAAGTGGTATTTTGGGTAAGATCCAAACCAATATTGATCTGGTACCGTGACTGACCTTTTGGAGATCAGAAGAATATTTTGGTAAAGTGAATAGAGTGTTTAAATAACTTCTCACTTTACAGGACCTAGTTGCTGATGGGGAGCTAGAGATTGAAATGCAATAAAGGGGCTGTGTAACATCTTATTTTTAGCTTCTTGATAACCAGTGTGGGGAATCAGGAGCACTGTTTGTGACTGGTTAGTGAATCTAACTTCAGTTTTAGCCACCAGTTTGGGGAGAATCTGCTCTCCTTTTTGCAGCCGGTTACATATAAAGTAAATCATAATGTGCATTCATTTCGAGTCCAAATTTATCTAAGATAAAGATACTGTGTGTTTTCTGGAGAAAATCAACATATTAGTGATAAAATGTTTGAAATAAAGAACATTTTCAGTGGTTGGGGCAAGGAAGTATGTTATGGAGAAATGCCAAAATCAGGGGAAATAAAAAATGACTGAACAATGATCAGAGAAGTGTCAAAGATTTTAATAGAAACAGGCATGTACTCCTTTTAGGACAGTTTTAGAAAGCAACCATGATGGGGATGAAGAATTGGCTAGAACCATGTCTGTACTATTGAACAGTTGTTAGGTATATTTTTAATTATTAACATTAATAGACTAATTTTCTGCCAGTGCTAAGGTTTCAATCATCAAAGCTACGTGCACAAACACTTCTTTGTACATTGTCTTTAATGTTTCAGAGCTGTTTTTTTAATTATCATCTGCAGCCCAGGAAGCCATTAGAGTTAGCACGGGAAGTTCAGTTGTCTCATTGTATCGTGCATGTTATTAAACAGACAAAGGATTCCACTTTTGCTTTGTGTTGGGATGGATATTTTTAATAACAGGAGAAGAATCATTTGTCTGACTAATAATAATTGACATTTAATTGTGAAGTGTTCCATATTAAAGAGGAAGGATGGGGTAGTCCAGCAGTTAAGCCTTGAGTCTGGGACTTAGGAAAGGTTGGTTCAATTCCCTGTCCTGCCACAGACTTCCTGTTTAGCTTTGGGCAGGTCACTTAATCTCACTGGGTTTCAGTTCTCCATCTGTAACAGGGATCGTTGTACTTTCTTACTTCACCAGGGTGTTGCGAGGATACATACATTAAATGTTGTGAGATGCTTAGATATGGGGGAGTGGGGCGAGCATATAAATACCTTAGATAAACAATCCTCAAGTCCCAAAGCACTCAACATTTACAGACTGATGATGAAAAATGGGCTAGATTCAAACTTTTGCCCTCAGAGGGACCATTGTGGCAGCCTGATTCCCATGGGGAAATTCTGGCAGAATTAAGCTGGATTCTGCCTCTAGACTATGTGAGGGCGTGATGGGGCACCCTTGGAGATTGTACTGTGGCTCTTCCGATTTGCACCTCGGTAGGAGAGCGCAGAGAAAGAGCATTACTTATTATTATGCATTGTTTGTATTACCATGGTGCTGAGAGTCCATGGCACCCCTTTGCTGCCCGAACACATGGAGACCATTTCTGTCTAACTAGACGAGACATAGGGTGGGAGAGGAAACACGGAGGGAAAGTGACTTCATCAAAGTCATGCAGAATCAGAAATGGAATTCAGGTCTCTTGCATCTGAGTCTTGTGCCTTATCCATGGCCCTGCCCTCATCTCTATCTCATCCTCCCTTTCCGGTGTCCCATGGAGGCACTCCCAGGGAGCATGGCCTGTATTATCCAACCACTTTATAGCTGACCCCAGCGCTATTCAAAACATTGCACCTGTAGAGCATCCAGCTGCTATGGTTTTATGTAACCAGGGAAACAGAATGTAAATGGAAACCACTCCTAACTGAAGCTTCAGGAGGATTTGATTGGGCACAATTTAATTACCCAAATTGTTATGCAAGTACAGCACCGAGGCTGATGTCCCTACTCCTCTGAAAGGTGCTTTCAGGTTTTCAGTGTCTACAGTGTGGTCGGGACCTCAGTTTTACAGACCCCTGGCATTTTGGGGTATCAGTTCAGTATTGACTCAGAGGGAGGAACTCCTCCTTCTCAATCACCAACATCACTGGGTTAAAGATTATTCTGAGATTAGCCAAAGCAAAGGGGTCACATTCATCCCTTGTGTATCACCATTGAGCCAGGAAGGCACAAGTATTGTCTCCCTTCCTGTTAATGATGTCTATTTCTTGTATAAGTCTTTTCATCTGTAGATCTCATTGTGCTCCACGATGTTTTAATATATTCATCCTCATGATACCCCATTTTACAGATGGGAACCTGAAGCACAGAGAGGTGAAATGACTTGCCCAAAGTCACACAGAAAGTACATGGCAATAGAGCATGGAACTGAATGCAGATCTCCTATGTCCTAGCCCAGAAACCTAACCACGGGCCCACTTTGCTGTTCAGTAGCCATCCAAAATATGGCTAGGAAGTACAGGTCTTGCTTCCTACTACTGCCCACATAGACATAATTGCCTTAAAGAAATTGTGCAGGGGTGGGATAATAATAGAGATGTGGGGGGGTTCATAGGCTAGCCCTATCTCACACTAGCTAGCAGAGCTGGCTGGGTCTGGGTGGGTGGCAGTGTCCAATGATAGCATTTATACTGCTGCAGCAGCCTCTGTCCAGGAGTAACACAAGAAGAACTCTGGTGGATTCAGTCCTTTTCCTCTGAGAGCAAAAGGCAGAGATGTAGCCCATCTGAGTGGATCAGATTCAGCATAGCTATGAAAATTTGGCCCACTTTATAAAAAAGATGGCTTTCACAGGCAGATTTTGATAACTAATTTTGGAAAGGACAGGCTTGAAAATCAATAGCTAATACACAGTTCTCCCAGAAACTGAGTTGCTGCAATAGGTTATCATAGACATCTGTAATAGTTTCAGTTTAGAAATTGCTGATGGTTTGATGGCAGTCTCTTGTCGTTTGGGTCTTTTTGTAGTCTATTAACTCATCTCTGTTTTAGGGTAATAAAAATTCTAGTAGTCACATAGTCACTTCCTTGGTCTTTATTTGTTTTCTTTCTATCCTAGCCTGTGATTTGTTAAATAGCCTTTCTATGGCCAGTCTTTGAAGGATGGCTTTAAATAAACAGATTTGCACAATGGAAATATTACTTCTTATTCTATGGCTTTCCAGTAAATCATACAGCCTCTGGCCTTTGTCAATAGAATGCTTTCCTACTGTTTTTATGCTTCCATATAATTTAGAGTAACCTTGTAAAGTTACCTTGAAAATTTACCAGCTAAGACACTGCCTGCTCACACACCTTTAGCATGGTGGTGATGGCGATGATTGTACTTTACAATATTTTATTTACCCACCAAAAATAATTATCGTATGCAAGTGTCGTTTATGAGATTGTTTAAGAAGTGTGTTTGAGTTTTCACCTTGTTAGTTTCATACCCTTGTTGGCTGAGCAAAGTGGAGCCCTTTACTCAACTTGATGTCCTTTTTCTATTTGCCTACCTGTGTATAACAAAGTAACTCTCGAAAACCACATCTGACCAATTGCAAAATTTCAGGGAATGTTCTAGGTGTAAATAGACCTACATAAGCAGCGAAGTGTGTGAGACTGTCCAGTTTTAATTCAGTGAAGGTATCTTCCTAGAGCATTTTGGTGTATCTTAAAAGTTTGAAATAAAAGATATTTGGATAGTGTGGTATAGCAAGAGCAGAGGACAGTAGGAAATTTCTAGAAGGGCTCTATGTAAGTGTCAGAATGATCTGGGCTTTATTCCCTATAGACTAGCCAGAGTCAGTACAGGGTAATTAGAGTCAGCTGACACCAATTAAGGCCCCACCCAGGTGCCTATAAAAACCCTCTACTCCTGAGAGACAGTGTGGAGTTGAAGGAGTAGGTGTGTGGTGAGCAGAGGAGTGTGTGAAGTGGTGGAGGAGAACAGAACGGAGTGTGGAGTCGTGAAGGAGAACAGAGTGTGTGTGGGAGAGAGGTGGAGTCCTGAAGAAGGTACTGGGCTCAAGAAGCTAGAAAGACAGAGGGGGGAGAGTAACCCAGGGGAAAAGCCTGCAGCTGCCAGTAAGGTGCCAGCAGCACATAACTGCTACTCATAGGGCCCCTGGGCTGGGACCTGGAGGAGTGGGCGGGATCAGCACCCTACCTCCCTCCCTGGGAAGATGGGGTAACCAGCGACACCCTGGCCCACTATGAGAGACAAAAACGCGAGATCCCCTAGGGAGAAGCCAGCCATTTGCCACACGTGGTGTCAGCAGTGGGATTGATCGCACAGTGGACTTAAACCAGGGTGGTTTTAGCACACCCCACCCCCAAGATGGAGGAGGTGGTAAAAGCCCTGGTGCAAGCCACAGCCGCCCAGCAGGAGGCTACCCGAGTCCAGGTGGCTGCCCAGCAGGAGGCCGTAAGGCTACAGCAGGAGACTAACTGCCTGCTGATGAGCCAGGCTGCCCAGGACCGCACCCTACTCCAGGTGGTAGTAGGCCAGTTGAAAGTCCTGGTAGGGCAAGGTGGCAGCCATGGTGGGGCGCAGATCATCCATGCCGGCAACTGGCTGCAGAAGTTGACGCCGGAGGATGATATAGAGGCATACCTCCTGGCCTTTGAAAGAACAGCCTTGAGGGAAGCCTGGCCCCGAGAACAGTGGGCCAGCATTTTCGCCCCTTTCCTAGGAGGAGAGGCCCGGAAGGCCTATTATGATATGGTGGTAGAAGCTGCTGCAGACTATCCCCAGCTAAAGGCGGAAATCCTAGCCAGATCTGGAGTGACGGTAGCCGTGCGAGCCCAGAGTTTCCTTGAGTGGCGGTACAGCGAGAGTAAAGCACCACAGTCACAGTTATTTGATCTGATCCATCTGACCCGGAAGTGGCTGCGCCCTGAGGTCCTCAGCTCTGAGAAGATGTTGGAACTCCTGGTGATGGACCGGTATATGAGGGGGCTACCGTCAGACCTCCATGCCTGGGTTGGTCAGAATGACCCCTCCACCTATGACGAGTTGGTCGCCCTGGTTGAGAGACAGCTGGCAGCCCATAAGCTGGCCCCAACCCTCCAAGACAAGACATGGCGGGCACGGAAGCCAGTCCCCAAACCCAGTTCCTGGATTGCGGGGGGACCCTGGAAACTGGGAACCAAGCACAAGGGTGCTGAGGAGCGGCCTGACACCAGGAAAGGGCCGGGGAACTCAGGGAGCAAGGACATGGGGGGGCGACCAGATAGCCCAAGGCAGAAGGGGGTTATTCATACACTGCTATGAATGTGGGGAACTGGGACATATAGCAGCCCAGTGCCCCAACAGGGAGGAGCCCATGCAGTGCAATCCAGGGGATTATTGGGAGTGCTGTGGTCTCCTTGGTTTGGTAGGGGTTGTAACAGCCGCCCGTGGATATACAAGGCCAGTAAAAATGAACGGCATCAATACCATGGCCCTAGTAGATTCAGGGAGTGCAGTGACACTGGTCTCTGGGAAACTGATAGGGCGAGACCAGCTAACCCGGGCCAAATGCACAGGGGTGACCTGTGCACATGGGACTGTAAATCTGTACCCCTCAATCCCAGTACAGAATGAGATCCAGGGGAATACCACAGGGGTGATGGCAGGGGTGGTCCTAAGGTTTCCCTACCCAGTATTGATTGGTAGGGATTTTCCAGGGTTTGAGAACCTACTCCCACCCATGGAGTATGGGCTGGGCAGCAAACCCCAGGTGAAGACCGAGGCACAGGTAACCAGCCCTGCCCCTGTGTTTTTGGAATTCGCCCAAGATCTATTCTCACCCCCTGGAAGACCCCGGAAATCCCGGAAGGAAAGTAGGGCAGATAAAAGGTTAGGAACCTAGGTACTAGCTGGGAACCAGAAAGCTGCCCTGGTGGGTAGACGAACCCGTTTGGGAGGCCAGGAGACCAGTAGTGAAGACCCAGGGGCAGTACCCAGCAATAGTAGGTGCGACCCCGGAGATGAAAATGAGGTTGGGCCCATAGATGTAGGCCAGCTAGGTCCCCTATGGGGAAATTTTGGACAGGACCCATTATACACGAACGTGAGGAAGGAGGTGGTAGAGATTGATGGTGTTCCCGTGGAAGGAAAGACTAAGGGCCCAGGGCCCTATTACATCTTGAAACGGGACATGCTATACCGTGTGACCCCAATACAGGGGGAGGAAATAGAGCAACTCTTGGTGCCACGGAAGCACATAAAGGCAGTTCTCGAACTGGTCCATAGTCATTTGTTTGGGGCACACCTAGGGGCAGATAAGACTCTGGACCGAATTCTGAGAAGGTTCTACTGGCCAGGAATACAGGCAGAGCTCCAGCGATACTGCCTCTCCTGCCCGGAGTGCCAATTGCACAGCCCCCAGCCTCACTTGCGAGCCCCGTGAGTGCCCCTGCCCATTATTGAAGTTCCCTTTGAAAGGATCGTCATGGATCTGGTGGGGCCACTAGAATGATCAGCACATGGTCATCGAAGTGTGCTAGTCATTGTGGCTATGCCACCTGGTACCCCAAAGCCATTCCCCTAAGAAACCCCACATCCAAGGCAATTGTGAAGGAACTGCTCCAGGTCTTTGCTAGAGTGGGCATCCCTAAGGAAATCCTGACAGACCAAGGGACCCCCTTCATGTCCAAATTAATGAAGGATCTATGTACCCTGCTCCGCATCCAGGCCCTGAGGACCTCAGTGTATCATCCACAAATGGATGGTCTGGTTGAGAGGTTTAATCGTACCCTCAAGAGTATGATACGGAAGGTAGTGGCGCAGGATGGAAAGGATTGGGACGCCTTACTACCATACTTGATGTTCGCGATACGGGAGGTCCCCCAGGCGTCCACTGGATTCTCCCCCTTCGAATTATTTTACAGTCACCAGCCCCGGGGTATCTTAGATATTGCAAAAGAGGACTGGTAGGAACAGCCCAACTCAGGAAGAAAGGTTATTTAGCATGTGGCCCAGATGCAAGAACGGATAGCCCAGGTGACCCCCATAGTGCGAGAACACCTGGAGAAAGCCCAGGAGGCTCAGCAGACCTACTACAACCAACGGGCAAAGGCACGGAGGTTTCAGCCAGGAGAGTGGGTAATGGTGCTAGTGCCAATAGCAGAAAGTAAGCTCCTGGCCAGTTGGCAAGGCCCGTATGAGGTTGTGGAAGCTGTTGGTGATGTGAACTACAAAGTGAGGCAACCAGACCGGCGAAAACCGGTGCAACTATATCACGTTAACCTGCTGAAATCCTGGCAAGACCGAGAAGTGTACCTGATTGCCCGAAAAACACCCCCCCAGACAGACATCCCACAAGAGGAGGTGAGAATATCCCCCAAGCTGACCTCAGAGCAAAGGACAGAAGTTATTGACATGATACAGAGAAACCAGAACGTGTTTTCCAAGCAGCCCGGTCGTACCACGGTAGTCCACCACAACATCATCACCAACGCTGGGACGCGAGTAACAATAAAACCCTACCGGATACCAAAGGCCAAGAGGGACGATATTAGGACCGAAGTACGTCGAATGTTGGAACTCGGGGTTATTGAAGAGTCCCATAGCCAGTGGTCCAGCCCCATTGTTCTAGTCCCAAAGCCTGATGGTACCCTGCGGTTCTGTAACAACTTCAGGAAGTTAAATGAGGTATCTAAATTTGATGCTTACCCGATCCCGCGTATCGACAAGCTAGTGGACCGGTTGGACAAGGCTTGATACCTGACCACCCTGGACCTGACCAAGGGCTACTGGCAAATGCCCTTAGCTGAAGATACCAAGGAAAAGACTGCCTTCTCCACACCCCATGGCCTATTTCAGTATACCGTCCTTCCCTTTGGACTCTCTGGGTCCCCTGCAACATTCCAAAGGCTAATGCACCACCTACTGAGACCCCACACCAGGTATGCAGCTGCCTACCTCAACGACGTGATCATCTATAGCCCTGACTGGGAAACGCACCTGGGGAAAGTAGAGGCAGTGCTCAACACCTTCCGGAAAGCTGGCCTCACTGCAAACCCTTCAAAGTGTGCAATACGACTAGCCGAGGCCAAATACCTGGGATATGTGGTAGGGAGAGGTCTAGTAAAGCCCCAGTGGGACAAGGTAGAGGCCATACAGGCCTGGCCCAGACCAGTCCACAAGAAACAGGTCAGGGCATTTTTAGGGATCGTGGGGTATTACAGGAGATTCATCCCCCACTTTGCCACTAGAGCAGGGCTCATGACCAACCTCATAAAAGCCTGGTGCCCGGCTATAGTGGTGGACTGAGATGGCTGAGAAAGCATTCATGGATTTAAGGACAGCTCTTTGTAGCCACCCAGTGCTTATAGCCCTGGATTTTGAGAAGGAGTTCATCTTCCAAACGGATGCTTTGGAGACAAGGCTAGGTACTGTCCTGGCACAGATAATAGATGGCGAGGAGCAGGAAACTCCTAGAGAGCTGAGGTATGCGGTGGTTGAAAAAGAGTGCCTGGCAGTGAAATGGGCCATGGAAACCCTCAGATGCTATCTACTGGGGAGGAAATTCACCCTGGTGACAGACCACGCCCCGCTCCAATGGATGCACACTAACAAGGAGAAGAATGCCAAAGTGACCCGATAGTTCCTCTCCCTACAGTCTTTTCACTTCCGGGTGCAGCATAGGGCCGGAAGCCAACATGGCAACGCTGATGCCCTGTCGCGCCAGCACTGCCTCACGTCACAAGTAGCCCAACCCTGTGGTGTTGAGGGGGGTTGGAGGGGATGTGTGGTATAGCAAGGGCAGAGGGCAATAGGAAAGTTCTAGAAGGGCGCTATGTAAGTGTGAGAATGATCCGGGCTTTATTCCCTATAGACTAGCCAGAGTCAGTACAGGGTAATTAGAGTCAGCTGACACCAATTAAGGCCCCACCCAGGTGCCTATAAAAACCCTCTACTCCTGAGAGACAGTGTGGAGTTGAAGGAGTAGGTGTGTGGTGAGCAGAGGAGTGTGTGAAATGGTGGAGGAGAACAGAACGGAGTACGGTGGTGTGTGGAGTTATGAAGGTGAACAGAGGGGAGTACAGCAGTGTGGGGGAGAGAGGTGGAGTCCTGAGGAAGGTACTGGGCTCAAGAATTGAGAAAGACAGAGGGGGGAGAGTAGCCCAGGGGAAAAGCCTGCAGCTGCCAGTAAGGTGCCAGCAGCACATTGCTGCTACTCATAACCCCTGGGCTGGGATCTGGAGGAGTGGGCGGGCCCAGGTTCCTACCCCCCCTCCCTGGGAAAATGGGGTAACCAGTGACACCCTGGCCCACTACGAGAGGCAAAAGAGCGAGACCCACTAGGGAGAAGCCAGCCGTTTGCCACAATAGTTTGTTTTTGTCACAAAATGTACAATCATATTCCTTTTTTGTTTTGATTTGGTTTTTTTTCCATTTTTAACCATCCTTTTTTGAGGAAAGTGGATGTGAAAGCAATGTGTTGACTAGACTTACTAGATCTCAGTCAATATGCTACCCCCTTCTCCTTCTTCTTTTGACTGACCCTCCTTGGCTGGTGATTGGAAAACTGGGCTTTGGAGGGTTGTGTTGTGACATGAAGATGTAACATTGGGTCAATAAATGAAAGAAAATGGAATATCTTCACAAGCTCCTCCCTACAAAATGTCAACAAAATTCAACAGTCACTAATTTTTGAGTGCCTGAACTGAGGCATCTTAAAGAGGCCTGGTTTTCAGATGTTGGGGTTTCATTAAAATGTGGTCCTTTTTAAGCTGTATTGTTGGGCACCCAAAATCACTAGTCACTTTTAAAGAGCTTGGCCTTCGTCTAATCTTCTTGGGTTTTTAATTAATTTTACAGTTTTTTCATATCTTAAAAACCTTTTCTGTGTGATAGTTGATTAATTCTTATCAGTTTGTAGCTTTGAAGCTTTTCTTTGTTTCGGAATTTGCAACAATGGGTTTGATTTTATTATGAATGGCAACTCGCCAGGAATTGACACTAGAAATGATATAAAGACAACTTGAAGAAAAGCATTATGTTAATTTCCCAAAAGTTATTAATGTCTGCAGATGTTTACCTTGTAAAACCCTGTATCAGTTTTTTTTATGAAATGTTTAATATATATGTGCTAGAGATGATCAAAAATCAGAATTTCCATCCCATGGGGAATTCTGATTATGATGGAAGTGGAATTACTATGTAATACTCTAAGAATACTGATATGCAACCTAGTTATTGAGAGAATCTGGATAATTTTTATTAGGGGTAGTGGAAGGTTATACACCTCTAATCCTTGAATTCAGTAGAGACTGTGGAAGGAAGGAAGGCAACAGAATAGCTCCCCAGATAAGAAAATCCCAGAACACACTTGAAAGACAGTGCGGGAAACTATTGACTTTGAGGATCCTAAAAGTCTATTTCCATTGAAGATTGAAGCCTTGCCAGGCTTTGAGCCTGGAGATCAAAAGGATATTAAACCGTAAAAACCCTCTGAGGAGAGGTGGGAGAGTTGTCACTTGTCAGGGGCTGTCAAGGGAGACAAGTTGATGCACAGGATGGGAGGTGGGGAGAGCTCTGTGGAGGAGTCTGTAGGAAGTTACGCCTACACGGTCCCAGTGTGGAAGATTGTTAGACACCTGGTAAGCTAGACATGCATACTATCTGCTTATTATCTGAGAACTGTTTTCTCAGGAATGCTTTAGTTCTGTTCAATAATATTTTACTGTATGCAGGACCAGATTTACACCTTATCCATCCCTAGATCACAGGGAGGTGATCTCCCCCTCTCACCTGCTTGCAGCTGACCTTTTTGTTTTCTGAGTGGGGGTCCTGGAGCAGAAGTAATAGGGGAAAGAGGGACTGGATGGGCCAGCTATGTGCGGGGTGGTGGGAGTGGAGAGACTCATAAACTATGTCTACACTTGTTGTGAAATTTTCATCCATGGGAGAGACGCAAGCTATGTAGAGTAGCTTGCATATCTCCCATCGACTTTCTAACTTCTACTGACCACGGTGTCTTCAGTTCACTGTGCTGACAGGAAATGCCCTCCCGTCAACACAGCGTTACTCTTTTTGGTGGAGGTGGATTAGTAGCATTGATTTCCGGGTCAATTGAATGGGTCTCCACTTGCACTCAATCGATCCGGATAATCTTATGGGGGTGAATTTGCCCCTTGCAGTGTAGACAGACTTTAAGATCAGAAGGGACCATTATGATAATCTAATCTGACCTCCTGCACAATGCCACAGAATCTCACCCACCCACTCCTGTAATAGACCTCTAACCTATGACCGAGTTATTGAAGTCCGCAAATCATAGTTTAAAGACTTCAAGGTACAGAGAATCCATCAGAGAATCTACCAGCAAGTGAACCCTGCTCCATGCTGCAGAGGAAGGCGAAAACCCCCCAAAGCCCCTGCCCTGGGGGAAAATTCCTTCCTGACCTAAATATGGTGATAAGATAAACCCTGATCATGTGGGCAAGACTCATCAGCCATATTCCCTGGAAAGAATTATCTGTAGTAACTCAGAACCCACCCCATTTAACATCCCATCACAAGCTCTGAGGCATATTTACTGCTATTAGTCAAAGATCAGTTAATTGCAAAATTAAGCTGTCCCATCATACCATCTCCTCCATAAAATTATCAAGCTCAGTCTTAAAACCAGCTAGGTTTTTTGCCCCCAGTGCTCCCCTTGAAGGGCTGTTCCAGGACTTCACTCCTCTGATGGTTAGAAACCTACATCTAATTTCACCTCTAAACTTATTGATGGCCAGTTTATATTCATTTGTTCTTTTGTCCACATTGAATACAATAATTACTTAAATAATTCCTCTCCCTCCCTGGTATTTATCCCTCTGATGTACTTATAGAGAGCAATCATATCTCCCCCATAGCCTTCTTTTGGTTAGGCTAAACAAGCCAAGCTCTTTGAGTCTCTTCTCATAAGGCAGGTTTTCCATTCCATGGTTCATCCTAGTAGCCCTTCCCTGCATTTGTTCCAGTTTGAATTAATCTTTCTTAAATATAGAAGACCAGAACTGCACACAGTATTCCAGATGAGGTCTCACCACTGCCTTATATAATGGTACTAACACCTCCCTATCTCTACTGGAAATACTTTGCTTCATGCATCCTAGGACTGTATTAGCTTTTTTTCACAGCCACATCACATTGGCGGCTCATAGTCATCCTGTGATCAACCAATACACCCAGGTCCTTCTCCTCCTCTGTCATTTCCAACTGACAAAATACATAGAGTAAAGATATTGTGCAGTATTCTTTGCAGATTTAAGGTCTTTATATATATATACATAGGCCTTGCATGAACAATGCAAGAAAACAGAAGTGAGGAAACAGATGTTGACCATGGACATGCATAAATTCACAAGTGGCCTTGTAAATAACATATAGGTAGTGGATAAAGAAATAGTAAGAAGAATATGTGATAAGCTTGTAGTTGCAGCTTTATTTACTAGCATATTTTGCAGCTCAGTTTAGGTTCTGTACAGGGATTGGTTACAAAAATGAGTAAGCCAATTATCAAGTGTGATACAATTTTAAATTGTAATGTGCATGTGTTAATCTATGTATACAATCTGATTTATTATGATGTGCTTTTGGATCTGTGGTAAGCCCCTATACCACCTCCCCACACACATTGCGTTTGAGCTTGATCAACTCAGCATAGTGTTGCTGTATGCCAATAAAAATAATCCTCAGTGATAAGTTTGGATTCGAGTTAATTTCTTGGGAACCATGTCAGAACGGTCTCGGAGAAAAGTCCCAACACTGTGGTTTGAGTAATGCAACCACTTTGACCAGTCTCCACAGTCTGGCTGTCTGTATGCAAGAGTTAAAGAAGTCAAGCAACCACGTTTGTGGTCTTGTCCCAAATTGCAGTAATAATTCATTTAATATACCATTGATTCCACATTGCAGGGATTCCATATCTATCGTCAGCTCCTCATTGTTGAGCTACTTGCTGTGACTTTGCAGTGTCTGCGGAGTGAGCGAAGATACTGCTTGACTTGTTTTGTTCTGCACTTTACTTTGTGGGCTGGTTTATCCTTTAGGATGAGTTGGGTGGAACAGCGCCAATAGTGGAAGGGCAGCTGACTGATGACCAAGTCATTTTTTGCCCAGGATGCTAATGATGTGGCCAATTTGATAACTTAATTCAGCACATTAAAGATGGTTTTGAAACTGCAAAATTATAGGGGCTGTGTTTGTTGATCTGTTGGCTGCTTATGACACAACGAACCACTATGCACTTCCATTGAAATTGGCAAGAATTTTGAGAAATAGCAAGACAGTCCAACTCATCTCCTCCCTGCTCGAGAATCCTCATTTCTTTGTTGAAATGGATGGTCAGAAAAGTCGATGGCATACAGTGGAATTGACTGCCCCAAGCTTCAGTGCTATCACCCCTGCTGTTTAACATCTACATAAGTGACAACCAGAATTTTCCGGCAGGCAGAGATTATTTTATGCAGATGATCTTTGCATTGCCACCAAATCAAAAATATTTGAGGACACTGATTCTATTCTAACTGGCCACCTGAGTGTACTTGAAGAATATCCTCACACAATTCCTCAATGCCAACTCTAAGAAAACATAGGTGTACATGAGACTCAATGCTGCCATTCAAAGAGCACCTCATGAAGTTGAAAAAGAAAGTGAACTCCAGGAATTGGCCAACCCAAAATAGGAAGCTGACCCCAAAACACTCCAAGCAACAAATCTCATCCTAACTCAATCAATCCTGCAGGATTATCACAGGGATTTTGAACTGGCTTTCACGTTGTTGCTATACTGCCTTCCAGGGAGTGTACCACCAGCAGTGAGGTGGGGTGCCTTCAACAAAAAGGAGAGACAAAAACAGGGGCATGATCCAAGACATCCATTGCATGGACACATTCCACCACCCAAGAGGCTGAAGTGCAGAAAAAGCTTTGCTTCTGAAAATCCCCTACCCCAAAACATCACTGTTGAAGGCTAGAGAGTAACAAAATGGTGGGAAATGCCAATGATCTTGGAAAACAAGGTTCCTTTAGAGCAACGCTGGTGTATTCTAAATCAAGCAAGAGCTGGGGTGGCAAAGACTGGGGACAATATGACTATCTGGAAGTTAAGCAACAACCCCAAATGTGAATGTGGAGAGCATAGGCAAATACTTGAATGCTGCCTGATTTACTGCCCCCCTGTCAACATCCTGTACTCCTGAGATGCTATCTGAGATAAATGATAACACCAGGTCTTGGCTGTGGTTTTGAAGTGAAAGCTATGACGATGATTTACTTTTTCCACTTTAACAAGGTGTGAGTCAGCCATTATGGAAGCCTGCCTTGTTCACCCTAGGATTCAATGGGATGACATGGCTGTAGGATGCAGGGTTTTTTCTGTAGCACTGCCTACATTTTCCTGTGGAAAGTTATTTACTGTTGGAAACTAGTTGGTTCTTTGTTTAAGTACCCATTTTTCATGTACAAATGCAGAGTTATCACCAAGATCCTATCAAGACTTCCTGAGGGAAATCAACAATGTGACATGTTTTTAAAGCAAATAATCATTCTTCACATCTTTGAATTAATAGTAATGTGAGTGCTTTAACATATACATTTTCCAATGCTACAATTCTAGAGAAAAATGCCCTTTAAAAAAAGAAACGTTTATAATACTCCTTTTAAAAAGTAATAATAGTGCTTGCTATATGTCAAAGGTCCTATTAAGACTGGTAGAGATTTGTTTCTGCTATACTGAATAATTAAAAGCCACTTCATGGCATAGCCATATTTTTAAACTATGTTTCACAGCCCCTTTAGGGCTAGAAAATAATTATTTTAGTGTTTGGTGCGGATGCATTTTAATATTTGATTATGATGTCTTAGTCATTCCAGACTTTGCAAAGAATATTTTTAATTCAGTCTTTGAAGTTGTAAGGCTTCATTAGAGTTTGGAGGAAGAAAACATCTTTTTTATTTATTAATAGGTGGTTTAGGACTGCTCAAGGGATGATTTGTGTTTTGATTAATATTAAGGACTCCGCTTGGAACTTTTCAGTGTAACTGTGTGCACGCTTGGCATTTCTGATCTTTTGTATAACAGGATGCATATGGTTGGATGCTCAGGATTCAGTCAAGTTCATTTGAAATATGCAGGATAATATTCAGTGCTCTTCTGCTTCCCAAGATGCCCCTTTAATAGGTGCAAATGAGGGCAGAATTTTGCCCAGAGAGAGATACGTGTATTTGGGTCTGGCCAACTGAATACTTGAGCATAGATATCAAGAATAGACAGAGCAAGTGATTTCATTTCTTCAGTCTTCAACAGAGAATGGTTAGTTTGTACAATATGAAAAAAGGCAGTTGCACGCTAACCTCCCTGGTGCTCAGAAACGATTACATTCACAACACCTGTCCTGTTCACATTACTGATCTTCATAGGTCAAGAGAGACCAGCAGATTAAATGCCCTTAGATGGAGATACTGCTAACACTTAAAGGGAAACCTATAGGATAAAACAAAGGGGTGTAGAACACATGCCTGCACTTCATCAGCAACAGGCAAGGTCTTTTTTTTTGTATTGGCTACAATACATTTCCTCAGGAAAAATGAGGTGTATTAAAAGGAAATGTCTGCCAGAAATTGAAAGAGAAGTTGGGTTTGCCAACAATTCAGAGACTAATTCTCAAATGCCACTCACTCTTACAGATTTCCTAGCAGTTAAGACAAGCAAAGATACAGGAATAGTAGAATCGCATTCTTGTAAGTGCAAACTACATAAAATAAATATAATGGATTCATATTTAGCATTATGAATTGGTATGGTGATTTAGGGTTTGGTCCAAAGCTCCTTCTAGCTAATGAAAAGGCTCCCAATGACTCTAATGGACTTTGGATCAAGTTCATTGGATCAAGTTCTATATGTCCAGGATAGTATAAATAAACATTTGAGGCTGGGATTTGGATGTGTAACTCCCACAGGCTTCTTTGAAAACCGTAACCTGAAATGCCAGTGTGTAGTTTTGGGTGACAATGGAGATGCTGGGCTCAAGAACATGATGAATGCCATAAAACAATCTGAGGAGAAGCATGAAGGGTAAAATTCTCACTGTGGCACAGTTGATGGCAAAAATGACTTCAGTGGTCCTAGGATTTTGCTTGAGATTCATACCCTTAGTTATGAGGGGAATGTTAGAAGGTGAAGGATTGTAATTAGCAAAAGTAGAGAAGTTCAGTGATTTAACCTGGGTTGTGGGAACAAATTATGATAGACTCTTTCCCTTCCCTTATTGGAGAAATGCAGATAAGTGTGAGAAAAAAAGTAGGTGTGGAGAGATGATAATGTGGTAATTACAGTTGATTTTGACAACTTAATATTAAATTGGAATCCTTGAGAACAGTGATACAAAATAGAAGAGGAGAGAGAAGCAAGGTATGCAGTAATTTTCTTCCTAACCCACTGTATAGTGAGTGTATTTCCAGATCTGAGCTTTGTCCTGACCAATGGCTAAAGAAGGAAAAATCACATTAGTCACTAAAATAAAATGGTCAGATTATGATTGCACACGTGATATCGCTTGAAAATTAAAACCTTTTATTTCTAAAATGGGATGTATTATTTTGGACAGACCAGTTTTAAAAGCATGTAAGAGTGACCTGATCAAACAAGAAGGACAGGTACATGTGTAATAACAGAAGGTAGTTCAGTAAAGACTGATAGAGCTTTTGTAAGCCTCATGCAGCTCACAAATAAACAAAATGACCTCATGTGAAATGTGGACTAAACAAAGTCTCCAGTATGACTAAAAGATTAATTTAAGGATTTATTAATTTAAGGATTTAAAATTCCATTTTAAAATGGAATATACAAACAGATTGTTAGACATACAAAAACAGAGCAAAATGGTTTTATTAAATATGTGATGCTTATGACTTGGACACAGTCTAATAACAAAGTGATAAAACAGAAGAGGATAGATCTTTGAAATATGGACAATCTTCCAAATAGGGATATAAAAGATCTTGTATAGAAACCCATCCTCCACTTCCTTGTACTATGGTCATGATCCAAAGCCCACAGAAGTTAATGGGAAATTTCTCTAGCATAGCTAATAATGCAGCTTTCGTATTAAACCATGGAGAGAGACAGCTAGATTCACAATGGTACTTAAACACATAACCCCCAGTCCCATTTTTAGGTGCCCCTGCGGTTCATAATACTCCTGCTCAGCTTCTGCTGAAGCCTGTAGACCCCTAAACCCATTTGATGGCTAAGTTTTGCATTAAAATTTCCCTAGGCACTGGTTGCTGCATGTGCATTGCTGCCTCACTGGAGATGTCTGTATGCCTATCTCCTGGCTCAACCCCAGAGCAATCCATGGACTGTGCCTCCACTTAACTTGCTTGTGGAGCCCAGCTGGATAGAGAGGATGCTCAGAGGCCACCTAGCTCCATATAAAACAAACAGGGAGGTGGGGAGGAGATGAAGGCCTTTTAGCCCAATGGCTAGGATACTCACCTGGGATGGGAGAGAGCCCTGGTTCTTCCACATTGAGGAGGAGAAGGCATTTGAACAGAGATCTGCTACCTCTCTGATAAGTCCCTAACTGTTGAGCTATGGGATATTCTGATGCGGATCTCCCTCAATCTCTCCTGTTGAGGCTGTTTCACTGTATATAAATAAATAAAATTTTAATTGGGTGGAAGACCCAATTGGGTGGAAGACCAAGATGACTCCTCCCACTGCATTCTTCCTCCTCTCCCCCCCCAGCTTCTTGCCTAAGATGACTAACTCTAGGAGAGGGTTCACAAGCAAAGACAGGTGGCTCCTTGCAGCCTGTACTTAGTAACTGTCTCTGTGAGAGGAATGGGGCTTGACCTGAGCATCTCTCATTGGATTGCTCAGGCAGTTCTCTGCCTCGTCCGCTGCCTGGTGTGAACTGCAGTGCGGTGTGCCCGTCTCTCCCCATTCATTGGATAGCAAGCCTAGATGCCCAGCTCAGGCTTTGTGATTGTCGTGTTGTTCCTGTGGTTCTTCTAGGTGGCTAAAAGTTAGTTTTTTTAGCTAGCAAGTTCTCAGCCTGTTACAAGTGTGTGCTATAAAAGAGATGTCTCTCTCTCTCTATCTATATATATATATATGTAACTCACTAACAGACTAGGTGCCTGTTGGTGATGCTCAAGAATACGCAGCATTACTGCTTAGTTTTGTAGGACCAAAACAACTTGTTGTGCACTGTCATGGTTTCTGTGTGTGCAGCTCTCCATGCAGCTCTCGATATAGCTCATGGGCTGCCTGGAACTGAATCTGGTCGTGGATGTGATGCAGGTGTAGATCCCTGAGCGTTGTGCAGGTGTCCATTGTAACCCACAGTATACTGTACAAGAGGAAGGGAAGAGAGCCAGCTCAGGGCAACCCTTCCCACTTTTGCCAGGTCTCTTAGGCAACTCAATTCATGATTGTTATTAAATGCTGCTGGCAGATTTGACAGCATGAATGATCATCTCTGGACCACATTATCATCCAAAAATCACATAGTTTGTCTTATTCAGATTGAATCCACCAAGAACATACTACAAAAAGAGGGTTCAAGTGTCCCAGAAGCCACTGCCTGTGCCATAATGTCCTACAAACAGTCATTTAAGTGTAAGCCAGGTCTGAGTGTCTGATTGGCACTCTCTCTACTCAGCAGCTGAAAAGGGGGCATGTTATTTGCATGGGCTTTGTATTTGCATGAGTACAATTAAGTACTCAGTATATTACATAAGCAAAGTAGGTGTTGAGCATGATGGAAAATGGTCAATGTGTCTGGTATTGTGTTACAAGTCACTTTTGTGTTAACCGCAGGGATAATGAAATGTTGTCCTTTGATTGTATGAACAAATGGCATCAGATCTGTGTTTAGTCTGTTCTGATAAAAAATTCACTCTCACCCAAATAAAGCCCCAAAAGAGTGGCAGATGGATGCTTCAACATTGCAAGGGGAGAGCAGTCTCCTATTGAGATTGCACTAGCCCTGGCAAAGGGCTACTCTCAGGTCGATGATCTCCTCCCAAATGGTAGAACTAATGATTCCTCTTGGAGTCTTTTGTTTGTTAAAAGCAGGGGCATTGCTTCTGTGTCAGCAGAAGGTTTTCCCTTGAGCAGAAATTCACTAAGAGCTGAATCACTAGAGAGACTGGGAAACCTTGACTGGCAACCATCAGAGAGGTGCTAGCAGTGGGAAGCACCTGAGACGGCGGGATCTGTTGGCACCAGTAGATGGCAGGAGCAACAGCGGTCATTGCCAGTGGAAGGTGGGATTGGTCGGCGCCAGCAGGAACCAGGAGTGGTCAGCGCCTGCAGATGACAGGATCGGTTAGCATCTGTAGACGGGGGGGCCAGCAGACAGTGGGAGCCAGGACCAGTTGGCACCAGCAGACGGTGAGAACCAGAAGGAAGGACTCAGTGTGGCCCAGAGGTGGCAGGAGGCACCAGCGGAGGAGGCCTGGTCAAGCCTGCGTCCGGCAAGAGCTTGCAGAGGGGGGCTGGCTGAGCCCCAGTCGAGAGGTGGACATTGGAACTATGATGGTCAGTGCAGGGGAAAGCAAGAAGGGAGAGGCAAAGGACATGCCCCGTACTCTGGGATGGGTTTGGATCAAAAATTCTGTGTGCACTGTTTCCCAAACCAGTGCTGTGTTACCTCTCTTCTATTATTAAAAGGTTTACTTTCTACACTCAGGCTCTGTGTTTGAAAAAGAGGAAGTATTGTCCTTTGGGTGCCCAGGGGATAGTGTGTGATTTCCCAGGTGATTGGGTGGGGGCCTGAGCCAGTTTGGTGTTGTATCATTGACAGGGACCCCTAGATATAGAACCCGGCCTTTGTTACTGCCGACTCTGTCTGGCAGAAGGGTTACATAAGTTTAACTGATTTTGTGCACTTGTCTTCAACTATGGCATTAACTCGGCATTGCAGCCTTTGATGCAGACATGCTCAGTCAATGGCAGAGCACTCTCCCATCGATTTCAGTACTCCACCTGAATGAGAAGTGTAAGCTAGTGTAGTATCGTGAAAACAGCACGGCTACTAGATGTAAGGTACTTCAACTTCAGTTACATTATTTACGTAACATAACTTGCATACCTTACATTGACCTGGCCATGTAATAAAGACAAGCTCTGTGATCCAGGATGATATGGGGAATACAGGAATTTAAAGGAGTGTGCACAGTGTTATAAATATGCTTAAAAATCCACAGGATAAAGAAATAGAAAACATATATTATTTTTCTTTTAAAAAAAGCTTTACTTCTGTTTTCTGTTGTTTCCATGAGAATGAGGAAAGACAGACACTCGTCATCATAAATGTTGCTGCACAAATGCTATCTAGGGAGCAAAAGTACTAAATGAAATTAAAAAGTAATGAAAAAACATTTTTTCTTCATCTTTAGATTTTGGGACTTTTCTGCATTGTCTGTGACTATTATTTGAGTAAATAGCACAGCATATCAGTGTTGGTACAGAAGCACCTTCAGGGATTTTTTATTTCATACATCAATTACAGCTTGCCAAAGCAATTCCATAAGTTCGGGACATATTCGTATCTTTAATACAAAATTAAGACGTTTCCCTGGTGGTGATGGTTGTGACTTTTCTTTTGTTCATTTGCTTTTAGTTTGTTAGTTTGTTTTGGGAGTTCCAACAGAACCTTCCCTACGTGCGTCCTTTGAGCATGTCACTTCTACGGCACCATCAAAATAAACAGACATAAATAAATAACCAAGATACACTACAAAACAAATACATTAACATTTCAGTTCACACACTTTTGTGTGTGCGATGTATCTTTGGGAGTCTCCTTTGTGCAAGTTGCTTCAGTGCCTCAGAAACATCAGACATGCTAAGAAAGGAAACATCACAAATCAGAATCATCAGATACTCCAGAAGGCACTACTGCTGTAAACTCTGTCAAGCTTTTTCCTGGGTTCATCGATCCAGCTTCAGTTAGAGAGAAGTTGGGACCTTCATATCAGCTGCTGCTCTGTTTTCACTGAGGCATCATTCATTGAAAAAATTCACTTGAACAACATTGTTTTCATGCAAGCTGCCAGCCCCAGTGAGAGTCGTAACACTGAAAATCACCAAGGTCCCACCCACTTGTCCTCCAGTGAACTGCAATAATCTACTACAAAATCAAAGGCAAGTGCGGGAATTAAATGATGTTGAACTTATGGCTGGAATTTTCCTTTGTATCTACTTTTCTGACTCTCTGCCACCCAGACAGGGGGAAAGGTAGAAGATGTGAGAGTGGGCCTGATTCACTCCAGGCTCTGCAATGGTTCCCACTTGTGAAGCTTTGTCGTAGAGCCCTGGTGGAATGAAGCTAAGGTGACCACATATCCTGATTTTATAGGGACGGTCCCAATATTTGGGGCTGTGCCTTATATAGGCACCTGTTACTCCCCATCTCCATCCCGATTTTTCACACTTGATATCTGGTCACCCTAAATGAAACTGGTATTCCCAGAGGGTCTCCAATCCAAGTGCTAACTGTGTCTGATCCTGCTTATTTTCCAAAAGGGGAATATGACTATAGATATTAGTGCCACCATGTGGCAATGTCACAGGCCCTTTACGGGATAATGGTCCACCAGGGACTCACCCAGCCCTCCTCCTCAGGAGGGGAAAATTAGTGTAGCCACGTGAAAGAAAGCTCATGTGATTAAATCAGTCCTGGCTTGGAGGTAAAAGAGAAGCCTCCAGAGATGCAAAGGAGGCAGTGAGGCCTACCTGCATCTCTCAGTCCAGGAGAGGAGGGGTCAGCATAGAGACTGAATGAGGGCTGTGGCCAGCCTGAATGACCAGCACAAACCCCAGAAGGAGGGCTGTGGGATCCTGAATCAAGGGGAACAAGGGCTGGAATGAGGAATAGTTTGAGGTAAGAGATGTAATAAATGAAACCCCAACCCATGGGGAATCTTAGTTAAAGTATTCTGGCCTGGGAATGACTTTTCACAGGAACCCAAGAGGGAGTTTATCTGCAGGCCTATGGTGTGCCACAAGGGGCATCCTAAAATGATGTCCATTGCAGGCTTTTAATCCCTCTCTCGTGGTGGGAGCACTGAAGGAGGCATGTGAGACTGCCACCATCTCTGAGCTAAGAGATCTGGTCCTTTGACTGAAGATTTTCAGTCCGAGGGTTGGAGTTCAGTCTTTAGCTGGTCCAATCAGGGTCATCGTTACTTGAGGAATCAGCGGCTTTACCCCCTGCCGGTATGTACACAGTGCCAAAAGCATGCAGAACTGACTGGGGAGGAGGTGGGCTTATGGAAATTGGAAATGTACTCAGTTGGCCTGCCTTCTAGAGTAAAGAATGGGCCCCTGGTAAAGAATGAAGCTGCTTGCTACTGTTAGAAACCTCAAGGGTGTGTTTGTTTGGTTTAGGGACACACAATTGCAAGCAAGAATTAACCTAGTCTAGTGTCTCAGTCTGGATGGAAGGGTTTAGCTGGACAACGTGATCAGTGACTCTACCTCAAGTGCTCAACCTGTTTATGGAGGGACTTGGTTGTAATTAGAACCAATGCACATAAGAAACCATTATGGCACCACAAATTGTGAATCAACTGGAGGAATCCCCTGGCTTTTCTGGCTACTTATTGACTAAATCTTATACATAGCACACCAAATCGACATTCTTAAGCCTTTTCTTTCTCTCTCTCAGATACGCCAGGTTTCTGAGCTCAATAATCACCTTAGTTGTTGCTACAATGCAGTTTTCAGTCTGGTCTGTAACATAAAACCTGGCCCATAATGTCTAGTATTTCATTAAGAAAATTTGTTGCCTCTTCTAAAATGCATTTTCTAATCTATTGAGGCTCATTTTGAATGACCAGATATAGTACCTGATATACTGAAGTACCACAAAACCATCTGAGAGTCCTTGGACAACTTGATTGATCTTTCACTTGAAATTGTGTTTTCCTGTTTCTGATCTAAAAATGACTGCTTGTGTGATTTCACAAATGTTGTCAGAAGAAAATTCAGCACCACTAATGCTGCCATAGCATGAAGGTGTAGTAGTAGTTTGAAAACATATTCTACGCTTGTGCTGTGGACTCTCACACTCTCTCTGGCTTGCCATGAAAAGTTTTCCGTGACAGGTGTGTTCTAAAAATGGATGAGTTCAGTGCAACAGCAAAGGGTACATCTATACCAACAGTCTGATTACAGAAAAGAGGTGGGGAATCGAAATCATCGGTAGAAGTAATTATTAAAAACTTAGAACCTTTTTTATTACAAACATAAGGCTCCCCTTGATTGGGGTTGGTCCTGGGGCGGGTTTTGTTCAACATCTTCATTAATGATCTGGAAGAGGGGGTAGATTGCACCCTCAGCAACTTTGCAGATGACACTAAGCTAGGGGGAGTGGTAGATAGCCTGGAAGGGAGGGATAGGATACAGAAGGACCTAAACAAATTGGAGGATTGGGCCAAAAGAAATCTGATGAGGTTCAACAAGGACAAGTGCAGAGTGCTGCATTTAGGACGGAAGAATCCCATGCACAGCTACAGACTGGGGACCGACGAGCTAGACAGCAGTTCTGCAGAAAAGGATCTGGGCATTACAGTGGATAAGAAGCTGGATATGAGTCAGCAGTGTGCCCTGGTTCCCAAGAAGGCTAATGGCATATTGGGCTGCATTAGTAAGAGCATTGCCAGCAGATCGTGGGAAGTGATTATTCCCCTCTATTCGGCATTGTTAAGGCCTCATTTGGAGTATTGTGTCCAGTTTTGGGCCCCCTCACTACAAAAAGGATGTGGACAAGTTGGAGAGAGTTCAGCGGAGGGCAACAAAAATGATTAGGGGGCTGGGGCACAAGACTTATGAGAAGAGGCTGAAAGAACTAGGCCTGTTTAGTCTGCAGAAGAGAAGAATGAGAGGGGATTTGATAGCAGCCTTTAACTACCTGAAAGGGGGTTCCAGGGAGGATGGAGCTAAGCTTTTTTCAGTGGTGGCAGATGACATAACAAGGAGCAACAGTCTCAAGTTGCAGTGGGGGAGGTCTAGGTTGGACATAGGAAAAGTTTTTCACTAGGAGAGTGGTGAAGCACTGGAATGGGTTACCTAGGGAGGTGGTAGCATCTCCATCTTTAAAGGTTTTTAAGCTGAGGCTGGACAAAACCCTCGCCGGGATGGTTTAGCTGAGGATAGTCCTGCTTTGAGCAGGGGATTGGACTAGATGATCTTTTGAGGTCCCTTCCAACTGTAATATTCTATGATTCTATGATTTCATCTTCAGACAACAGCCTTAAGCAAGAGATGGTGTGCTAGCTATTCCTCCTCAGCCGTAGCTGCTAATGCACTGTGACTCAGACTCCAACTCAGATTCTTCACCTCCTTTCTCCTCAGGTAGGGTCAAAGGAGAGCAACTATTTACTGATTTACTTCTGCTGTATAAGGCAGAGAATCGCTAACCACCACCATGCTGGTTCTGCTAACTACATGGGTCAATTTGTAGGCACCAATACTCCATCCCTTCCCTGCCTCTTCCAGTCTCTCACCTACTCCAGGGAAGGAGAAAGCAGGCAAGAAGATCTCCTTACTCTTACACATCTGGTCCCAAAGTCCAGGAAGCCACATAGAAATGGAAGTTGGGTTTTACTTCCCTTTACTCCCTCATGTGAGTGTGCAATCCAAGCCTCAATTTAGTCTGCTAAATATTATTGACTGCATAATATTGCAATATGAGAGTTCCCAGACTTTAGATTGTTTCTTCTGATTCTGAAATCTTCTGAAAAAAGGGGAAAACAGATGAGCTATCGCAGCATTATCTTACAGTGAAACTATTCATTATGGTTTACATACAGGGTTTGATACTTTGCCTTCTAACATACTCTGGGCCTGATTCTATTTCCACTCAGGCTTCTTTATATCACTCTGGTGTAAAAGGGCCTTAAAATCAGTAAATATAATTTATGCCCTTTTTAAGGTCTCTTTGGACTGCCAGAGTGGAGTAAAGGGGCTGTAATGTAATTGAGAATCAGAACCCCTGTATCATTTCTTTTCTGTAAAAGAAGTTTTCCCTTGAAACTGATATTGTGTGCATTGTCCCTAGGCCATGGCCTGGAATGCTTTCCTTCCTTTATGATCTCTAATCCTTGTTTAATGGAGCAGTACCTTATGTTAAGATGATATTCTGGCTGATGGCTGTGAAAAACCATGTGAGCGATGGTTGCTATGTAATATAGTGTAGTTGTGATATTATATCCACTCTGTAATTTTTATTGACTACTGGCATAATACTATTATTTTCTTATGTACTCTTTCTATTTTACTATAGCTTTGTAAAATACTGCATAAAAGATCAATAATAATAATAAAAAATGTTATATACAAATCGACACTGAGATAAACTGAATTGTATGTTTCAACTTACTTTCACTGAATTGCAAACTTTTGAAGGTAGAATTTCTAGTCTACATTAGCGAGGCAATTAACTTTGGAAGCCAGATATTAATATTGTATGTAGAAGTAAGTGACCAGCTTTTTAAAGATTCTGTACTATCCATGCAAAGCATCTTTGATTTTTACACACCCACTTTCATAAACCTGAAGAGTGTTTTCAAGTAGATGAAAAGATTCAGTGCTTTTACTCGTGATGAGGATTTCTTACCACCATTGTTCTGAAAAAAGTGCATCTTGGGGGGGAAAATGGATCAGCTAATGTGTATACAGGACCATACTGGTGACAACCAGGGCAGGTCTTATTCATGTGCAAAGCATGAAGCCACACGCAGCTCTATTCTATGAGCTCATCCTTATAATATCTCATGCTAATGAGTCTGCTACCGTATTCACTCCTCTCCATCCTAAAAGGCAATTGGAGACACATCTTTCTGCTCATCACCACTGTCGTATCTGAAAAAACAATAAGCGTCGTGTAGCACCTTACAGACTAACAAATTTCTGTGGGCATAAGTTTTCGTAGGCTGCAACATACTTCGTCAGATGCAAGATGTGGTATCTGAGCACCTCACAATCTCTGCTGGATTCCAGGCTCCCATCACCCCGGTGAGACTGGGAAGTTAGCAGCCTCTGGTTTACAGATATAGAACTGAGGCACAGGGTGGAGTAAGCGACTTGCCCAAGTCACACTGGAAGTTTGTGGCTGAGGTCAGAACTGAACCTTGATCTTGCTTCTCTGTCCATTAGACCAGCCTCCCTAACCAAAGCGTCTTCCTCCCAAGATGAGACTAGAACACACAGTCGTTGGCTTGAGATGTCAAGACGTCCCCTTAGGAACTAAATTTCCTTGTCACCCAGAGATGAGCTTACTGATCAAATCCACATTATTACTCTCAAACCCATCCGTAACATTCCCCCATTCCCATGACAATTCTCATCACCACTGACAAACCATCCTGAAGTTCCACCCTTCTCGTGCCCTTCTCTGCTCCAAATATATGATGTTCTTTCTGGAGGTGTGACTAAAGCTAACACTAATCTGTCCTCATATAGGGTTTTATGCTTCCTGTGGTGAGCTCTGGCAGCAGGAGGTATAGTTATTAATGTTGGGCAGTCCTCAAAAGTTTCAGCCTGGGGGTGCTTGTCTTAGTCCAATCCAGTTCCTTTGTTTATCAGCAAATCAGGATGGAACTTAGGATCTCTCATAGAATCATTAATGTTGTTTTTGTATCAGTCATGTCATGTCATTTGCAGAATCAGGCTGGAAAAATTGAAAAACAGCCTATCACCATATTTCAGAGCTACCACTTCTAGTCTCAGCTGAAACCTTAGAACGGCAGAAGTAGGCAGACATGGCTAAGTGGGGTGGGGTGGGAGGGGGGAATGAACTGAGCAAACTTTTTAATCCTCAAAAGGTACGTCTACACTGAATGTCAGAGTGAGTCTCCCAGCTTGGGTCCAGAGACTTGTACTGTGCTAAAAATAGCTGGGTAGACATTGTGGCTCATGTTGGAGCTTAGCCTCTCTAAGATGTAAAAGTCTCAACAAAATCCTTAGATGAACCACGGAATATTCAGAGGCAAGAGAATAACACTCAGATGTGCAAACAAATAAGTTTTTAGCAGAGCAGCAAAACACAGCAGGGACATAGAAAGGAAATCTTTTGGCAACGTGGCCATTTTGTTTTTAGCAAACAGTGCTATTGATTCTTATGCAGACAAGGCAACATTAATGAAATGTGTTTCAGCAATTTTCATTCCCCAGAGTTGTTAATAAATTATACTATTAATGGAAAAAATCCCTGTTTTTTACTCCATATTCTATTGATTTTAGACTGTCTGTGTGTGTGTGATGGGGGGTGGGGGGAGGCAGGGTGGTAGTGGGAACAGAAAACGCTGTAGATATTAGTCTGTAAGAGCTGATACAGCAAAAAGAGAACCAATCCCCTCTATAAAAATTAAATTAACTTTACTATACAACAGCTCCTGATGTTTATGATATTCTGTAAAGAAGAAATAGACACAAAATGTCTGAAATACTCTTGCAAGTGTTATGGGCACATCCAAAGTGAAATACTGTGATCTGGAGCACAAACAGAATGATTAATTACACCCAAAACACAGCCATGTTGGAATATTAACATGATGATGTGATTAAAATTACATGCCTGAAACAAGAACACAACCCTAGTGAATCCGGAATGAAAGAAGGCACAAATGTTGTCAAGACTCAAGTGCATGAGAGAAGCCAACCTGAGATAAAGTGATCCATGCCACAGCAGTGTGACCCTTAATTGAAACAATCTTAGTGAAATCAAAGTGCAGCAATGTGAATGCTACTAAAACCTGAATTGTAGCACAAGTACTACTGATGACTAGATTTTCTATGGGTTGCCTAGACAGGCTATAAAGGAAGGGAGCAGTGAGGTCTGGATAAAAGGTCAGTTCCCTTTCAGCAGTGCAGGCCAAGAAGGAGGCTGCAAAGGCTCATAAGGAAGGATTGTGGCTGAGTTGACCCTGAAAAACAACTCCCTGGATCCCTGCCAGCATGTCTTTTAGGGAATAAGCACCAGAAAAGCCTGGTTCTCCAGGTCTTTGAACATAGAAATGCTCTGTAAATGTTAAGCATTATAAAACTCAGAATGTATACAGATTATTTGGTGATGGTTTTCTTCCCTTTATAATCTAAACTATGATGTTGGGTTGCTGTGTTCCATCCAAGAGGTAACTGACATGGCTGCATTTCAGTGATGGATTGGGAAGTCGATAATATTTACTGCTCTCAGGTTTACAAATGTCCCGATTCAGCTGATCATTGAAGAGCAAGTCCCAATTAACTTCAATGGAACAACTCACATGCTTATAGTTAAGCATGTGCTTAAATTGTTTGTAGATTTGGGAGTTTAGTTAATAACTGTAAACCACTTTGAGATCATTGAATGGAAGACGGTGTAGAATGACATCCAAAACTTAAAAATGAGTAGAAACCTGTACATCAAACTATAAGACTGTAGTGCAACTTCTCAGATTTGCACCCACAGTTCAAAAATTAGAATACAGGTTGCACCCTCACCCAGGAAAGGTAAACTCAAAACAGAAGAATGTTTTGCTGGTTGGGATCTTGACCAGGATACAATTTCATTACACACTTTGAGATTTCAAGCAAAAGCATGTACTTAAGGGAATCCAACATTATAAAATGCATTGAGACAACTCAAAGATAAATAGACAATTTACATCCAAGTCATCCTTAATTAAACTATATTTGCTACTGCATAGTTTCTCTAGCTAAATGAGACTGCCTGTCTATGGTCATTTCAGTTTAAAGAATACTTTTTAGTTGTAACTAGAGTTGATCAGGTTTTTTTTTATGAGACATTTGCCCATTGAAAAAAATGTCAATTCATTGAAACCAAAACTGTTTGCAGGAACAGGTTCATTTTGATGAATTTCTCAAATCAAAAACACATTAAAATTTAAAAAAGGTCAAACCATCATTTTTCAGAATTTTCTTAATGTAAAATTTTGACATGCCTATTTTGAAACAAAATTTCAATTTGAAATTTAGGCTAATTGATGGTTTCCATTGTTGCAAAAACAAAATGTTTCAGTTGACCTGATTTTTGATGTCTGGCTTTGAAAATCTGCAAAAAAATCAGAGAATCCATGTAAGAGTGTAGCTGCTGAGATGTTAAGCACAACAAAGTGCTTGATTAAAAGCAATACTGCTCTTTCAGTGAATAAATTACAGTATGTTTACTACTTATTATTTTTAATTATGTGTGTGCTTGGCACTATATTTGTGTCCCTGTAAACTTACAATTTATGACCCCAGTCCTGCAATCAGATCTGTACATAGGAACACCTGTGTGTGGGCTGGGCCCCATTTAATTCAAAGGTGCTCTACAATGGCATAAGGGTCTTCCCACATAGATCCAGTTGCAGGATCAGGGCATAAAAGAGAGATAATCAGAGAGCCCAGTAGATAAAGGACAATTATCCTGTGTATAATGTTGGGGAGGGTGTTTAATGAAATTTCCTTTTGTAGTCCTTCCGTTGATGATGATATTTGTGAATCTTGCAGGCACAATGGGTTTTCAGGAGGGATTTGATTGATGAAAGGGTAAGCACCATGCCTACTGAGTCAGAGGGAAGAGGTTTTCTCCTTATAGGGGTGACCTGGAAGAACTAATACAAACCAGAACAAGAGAAGGAAGCAAAGGGAAGGGTGAGTTTGGCATCACAGGGCACAAGAGAGGATTAAGTTAGAAATGAGAACAAATATGTAGGTCAGGTTGGATCTGGGCTGAGCCTTGGAGATTAGGATGAAAATCTTAAAATTGATATGGAAGGAGCCCACTGATGCATTTTAATTATACTGTCAGAAGCACAGGGACAGAACTCACTACATCATCCTGAGCATGGGCATTGTTTCCACAGCAATAATAGCTCTAGTAAAAATTCTTGCACGTTACATAGGGCTTCACGTTTTCTAAGATCTGTGTCAGCAGGAGAGGGATCCTCCAGCGTAAGGAGCACGTTATTCACAACTGGGCACTCCAAAGAGGCGTTGATGCACATGGAGTGTTGAAAAACCCTCCGTCAGAGGAACATCCTCATTCCATTTAATTAAATGGCGGCGTATCGGTGGCAGAGTGGCCACCCCTGAGCCACGGAAACAGCAGTCAATTTCCGTAGGGGATCTCATTGGGCCTAATAGGGAATAGTAGGAGGACTTAGTTTATCTGTTGCCTGCTTGGGCTTTGCATACAACTATAAAAGCCTCCCTTTGCGAGTGCACTTCAGAGGTGTTCTCAGATAGGCATCGACTAGGGAGGTATTCCCTAGTGACTTGGTCCATAGAGGCATTCCCTGGAATCTAGGGAAATGGCTAGCAATGGTCTTGTCCCAGAGGCTGAAACCAGTAGAGGTTTTCCCTGGGGGTTGGCTAGAGTTAAACTGAGGGCTCTTGAGCTAGGGGGATGTGTGAATTGAGTTAGGTTGGTTAAATCTCCCCAGGGGTTAAGCTCTTGCCTGTTACTTGAGAATCTGGATTAAATGTGCCTGAAGTAAATTAATTTACTTATGATGCAGCATTTTAGTGACACTTTAAAGTCATTCTAGTTTTATTAGATTTGCACAAATAAAATACATTGATATTGAATGAATTTAGCCCATTTTTCTTTCTACATCACAGTAACAAGATGGAATATCCAGACTTGTATAGCCCCAAATGTCAATCAGATTTACAAACTAGCAGACGATAAGGGAAATGCAGATAAAATAGCTATTTTAGGAGTGATGGAAAATTCTCCCTGTGTATCTAGATGCAAATATACTGAGTGGGTTCAAAAATTAAATAAGTAAGTCTTAACCACCAAGTTCAGATCTTGGTTCAGACAAAATCTTAAGAAGTTTGGATCACGTTTTCCAGTTGAAGCCCATCTTCATCTACAGTTAGAATTTGAAAGCCAAGTTTCATGAAGCAATAACATGGTGACTTAAACTGATGTAAAGCATCAAGGCAAAGAGTCTTCAGAACAAGAATATTTCAGTGTCATCAACTTAGTATGTTTTATAGCCAAAGGTCTTCCTGTCTACAGTCAAATGCCTCTAGTATATAAATGTCAAAAATAAGCATATTAGCCATCCAAAATCCCAATGTTGTAAGTTTAACTGGTACATGTGAAAAGATCACTTAGGAAAAAAGTGGCAAAAGTAACAAACACAATAAGGATACAAAGCAGTGCATGCAAATGTTATTTGCAGTGACTACAATACAGGAAACTTCTGATATTAGGGCCTTCTCTTGCTTTGTTTTACTTAGTTGGCTGGTGGCTCATATAGGCTTTGCAGCCCTGGCTGCTGCCTCCTGGACTATGCAGCAAATGAAGTTGTACTCAATTCAGATGTCAGAGTACATTTCCTACTCCCAGTAAATTGATATGGAGGCTTTGGGATTTCCACACACCAAACTGCTATGATTTTCCCTCTCGAAGAGCAACATTGAAACCTAAATAGCTAGGCCAAAACATCCAAACTTGGCTGTCTAAATTTAGCCATCTAAATCCACATATCAATGCTGAAATAAGTCTGGTCTGAGCACCTATAATTTCAATTGACCTGAGCGAGAGTTATGGGAGCTTGATACCTCTTAAGATCAGGACTGAATTACTGATATGCCTAACTATGGATTTAGATGTCTAACTTTAGGTACTGTGCTGTAATTTTCAAAAGATCTTGAGAGATATACATGTCCAACTCCTACTGAGTTTCAGTAGGAATTTGGCACTGAATTCTCTCAGCCCCTTGAAAACCCAAGCCCAGAGCATTACAATGTAGATAAAAAGCAACTGAATGACTTAGGAGTCTAATTCCCATTGGAAGCCAATGGGACTGAGTTTCTGAAGTCCCTCAGGAACTTTGAGAATTTTGCCTTGTACTGTCACCTTATTTGCATGACATTTAGGGGGAAAAAACATACCTAATTACGTCATACGCTTCAGCTAGTTGGCTTACTGTCTGTTTGATAATGTTCTGCATAGGGTTTTTTGTAATATGCATAAGATTATTTTTGTTTATATGATTAGTAGTCTGTGGTTTTTTCCATGTGTGAATTCAGCTACATGAAATATGTATTTCATTATAGTATGCTGACAAGCTATTAATAGTGGAGAGAAAATTGTACGCTCATCATTGCATATCTCACCTTTTCCCATCTTGATTTATTTTTCCTTTTTCTTTTTTCTTTATGGCTGAATACACCGATGGTTATGTAAGCAGAGTCTGAATGAGCTCCCCTGACATCTAGCGATGAGTTGGAGGAAAAGACTTCAACAGCAGTCCATTTTTGTGTAATGCCGACAGATCCGGGTTGACATTAGGTGGGATCGAATGTGGGACCTCTGAAGCTTAGTAGGCTTAAAGGCTGTAGCAGACTCAATCGCTAGTTGGGCTAGGTGCCACAAGAGGGGGATAGAATGACAAACCAATCAGGCCTGGGTTACATTTGCATAGACACGCCTACTCTGTGTAGGTACACAGCATATGTAGCTGATTTGGGGCAACAAATCACTCTAGCTTTTGCATGCCGGGGTAATGAAATATTGCTATCCTTATTATACAAGTAAAGGGCAGCAAAACTGTACTTAGCAAGCCCTGATTAAGCAGGTCACCCACAAGTGAACCTCATTTGCTAAAGCAGGGGGTAGGAATGCCAAATCCGAATGAAGATGAGAACGGGTGGAAGCAGGTGTTCTTACCAATTGGTGTGGATTCTGCTCAAAGAGTTCTAGACAGCATTTGAGCCATCCCTCTCCAGTGTTTAATGACAGAACTGGTAAGAATCAATTGAGAATCTTTGTTTCTGGTTGGTGATTCCTAGAGCTGACATCATTGCTGTGCAGGTCTAGGGGCTAAGCATTACACCTTGTATGGGGCAGTTGAAGACAATACAGACATGGACTGCACACTGGCTGTGAGAGTCCCCACCACCTGCTGAAATCACTGGAAGCTAACAGCACTAAGAGCTGGGTTAAGTGGTGGAACTTCAGAATGCAATGTTGCAGGAGCAGCAAGCAGTGGTGGCTAGTGGCAGCAAAGAGACAGTAGCCCACAGTAGGACGGAAGCAGAGGTGGCAGAGAAGCAGCAGCGGTGAGGAGCCAGAGGCAATAGCAGAGACATTGCTTGACACCACCCACCCCAGGGGTGGAAAAGGAAACCTATGAATGCATCTCTAAACTCTAGATCTTATCTAACATGGACAGCCAAACTGTGAGTGGGGTGCAGTGGGGGGAGAGAGGACTGGTATGTTAAGGGACATTTATTCATCAAACTTTCTAACTGCAATGTGGGAAACTGAGGCCAAAGACACAGCCCAATGCACTGTGGGGTCAGGTTTGCCTATGGACTCAGGCTTTTGAATATGGTTGTGGTGGGTTCTCTTTCCCTTTTAATAAAAGTTCTCTTTTTGTCATACACAGACTCTGTGCTTGCGAGAGGGGAAGTATTGCCTCTTAGCAGCTAGGGGTGGTATTAGGTTTTCCCAGATTGCCGGGGGTTCGTGGAAGACTCGAGCCAGTTCTTTTTTGTACGGTTAAGAGGAACTCCTAGATATTGAACCTGACCCTTGTTCCTGACTCCACCTGGCAGAAAGGTTACAGTTAGAACACAACGGATGGGTATAATGGCTCCATTTTTTTTATTGCTTAGATGAATTCTGTAATGTACAGTATTTTAGAAATTCTGTGAACCAGCATCATCAGAGTAAAGTTTAAATTAACTGACTCAAGATTTCTGTCATATCATAACAAGACGGCACAAGGGCCTGAGAAAACTGCCTGAATTATGTGGGGAAACAGAAAACCCACACTATTGAATATAAGCATGATTATTAATATTTCTATTTACATTAACATAACGACTCCACAAAATAATTGTATGGTGTTTTGAAATTTAAACATAATTCAAAGAAGAACTGAACATGTATACTGTACAGTTTTACTTAAAAATATACATATTTTATATATATACAACAAAGCCATCTTGTCATACAAGAAGCAGCTTCCATGTCAAAAGGGAATAAAGAGTAAATATTCTAGCTCTAAATGTCTTCAGATTACATTGAGGGGAAATCAATACATCTTTGGCTTCTAATTTGAAAACACAAGCAAGAATACGGGAAAGAGAAACTGAAAGGGATGTTCTATTCCAATGCTTTTTAGAATCTTATAGGTGATATGTGATGAGTAAATGGCAAAAAATTCAGATTCTCAACTGATATAAATCACCATAAAGCTCCGTTTTATGCCATCTGAGGACCTGATCTTCTGTCTAGATAAGTTTTCAAATTCAAGACATTGCTGAAGTCTTTGGGGTTTGCCAAACTTAATTGGAAAACATATAGGAACATGCTTTCTCAAAAAATCGCAGATACTGCTTGCTTCTGTTTGGGCCAGAAGTACTGGAAGAATAACTTTTCTAATCTCTTAACCACTTCTGCTCCTCGACAAAGCAGGATGTACAGATAAAATGATTAACAACCGGGAAATTAACTCCCCCCCCAACTTTTCAAAACATCAAGGAAAGTTCAGTTTGAGTTTTAGATTAAGACTCAAAAATAAAAGGTTTTTATTTCATTCTGATTGGTTTATCATCTTGAATAGGCAAAGTGACCCTGTGTTTAAGGCAGAGAACTGGGATGCTAGAGATCTGGTTTCTAACTTTGGCTCAAACACGGACTTCTTTTGTTTAAATCTGTGCCTCAGTTCCTCCATCTGTTAAATGAGGAAAATATGTCTCTGCATGAGAGGGAGTGTTTTCTGCTTTATGGTTATAAATAGCGTTGTGATCCTTCAAAACAAGGTGCTATAGAAATGGAAAGTATTATATATAAATAGCATTTATATTTGCTGCTGTCAGTGTAGACCCAGCCTCAATTATCCCAGGGCTAATTTTGAATAAATTCAATGTCTTCAAAGGAATTTGCTCTAGCTAATAAGAGAAAGCAGAATTCGGTAGTCATTCCAACTCCCGTTGAAGTCAAAGGCAATCTTTCCATTCAGTTTATTGGATGTTGGATGAGGCCTTTTGTGTTGGTGTTTTCCTCTGTTGCATTCATATTGCCATTTTACTGTTAAAGCGCACTCAGCATTTCAGTCTTGGAAATGAGGAGTTTAAAAACAGACTTGCTTAATTGCTTGGATCCAAGTATTTGCCACATGCAAGCAAAATGTGCTTGCCATTCTTAAAATGGATAACAAATTCTCTCTCTTGCTCTAACACAAGCACATTCTCTTTCTAGTGCACAAGCACACATACATTCTCATGCATGTACACACACACGTTCTCTTTTGCACGCCTGCACACGCACACACACACACCTCTTAAGTAATTATGTTTTGGGGCTCTAGATAAGGGTAATACTTTGCTCACTGTCTATTTTTCTCTTTCACTGTTTCACCTATGGCTAAAAATCAGCACAGCTACTATCAATATCTAAGTTCTTTTCGGTTATTTAATTTAAATGACCCCAAGCTGACTTTTTTATCCTGTTTCATCCTACCATCCTTTTAAAACAAAAAACCTTCCCTAAAATGGTGAAGGGTTAAATAAATAGCATATTTTTGCCATTTTTCTTAAAGAAAAAGATGTTTGTTGAATTGTGCAAGCCTCGAAGAATAAAAATCCCCATTTCCTCACCACAGTATTAGAAAAACAGGGACGCTGCACAGTCCCTCTGATCTGACAGCAATCAGCGCCTACGTTTTCATGGCCACTGTCCTCTTATGTGAAAATAGCTCTCTTCAGCAGGTAAAGTGCAGCCTCTGAGGTATATGCTTGCAGCCACTGCACAGCTCCTGAACTGCCTGACTGAAAAAAGACCTACTGATAACTTTGAGAAGTGCTGCCCCTGAATAGTTGTGACTGTTGAAACAAGAGGCCAGTTATTTTCTCCTGATTATTCTCATCATCTCCCTTTTCAGAGAGCATATCATAGAAAAACCATGGTTGCAGCACAGGGCTGTAAGTGCAGGGCCTATTCGACCCTGTCAGACCCCCAAGCCTTGAAAAAGTTTCAGACTTAGAGGGTTTTTTTTTGTTTTTTTGTTTTTAATAGAAAATATTCCACGCTGAATGAGGAGCTAGAGTTGAATGGGAGAAGATGAGCGATCAGTCAGGGACAGAATCATGGCAAGAAGTCCTGGAGCAACTCCACAGTATACCATATGGTTTGTACTGCTTTGTAGTCAAACAATATTGCCTCTTTCAGATGTTGAATGTTGAGAGGAAAAGCCCAGCTAGCAGCAGCAACTACTAGCACCTGACTTCTTAGTGACTGACTGTATTTATTGTTATTTGCAACGTTGTTGGTCCCAGCATAGGAGAGAGGCAAGGTAGGTGATGTAATATCTTTTTCTGGACCAACTTTTGTTGGTGAAAGGTACAAGTTTTGGAGCTATACAGAACTCTTCTTGAGGTGTGTTGAAGGAATCAGAGTGCCTGAGGTAAATACAAGTTGAGACAGATTGTTAAACAGAAGGGGTAACATGTGGGAGGTGGTTGCTTGAAATGAAGTTGGCAGTTGGGGTTAGATTGCTATGCATAAAGGATTTGAAGTGGGCAGGCAGTGTGGCAAGTTACAAATTGTAACAATGAGCCATAAAACTAGTGTCTATTTTAAATCTATGGCTTTTGATGTCTAGCAGAGTTCTGAATTTAAGTTCCCCAGCTCTCTTTTTGAAATTGTTGAAATTGGAGTGATCACTTTGTGAAAAGTGTTTGTCTGCGAGTGTCCTTGTACTTAAATTGAATGATTACTGAATTGAATCTGGCTTGGGACTGACAGCTCTCTCTCCAAATAAATAGAAAAGAGAAAGTTAGTTAAAAGTTTTTAAAATGAAGATGACTGTCTCGAATATACCTCTCCCACAATATCTAGGCATAAGAAAATCCCTGCCTAAACTGTCAGACAGCTTGTAGAGATTTTGCCATTTTGAAAAATAAGGTCATTTCAGAATACAAAATGTTCATTCCAAGAATGTCAAATGGATGTTTCCATGTTGTCAGAACATTTTTGGTTTTTTCTCCAAAACAGAATTTCAGCAAAATTAACACCCGTTCACCATGTGTTTTTACTTTGACAGAACTGCATTTTCCAACAGAAAATGGTTCTGTCCAAGTTTTCTGATTGGCTGTATTAATAATAATGCAGAAAAAGGCAGACGTGTTCCGTAATTTTTTTCTGTCCTGTGTTTGGAAAGAAATAGGATGGTGTACTTGTATCAGATGAGGAGTTGTTTCCTCTCCATAAATAACTGAGGAGGATGTTAAACAACACCTACTAAAGTAAACAGTTTTGAAGTAGGGGGTCCAGATTATTGACACCCAAGAGTCCTAAAAGAGGGGGCTGAAGAGATCTCTGGTTAATTGAACTTAATTTTTCATAAATCTTGGAATACAAGGGGAATTCCAGAAGACTGGAAGAGTGCTAATGTATCAATGTCCAAAAAGGTCAAACAGGATGACTTATGTAGCTGTAGGCTGATTAGTCTGTAATGATTTGGAAATGTCTATACAATTTATGAATTCTGTATGAGATTATAAACTCAATATCAGCCTTCAACCTCCATTTTTGAATGTGGAAAGTAATCATCTTCTCTGTTGTGCTGTTCCTTACATATTGGACTGAAATGTCAAGGCGCAGTAATGCAAGGCTAACTCTGATTTCTCTGTAATTTTTTTAAAAAAAATTAAGCTTTAGACATTAGACTAGTCCTTACCCAGTGGAACAAGGTTACCTTGGCAACAAAATCACCTGACAGGAGATTGTAATCATGTGGGAAGCTGGCTGTGGTGTCATCTGACAGAGTAGGTGTGAAGGTTATAAAGAGGGAGGAGCTGAGCTTTCTGGTGTCTTTTGACCAATTTGTCTCTGTCTCAAAAGGAGAGAAAAGCAATCCAGCATGTAGGATTCTGCATCAGACATGGGGCCTTGCCTGCTTTACTGATCCCAGTTGGACTCGCAAGGGAAGTGGTCAAAGGCAAAAAAAAGCAAACTGACCGAGGAGGAAGAAGGTTTCATGTTCCAGCTCACAAACCATGCCCTGTTGCAGAAGGAATCTATACAACACAAGTGACTCTGACCCTAGACTAAAAATGCCATGGAGGGGTGAGGAAACTGAGGCAGAGAAACGTGTGCAGGGTTTATTGTTTTGCCTGATCTGTATTCTTTTGGGCTTTATATAATGAAGTATAAAAAAGTAATAATGTTTTATGTTCTGGGCAAAGTGTATCTCTCTTTACCACTACATTTCCCCCTGAGGGAGTTAACGGTAAAGCAGAATCTTCACACATTTGGGTTAGGATCTGGGTGTGGGTTTGTGTGACAGATATTGCAACCACATGCAGTATCTTGGGGGAACGTATTGTATTTTATGTTGAAATCATGAACATTTCAAACAGCCCTTATATTGAGATGGGCCAGATGGTGTGAGCTGTAGACTCTTCATAGCCTATTATACCAATACAAGTGATGTGTACTTGTGCATTCCTGGATTCACTAGGGGTGTTAAGTGCAAAATCCCAAGGCTAGTTTTGAAAGTTGACCTCCTGGGAAATAGAGGAAGGGACTGGTCTACTTGTTTCTAAGGGGCTGGGAGACATATCTATAAAAGGCCAAGTTTAAACAGACTCAGATACAGAGTCAGATACAGCAAATGAACCAAACCTTTGGGCCTAGGTGAGTGTCAACCCTTGCTGAAAGGTCAGAAGGATGAGTGATTTCTGGTACGTTTAGTGTACATATAAATCCATTTATTGTTTTTTATATTTTTTTTCTCTTTGATGCTTTTATCCTTAAAATAAATGTGCTCTGCAGAGACAGAGATCTGGTGTTGGTAACTACTGGCATACATTGTTCATGGGTCTCGGAGAGAAAGCCAATTAAAGGTGCTATCTTTTAGGCGGATTGGCTTGCTGGGTATATCACAGTGAACTACGGGGGACTGCAGCCTAAAAGCTCTGGTCAGAAGAGAGTGGGCAGAGAAGACCCAACTGGATCCCTTATTTATTAAAGCAAATGCTTATATTAACACGGTTGTTGAAGGAAAATGACCGCCTAGCCACACAAAGGAAAAAGTACTGTTGCACAAATTGTCATATTGGGTGGCCAATGTAACTAGGCTGGTAGTGCCCTCAGTTTGGGAATGAATGCTTTGGTTATATGTCACACACTAAAGGTATGCACTACACTGCAATCATAGGCGTGATTGTAGCTCATTTAGGTCTTCCAGCCCTAGCATTAATGTAGCTAGCATGACTAAAAATGGCAGTGAAGCCACAGCTGCATTCACACTGGCATAGGCTAGCAACACCATGGTGCTGGGTGGATATGTCCAGCCCATGCTTCCATGTCACCCTTGCTATGTTTAGCCACGCTAGCTAGATTAAATGCCTGCCCAAGTTGCAGTGTTGACATACCTCAATTCTTGGATTCAGACCCAATTCTGAGACAGCAAAGCTGCACCATTAGTTCTGTTTTCCTTTGTCCAAGAAGTTAAGCTAAAGTCCAACTCTAATGGCTGTACAATTAGAATTTTCCATGATATGTTTCAATTGTAACAGGAAGGCATATTATTATTCCTGTGGCTGTTCCCTCTATCAGCAAAGCATTTCCTAATTCCCAAGATTATATATGGGTGCATTGACTGATCCATTTACATTTATGCTCATACAGTGCAATTTGGCCTCATTATGTGAAAAGTAATTTATGAGGAAAACTGGCAAGGCTCAGAATAAAAGAGGGGAAGGGTCATGTGGACTTTCTCAGGCTCTTCAGACACACTACCGAAGAGAAATCCAGTCAAATCTTCAGATATGCCATTTTTTGAAGGGATAGCTGGGCCATGACCTTCCACTCCTGTGTTCAGTGTTTCTCAAGCTTTTGTGAGCTCTTTAAGTGTTTAAGGATTTTGGAAGGCGCTGCTGAATTTCTCAAGCTCTTGTGCCAGCTTCTGAATGCCACATTGATTTTCTTAGTCTTGTCCACAAATAAAACATATAAAATAGGCCCAGGTCTGAAATTCATGTTCCTGCCAGACACAGTTCAAATGATGTATTGCAACTATACATCAGAGGAAAGCAGCCCTGGTGATCTATTACAGTGACACTGAACATCCTCATAGAAGACGCAAACAGGAGCTCAAATCTGAGAAGCTGAATTGCTTTTTGAAGTTATCTGCCAGCTAAGGATACTAGTGACTCTTTTGCCTGCAAAACAGCAAACCTCCAATTAAACCTTACCAGAATGCTGAGATATTGAGTGGAGATTTACAAATGTTGTTGTACGTGTCTACTGGCAAATGTAAAATATAAATTGAAAATCTGTATTTTTCCAGAGAAGCATGGGCACAAACAGATCAGTCATTCACTAGTCCTAGGCAAAGCTTTAACCACACACTGCTAGTTAGTTGATTTCTAAGTTAGTTAGTCTAAGTCCTTTTCTGGTGCCATTTTTGACCCATTGAGATCTGGAGTACGTGTAAGTTTGATCTCACCTTTCTTCAATGCTCACTTCTCTTGATCTCAGACCTTCTTTGATTATCCTGAAATATATTGAACTCCCCCTAAGGCTTCCTCAAAATCATGTTGACAATTCATCTATTGGAGCATTAATCGTTTTTGGAGGCCTTCCATTTTCTTGGAGTATAGTAATTCCAAGAAATTGCTGCTGGAATTCCTGGTGTTGATGCTATAGTAGTGCTCTCCAGACCTTCCGTGTCTTCTTAAAAAGATATATAAGAATTATTAACTATAGGAAAACTTCTTCCTTCTAACCTGGAATTATGTTAATAATGCCACTATTCATTTAGGCTCTGATTTTTGAAGGTGTTTAGACGTTGCTCTGCTCAGTGTTACAAAATCTGAATAAGTTTAGGAGTTGAAGTCCATTTGACTCTCAGTGAGAGTTGGGCTTCTACACTTTTGAAAATGAGACTACAATGCTGAGTGAAGCAACACTTAAACATTTTTTAAAATCTTGGCCTTACTTCCTTCTATGTTGCTCTGCCAAGTCAGACGTACTGGGAACCATTGTAACTGGAACAATGTGATATCTGGGAATGGGATCGAAGCTAAACCGTGGATCTGAACTCCCCTGAAGAAAATGGAGATCTAATCAGAACATGGAAAATTGGACCTATTTTTCTTTTAAACTGAATGAGAGCCCAATTCCCAAGCAGAGTTTATAGAAGAGCAAAGATGGGGCTTCACATAGCGATGGCAATGGGAATTTTCCTAATCTTTTCTCTTTCCGCTGGTTCCCTATAATTAGCGCACCAGTGCATTTGCTCGCATGACCAGTGTTCCTGCTATTGCATTCTCATAAATCCTCCACATTCATCCTTTGTACCCTTCAGTTCAGTGGCAGTTCCTCAGTTTCTTGCTTCTTAGCATCCCCGTAGCTCCATATATCTCGTTCATCTTCCTCTCTGCCAACAGAATAAGAAAATGCAAAAAAGAAACAAAATGTTCTTTGGAAATAAATGTAAGCAAAATACAAGGTAACAGTTAGGAATAAATACTCCTTTTAGTTTATCTAAATTTCTTCTCATTTTTCTTTCAAAGCCCACGCTACCTGCTTCTATTCTAAGATCCTCTTGTTGTGATAGTATGAGATGTTGTGCAGGCTGATAGGGTTCAGATGAAGAGAAAGGAAAAATACAAGATAAACTACTGTATCACTTTGATTCTTTCATACCAGTCTTCCATTCAACTCTGATACATAACTTTTTTAGTTTCACTGGAAGAAAAACTTATTTTTCATGAAATCTTGAAACCACTTGTTTTTTTCCTTAGGGGAAGTATATTTTCATCATTTTGTCAAACTTCTTTGAAAGACACATTTCAATATGTCCACACTGTAATTATTTTTACACAGTTGTATGTACAATTTACTAAGTTTAAAAAGAACACAAACCAACCTATACCTTAGCTGACTATGAAAAATAGCAAATATTAATTTTAGTATATTGGGAGCATATTGTTCTCTCAATCAATATCAAGAATCCATGCAAACTGATGAATTCATAAAGCTTCCAATTTTGGCACAAACGTTCCCATATTTGTAATATCATATTTTACAAACGTTTCTATGATGTTTGTTTGAATGTGTGAATTCTTTCCAGGCAGACAATGCATGATAATTTATGAATAAATGTATATCTTTCCTAAGCACATACAAGGGGAATCAGCTGAAGAATAGAGACTCAAGAAGGACTGCTAGTCTGACTGTGTGAAGAACACTGATTCATGAAGATGGGAAATGGTCTGAATAGTTTGGTATATAGCCTGTCTTCTGCCAAGATCATGTATGGCTGAAAGTTCTAAAGTAGATGACACAGGATCATTGTCTTAACAGACATCATTTCTGTAAAGTTGAACTTTTCCTGAATGCGTTCTCCAATGTACATTTTTAGGCACAAGCAAGTTTTCAATATTAGACGTATTTTACTTTTCTGGCTACATATACTTTAAGGGTATTTCTCTCTGTCTCGCTCTCTCTCTCTCACTCACACACACACCTCCCCCCCACATTTCCCCCACACTGTCTGTGAGTACTTGAAAACTTCTTTGTACAGTTTTGCAGGATGAGTACTCTAGTGGCATGTTATAATTGTAACACAGTATAAGTTATGATGTGTTAGCGACCTTGCTTATGAGTACATCTGTCTTGCCTGTTTGAAACAGGTCATCTTTCTGTGCAAAGTGTACAAAACTTGACCCAATGCCTACACACAGTGCAAGATATTGTGACAACATAAAGTGACCACCATAACATATAATTTATGTTAGGTTATATTTCCATCCTAAATTTAAAAATAAACATATTGATCCCTATTACATAAGGTTGGGAAATATTAATGTATTGATAGGCACAGGCAAGTAGTAATGTCATACGAGAACATCCACCTTATGGAACAGAGCAGGCAAAAGGTTTATCCCAAATCCCTTATTAGTACATAGCATTAATTTATAATGTCACAGTATTCATTTTAACTTATAGCTGACCAGTTGCCCATAAGATTTCTTAAGATCTAAGGCTGGGGCTTGTTCAAGAGGCAGAAAACTGATTTGTTTGCTCAACTAGAGTATCTGCAAAGTCTATATAGTAGGTTCATTTCATGTAGTGGGCAGCCTGGTTTATGTTAATATTGGCTGCCTTCCCCTAGAGGCTGATTGGATGATGTCCTTTGTCAGAAGATTTCTCATGTTACCTAGAGAACTGATCAAATTCAGATTGCACAGCCTGTGTTTGTGCTGGCAGATGAGGATCTTGATGGAAGGTAGAATGTCTGTTTAAGATTAGTTAGGGTACAGTCCAATGAGATTCATGACATGCTAGGATAAATTGAATTTACAGTCTGTGCTTCTTACCTATCTCCGTCCTGGCTGTTGAAGGCCAATAGGGGAAATAAACCTTTTCAGTGGAGATTGTCAGTGCATCCTGTAAGCAGAGCACAATGTCAAGTGCTTTTAAGGAAGTGTGTATACAAACTTTGTTCATGCAACCAGTCATTCTGGCCAGTGACAGACCTGTTTCTAATTTTACAGTTCTGCTTAAGATAATGAACAAAATTGTGGCAAGAAAATTCTTTGGGTAACTAGATGCCTTAAATCGCCATGACAGGTGTCATTCTGGCCTCATACTGGTTATGGCATTGAGATTGTCCAGGCGGCAGTGGTCAATTATCGCCCCTGGCAATGGATAAATATAACATGCCAATGTTTAGATTATTCAAGTGCCTCTGATACTGTTGCATAAGGTGTGCTGTTCATTCACTTACTGACTTGATTGTGGATAGATGGTATGACTTTTTGTTGGCATCATTATTTTTTCTTGGAAAGATCCCAAAGGTTTGTTTTGAGCAGTACTTGTCTGCTCCTAGGCCTCTCTCATGTCGATTTTCACAAGGGTCTACCTTATTACTGTTCCTGTTCAGAGTGTCTGTGGGACTGTTGGGAGAGTCAGTGAAGAAACATGGTATAAGTGTTTTCAGCATGCTGATGACACTCAACTCTGTCTCTCCCTTTCATCCAACCCATAAGGTGAGGCTGAGTTTACAGAAAGTCCTGTGGAGAAGAGTTCCATATTGCGAAAAGGAATATTTACCTCCTTCGTGGCAAACCTTTCTATGTTGTTAAGGTGAACGTGACAGAATATGACTCATCTGTTTAAATTAGCTACCCTGCTAAACTAAACTACAATATCTTTTCCATTTTCCATAATAGTATAGCTGATAATTGACTTCATGTAACATCATTGTCTCATCATAGACCAAACATTTTTTTGATAACATTTTCCACTGACTTGTAACTTTGCCTTTTATTCTTATATTCATTTGTTGCTTGGAAGAACTGCAGAGTTAATGGATTAACAGTCTTCAGATCAGCAACATTTTATATGAAGCCCCTTGGCAAAACTCTGCTCTGTTTTGCTCCAGGCCCTAGGTGAAAACTGCTTATCACTATAATAGCAATTATGAGGGGTTATTACTCTTGATTAAATTAAATTGCAGTTGTCAACTAAAGAGAGATTTAATTATCCCATAAAAACTGTCGGCCTTTCATTTTTAACATCGGTCAGATATACATGCCAGTAGTAATGATTTGGAGTATTTACCATATACCTTCTCAACAACCCCCTTTGTATCATCAGATGATCAAGATAATATGACTTCAAATGATGTTTCTAATTCCGACTGTATATGCTAAAGTAAATAGATAGGAAGTCTTAATGATCCTGGTACCAATGAATCCAGTGCTTTGAGATTATTTAATTCTCAAATATTTTATTTGGAGAATCACTCTTTTGTGCCACCATAAGAACCTTGTTGGCTCTTCCCCATAACTTGTGTCTTACCTTTCTGATCTAACGGACATCTTTGTCCACCCTGTCCTTACCTGTTTGTGAGCCAAATCCTGGTATAAATTATTTGAAGCTCCATTGACATCAATGAGTTGAGCTGATTTACTCTGGCTGAGGATGTGGCCAGATGTGTCTGGCATGAGTTGCCATGTGAACTTATACTTGTGTTTTCTTTGGTCCATGTTTGAGAGGCAGACAGCAGAGAAATATTCAGCTCTCTCTAAGAACTTTCTTGCTTCTTCTCTGTAAAAAATAAAACCTCACCAGCCCAATGAGCTCTGTCCAATACCAGGCAAAAACTGATGTGCTCACTTTCTTCCCATTAAGCATTCAGGTATTTCTAGTTGCTAAGGCCTTTTTGTACTCAGTATGCTGGTGGGAGACAGTGTTCTAAAGGTACATCTATGCTAGTGACTATAAATGTGCCATAACCCCCATATTGTCCACTCTTATACCCCTGAAGCATGTGTCTCAAGGTAAATAGAGGGCAATTAATCTAGCATGCCTGAGGGGTATAGGTAAGTACATGCCTTAGCTCTTGCAGGGCCTCATAGCTGTGCCAGTTAGCAATGTGATCAGGAGTAAAAGGCATGTACCAGGTCTCAAGTTTCAATAGTCCCCAATTCCTACAATGCACTGAATACTTTTTTCCTGACCCTTACACAATCTAAGTCCCTGTCCTCCTTTGCATTGATAGTAGCATGCTGCACTGACCACAGCAGAACATTTTACCAGTGCAGTCCTTACAGATGACAATGGACTTAGCTCCAACAGCAGCCACTTGGTCCACCAAGCATACCTGAGTACAGATCAGTGTGTGAGCAGAATACACTGTCCTCCACAATTTCACCAAGAAATTTCACAGAAACTGGAGCAGCAGATTCCATCCCACAGTCATGAGCACATGAAAAACTTGAGACTTCTTGTAGTGAGTGAGTGTGGCCTCCCTCTGAAACTGACAGGGAGGAACCAGGAGGGCAGAGCCAGAGAATGCCTGTCCACCCGCCTGGAAGTGAGAAGGCGGGACAGGAAGTATAAAAGGAAGGCCCAGGAGCTCAGTTGGCAGGCAGCTCCTGGAGAGGAAGGATGTCTCTACCCGCTCTCCATAGCTGCCTGTGACCTGGTACCTGGGTGAGCAGACTGGGACCTGGGGCCCAGAGGTACTTCCGGAGTCGAATCCCCCACCGGACCCGGTGATCCAGATAGGCCAGGACCTGGAGGAGTTGCCAGATGTGGCCAAGGAGGAGGTGGCCATAACAGGGCTAGACTTAGAGGAGTTGCCCTTGGAGAAGTTGCCAGAGGCCAACAACAAGGCAAGGGCCCTGACGGGGCCAGACCTGGAGGAAATGCACCCCACCAACCTCCCCAACGAGCTGCCCAACCTCCCCTGATGATAGTGAGAGGTTCTGCAACCTGCCCCTGGGCAACTACCCCGATGAGGTCAATTGGCCTGTGGCACACCAGATACCCAAGGGAAAGGGGGCAGGAAGTAGCCCAGGGGAGGGAATACCCAGTCCAGGGACTGGGGGCCTGGACAGTGAGTCAGCGTGTTGTTGTTGGAACCCTGCTGACTCCTCTGCCACGGCTAGGGACCTGGGCTGGGACGCAGTGGAGTCTGGTGGGCCTGTGTCCCCCTCCCCCTTCCCTGACCACCCCGGGGGTTTCTGAACTGTGTGCTGCTCCACCTGGGGTGCTAGACTATTTGCTGCCCTGCCTGGGGCCTCTGTGCTGTTTGCGACTGTTGGGACTCTGAACTATTTGCTGCCTGCCTTGGGGCTCAGGCTATTACCTTTGGTCTGCCCCGCCTGAGCCCGGAGACTGTTTCCCTGCCCGAGGCTAGGCCAACTGCTACTGGAGCAGGGTAGGGCGTACGTGTGGCCTCCCTCTGAAACTGAGTGAGGGATGGCCCCCCGCTCTGCACTCCTGTACAGAAAGACCAAAGATGCCAACAGTTTGTCTATGGGATGCTTGACTGGATCCTGTCAATGGCCCCAGTATGAAGCCTGAAGTGGCTCATGATCCCTTCCTCATTCCCACGAGCCTCATTGTCACCAGGTGCTGGTGAAGACCAGAGTGAGGAGGCAGCAAGGACCATGGAGGATGTTCCAGAAGACCCAGAGCATATGATTCTGAACCTTTATCTGGAGAAGTTGATTGAAGAAGCCTCCCTTTATGAACCTGAGGAGGACCCCATGCCATGTCAGGAACCAAAACCCTGGACTGGTAAGTTACAATGGCCTCCGCACCTCGCCTGCCAATATCTCCTTTTGCTCTGCCCCTAAATTCCTGATTTTAATATCAACAGCATATGAAATACAGTGCACTGACTTTTCCTCTCTGGATAATATGCTCTTCGTTGTTCTGTGTCAGTGATGATGCCAAGTGTAATGGGGGTAGTAAGAATATCTGGTCTGGTAGCTGGAATAAAAAGTGCAGTGTCTCTTTCCAGTTGTCAGAGGTGAGAGACTGTGGGGCTGAAGTGAATCCTCAGTAAACCTAATGAAGTTGTGGTATCTCTCTTTCTTTCCCTTTTTAGGAAAACAAGGTAGGAAACTGAGCCACAAGATCACTCAATTTATGCTTAATCAGTTTTTACCTCTATTTGTAAAATTTCAAACAGAATTAATGGCACTTACAGTGTCTGAATGCTATATTTATGCCAGACAATTAATAGATAAGACAGAATAGGTAGGGGCCCAAGTTACCAAATTCCAGGGTATCAGGAAATTTTCCTGTACTTCATGATGATTATCACTGCCTCTGATCCCTGGTCTGGTCCTTTAGTCTCATTCCTTCAGTTTCTGGTCTGCTATATCTCCAATTTGGCATCCTCTTCTCTTGGATTCTTATACATTCCCACACTACATATTCATTAACTTTTCTCCCTTCAGCATTAACATTTGTTTTATGTAATCCAAAAAATACTCATGCTCAAACTTCAAATTACATAACGTTTGCTGTTTATACAATTTTTATGTCACTATATTTTATGTCACTCTTTTCTTGGGTTTTCTCAGTAAAAAGGATTTTTAGCATTACAGGTTTGTATATTTTGTGTTCTAATTAACTTTTCCTTTTACTTAACTTTTTCCAATGTGACATATGATCTTTGACCTGTCAGCAGTAGTTTTATTGAAGCAAATCAGCAAATCTACATAAGAGACAAAGAAAAATTGTCAACACAACACTCATGCCAGACAAAGTTAGGCTGAGGTCTTGGCCTAAGTGTTTCCTCATCCGTACTCATTCCCGATGCCATGTTTCCAGCTCCATGAACTGACTTGTAAGTCTCCTCATGCTGAAAAGAAAGAACAGGAAGAGAAAAAAGGAAGAAGGTATTGCCTTGTATATCAAAGATCTATACACTTGCCTTGAGGTTGATATAGAAGTGTAAGACAGACCTGTTTAAAGTCTCTGGTAAGAATAAAAAGGATAAAAAACAAGGGTGATGTGATGGTCAGTGTCTACTATAGACCAGAAATAAAAGGTGGATGAGATTTTTTTTAAACAACTGAAAAAATCATCCAAAACACAGGACTTGGTGGTGAAGGGAGGGATTTCAACTGTGATATAATTGAAATTAGACAGCAGGCCTGATAAAATGCAAGGCCCGGCAAAATACAGAAATTGAACAAATTGCATAGAGAACTTACAACAGAGCGACATTGCATAGGGAACTTGCAACAGAGCAACAACTGAGCTAAACCAGTTGAGCAAGATGGAATCACAGAAATATGCTCAACCACAGAAATGTGCTCACCTGTTGTCCATCTGCCAGAGGTGAGCACCCACAGAACACCGGATGCACTTAGGCAGACTTCTGCAAGACAGCTAAACCATGTGAAATTGTTCGACCACAGAGTGCTCGGAGAAGTAAATAAATACTCAGAGCAGAGAGGGGTTCAGTGGACTGCAGCCCGGCTCAAGAGGTGGGTGTCTACTCTTGAGTCTATCGAGAGGACACCTGCCCTAAGAAGCTTGCAAGCTCCAGATCCCAGCGACCACCTGTTGAGGATGAGGGTTTTGAAGCAAGGATCCAGGCCGGAGGCTGAGGCAGAGTCTGGCTGTGAGTATAGCATCCGGACAGTTCAGGAGTCTGTGGACTCAGGGAATCGAGGGATTTAATTGAGATCTGTGGATCACGTCTCCCCTAGGCAATTCCTAAAATGCTTTTAGGATAAGAAGAATAAGGATAATCAATAGAGAAGTTTCCATAAATCGTACTGATCAGTGTAAGTGTTAATTGTCAAATTGTTTGATTGTAAGAAGTATTGTCAATTGTCTTCTTTGGTTGCGTTATCATCAATAAAGCTATTCATTGATTCAACCTGGGATGTTCTTTCCCATCGACCTCAGAATCCTTGTAAAAGAACCTGGGTGTCTTGCTACCCATCTGATTCGGTCTTTCCCCTACTAAATTTTAATAGCAGCAAGTCAACTATCCGTACATAGGTTGGGAAAATACCACAGCAGAGCACCGATTATTCAACAAGTTCATGGAATGCATTGGAGACAATTTCTTATTACAGAAGGCAGTGAATGTGACTAGAGGAGAGGCTATTCTGGATTTGATTCTGACAAACGGTGAGGGAACTGGTTGAGAATCTGAAGGTAGATGGCAGCTTGGGTAAAAGTAATCATATAATGATAGAGGTCATAGTTCTAAGCAATGGTAGGAGGGAAAACAGCAGAATAAAAACAATGGACTTCAGTATGGCATGCAGTATGGCATCCCCTCTATTGGAAATAGGAGTGTTATATGCTTCACTGAAAAAACAATGCCTCCAGAAGGAGAGTACCCCTTAAATTACAGTAGCTTACTTGGCTCAATATTGATGCAAAGGGGAAAATTACATCTCATGAATCATAAGTACCACTTCCTGCAGCAGCTACATTTTTCCTGGAGGCCTTGTCCCACTAATGCCCTGGTCCAGTGTTGCTGAACTTATGAGATATGTTGAGTTCTCAGCTTGACGTGGTTGAGTTCCAATGACTTAACAAAGTTAGGTCTGGATGTCTATATCGTTTCAATATGCCGGTGTATTTAAAAGAAAAACTAATTATACTGTAATATCTGGAAGGAAAAGAAACCTAATAGTTTTTCCACAATAAATTCTTTGATACAGAGCTGACAAGGGTGTTGCTTATTATCAATTTTCAAAGAAAGCACAAACAAGAATAATCACACATACACACAAAAGAGGTGGAATTGCACAGGCATAAAAAGCTATTCCAATTTGGCACAGAAGTTCTTTTATCAGTTTCAAGCAAGTACTGTCTACTCATCTCAATTTTGTGGGGAATGGAAATTAAACTGATGTTTTTCTAAAGTAAATTGCTATCCCCACTGTTTTTGATTTTTGTGTTTCACATTCTAGGGGCTAAAATTACAGTAAGGAGATCAAAACTATCAAATATATTTACTGGTAAAATCCTGATAAAAAGAACTCCAGGACTAGAGAGAAGAGAAAATCACATTGTTAAAGATGCTTTAAAAATTACTGGCCTATTTCCTTGCAACAGTCTAGCAGGATGGCTTTTAATCTGGGCAGACAGTTACCCGTTCCAATGTTTGATTCATGACACAATAATATTTGGGCATAAAGAAGGAGAAGACTGTCAATGAATGTGTGTCCATATAGGCTTATTTCAGTGCTTGACAGTGAAGTTAATGTCTTAAATTAAGTAGGAAAAGATCAGACAGACTGTATTATGTGATACATAGATTATTATTTATTGATTTATATAGTGCCTTTCCCAAGTCTCAGTGTTTTATTATAATTGTTATTATTATTCATTTATTATTTATTGAGTATCCTCAGTGTGCTTGGCATTTAGAGCAATACACAGTGTCTGCATCAGGATGCTTTACAAGAGTACAAAATGTAAATGCACGGAATTTTTTTCCTTATTTAAATGTTAGGGAATGTCCACATTGTGGGGTACTGCGTACTATGGGGTTGTGACTTCTAAGCGTGCTAACATTTGTACTAACTGGTCTGTGGAGACCTTGCTGGCGTGCACTAAAGGTTTCCTAGCACGCTTTAACATAGTACATGCTATGGTAAAGTGCACTACTGAAGTTTAAGGGCTGGTCTACACATATAGTTCTTCAGTTGCACTGATGCAGCTGTGCCACTGCTGTGCTTAGTGAAGACTCTACCTATGCCAGTGGGAGAGCTTCTCCCATCAGCATAGTTACTCCACCTCCCAGAGAGGCGGTAGTTATGTTGACGGGAGAAGCCCTCCCATCAGCACAGAGCTGTCTATACTGGGGGTTAGGCCTGGATATGTCTCTATGTGGATTGTCCATACCCCTGAGCAAGGCAGTTATACTGATGTAAGTCTGTACCATAGACCAAGCTTTAGTGTGCATTAGAAGGGCCTGCACGGACCAATTAATGTGCAACTCATAGTGCACTTTAAAAGTCACAGTACTATAGTGTGCATTAACCCACTGTGTAGACAAGCCCTTATTCTTCTATGGTAATGTGACTAGCCTGCCTTTTGGCTGACATCACTGCTAAAAGCATGAGTTGCTACAGCTTGAGTTAAAGAACTAAGACTCTCTACCTGGAAGCAGTCACAACTCATATCCTGGCAGAGAGGAGCACTCTCGTGGGGTGTATTTTACACCATGCTGGCCCAGCAAGGAAGGGATTAATGCAGGTACTGTTGGCCAGTGTTGAAATGCAGCCCCACAGTGGCTGAGGAATAAAAGAGCTGGGAAGCAGAGGGGTGGGATGGCTCCCAGAGGAGCCAGCAGGCTGGAGAAGGGAACTCTAGCCACCAGGCTACGGAGAAGATGCTCAGAGACCGCACCCTGAGAAGGGATGTCCAGACCAACAACCTAAAAAACCTGTGGAAACCAGGGAAGGTAGAAAGGAGCTCAGGACACTGTCAGAGTTGTTGAGGCCTGATTCTGCATGTTTGAATTAAGGGCCCAGAGCTGGAAACTAGTGAGGCGGGCAGGCCTGGGTTCCCCTACCAACCCAATGAGAGATTTAAGAACTGAGGGGGTTTCCAGACCTTCTGGGCACCAGGCCCAGCTGACCCACCAGGAATAAGGAGAAAAACTACAAATCCAAAAAGGACTTGGACAAAAGAGATCAAGTGGCTGCTCCACCAGACTGAGTAGACTGTGGTTTAATGCTCTGCCCAGACAGCTGGGGCACTGTGGCATTGATACACCAACCCACAAGGACCTGGAACACAGACTTACCAGTGAGTTACAGTAACTGGTTGATTTCACTTTGTTTACCTATCAGTCAACTGTGGTTAGTTGGGACACTGGAAGTTTAGTGTTTGCAGCCACATTCTTGAGAAATATGATGCAAGATCTTTAATGAATTTTCAAAAGTAATTTCTGATTTTGTGTCCTAAATTTGGGATGCCCAACTGTGGAAATCTAAAAGGAAATCTATACGGCGCTGGTGAGACCCCCACCTTGAATATTGTGTGCAGTTCTGGTGTCCCATGTTT
>ML675620.1:60623748-60649541 GCA_007922155.1 Mesoclemmys tuberculata | reverse complement strand
CCTTCTGACCTATGAGTCTATGAGTCTATGAGTCTATGAGTAAAAGGCACCCAAAATAACTAATCACTTTTGAAAATGTGGGCTCTTGGGTTTACACATCACATCTTCTCGGTACATTGTTTCCCAATAGCTACATGTTGTGTAATTGGTTTTACATTGGTTCCAATGGGAAGGTTCCACTTATATAATTCCCAACATCACTTCCTGAAGGAACTTGATATTAGGGTGACATGATGTCCTGATTATATAGAGACAGTGCCAATATTTGGGGCTTTGTATGATATAGGTGCCTATTCCCTCCCAGGTCACCCTACATTACATTTATCTTGAACCATGTCTCCCACCCCAGAAATATTTTTTCTGAAGTGTAGCGGGATCTTCTTTCACCTTCAATTACAGAAATGACAGCCTGAAATGCATGTAAAGCAGTTAAGTCTTAAATATGAAATAGGGAACAAGTATATAACTACACACCTACAGCTATTTTGTATGTAGAATAGGACTATAAAACCTACATATCCCACTATCTGGCTCCACCACATACAGTCTCTTCAGCGTACCTGTTCCTCATCCATTTTGTACTACCAACCAGTTCCATCCCTGTACCACAAGTGAGTCCAATTAAGCCACACACCCCTTCCCAGTAGCATGTCCTTCTACCTGTCTCCTTCCTTGCTCCAGGAACTTCAGCCACACCTTCCTGCTCCCAAGCTCATTCTTCCCATGCCTGCAGCTCCAAAAACCTCTTATCCCATTCCCTTTTTGCCCTACTCCAGGCTTCAGAGACCACCGTGCACTCCCTGCATCCCAGGGTCTCCTGATGCCTTTTTAAATTGCATTCTCAATCAAAATGCTTACAGGACTGAAATGTTGCCAACTCCTATTCTCCTTCTCGTATCTTGAAGAAAGCATATTGCTCACTCTTCCTTCTATGCAAGTGCCCAGGAAACATAATATATATGGATGTGCTCCCTGGGAAATTATTCGTAAACTAGACAGGTTTGTCATTCACCTAATATCAAGGAATGGAAATGATAAACAAGATTGTATCCGTTGAAGGCTACATGAGCTGATATAGTGGAAAGTCCATTAAAAAAATTGATGTGTTGCTTGTCCCAGTCGTAACTGATTCCTGTCCTCCATGGTCAGGACAATGCACAAGAGGATTTGGTCAGCAAGGGAATTCTGACAAACAACTGACTTGTTTTACAGAAATATTCTACATTGGGGCTTCTCAGGTGCACTCCTGCAGGAGAAATCAGGCCCGTTGAGTTGATGTAAGTATATATGCTGTCCACTGCAACAAGTTTTATCAGTCCTACAAAACCCAGGAACTATGCTGTGTATTCTTGAGTGCCATCTACTGGCACATCTGTTATCTACCCATTCACATATATACAGACATCTCATCTAAGCCCTGATCCTTCATATGCTTGTGCATATGCTTGACTTCCATGAGGAATCCATTGATCAAGTTAAACAAGTGTGCAAGTGACTGCAGGATTGGAGTCTTATAGAGTACTTCTGTAACAGAGCCCAGCTCCTCTATCTTTTCAAACTCAGTGATCCTTTGACATTACTTTACATTTTCAAGGCTGCCTTTCAAAGGAAAAGAGCAATGAACTTACACTCCACCACCCCCTATCTCCCCCCCATTTTGTTTTTAAATGAAAGATGAGATTCTCTTTGATGGATTCACTGGCTCTCTCTGTTGACAAGGGGCTTATGTGAGAGCCCCCTTCACCTCATCACTACTTTCTTCCCAGTTCATCTTGCTTTTTGATCTCACAGGGCAGGTCATCTCCCCAGCATCCTGTCCAAGAAACTCTGCTACACTAAGCACTGAGAGCTTTTCAAGAGCAAGGGGGAAAATTATTTCCCTGACTATGGAGTAGGAGAAGAAAGACCAACTTTTGGATCCACATAGCCCTACATCTTACTCCTCATTCATGTTCCCAACCAGGGAGGCCCCAAATGGATGGATACTGTACACCAGGGGTGTCAAACTCACTTCCTATGGCGGGCCACATTTAAATTAAATTAGTTTAAGGGGGCCACGCATACCATAACACCTAAAGCCTAAACACCTAAAACCTAAAACACCTAAAACACATACACTAAAACAACTCATGCTCTATTCTACTTCACATACTCTACTCTCCTACTCTCCACCGAGAAATCTCCCTGCAGGGTTAAATTCGGCGGCAGAGTGGGAGACTCCAACGGCCTATTCCTTTCTGAGATGAGATCTCGCGGTAGCATGCGCTGCCGCGAGAGCTCGCATACTTTTATTGAGCTTGGCTCAGAAAAAAACTGCCGGCCCGGATAACACAAGGCGGCGGGCCAGATTCAGCCCGCGAGCCTTGTGTTCGACACCTGTGCACCTGTACACAAAGCGGTAGTCCATCCCTAATACAGTCTTCAAATCTGGGCCACAGTTGCAGGGGTTAGCGGATCATATCAATTCTTTTCTCACATTCACTGAAGTAAAGTGGCATTTGCTCACTGCTTCAAAGCAATTTGATCTCTACTCTGTGTATACATATACTATGTGTATAGTAACGTTAAATGAGCTCTCTTATGAAAAGATTGCTAAGCATCACTAGCACAAGCTCAATGGGTCTAGTAAATCGCTTTTCACAACATCAGAGCCAAGGATATAAAGTCAATTCAAATATAAAATAATCATTATGACCAAGTGGAAATGATGCGTATTTTCAATATTAGGATAATGTTGTTAGAATGTATATAATCTCTGGAACAGATTTAAAATTAACATATTGTACTGAAAATGCAAACCTAATAATAGGCATAATTATAGCCCTTAATCTAGTATTTATTAACCTCTCAAGAGGTTTGGTTCAAATATTTCGCTCAAAGAATGAGAGAGATATCTTTTGGTCTCTAACGCTGAAGTTTCTCATTTCATTATGTAACAATGATAATATAAAATGTAATCTTGATATTTAAAAGGACATTTTTGTGTCAATTTAGGTTTTTTGTGTTTTCTTTTATTCTAGTTGAAAACGTTCTTTTTTCTATGGATGGAAATATTTCTCTGCCGTGTCTTTATCCCAATCATTGCAAATCTGAATTAGTGCCTGAGACCTTTAAAGTAAAGGTGACCCATCAGATCAAAATTGTTCAATCTGTTTTCATTGCCAAAGCTCTGAATGAAATGTAATAAGTATGCAAGCACCACAAATGATGAAAAATAAATTAGTTTTTTAACATGATTTGAATTTTAATAATCTGTCTGTTAATAATACAAGTAAGGACTATTTTTTATTATATGACTTTAACTCCAGTCTCCGTTTAAAACCTACACATTTTCTGTCATTCCTCTGCCACTATGAATTCATGCTGATGTGTGTATTACTCCAATTGTGCCCAGATGTATGTTTTATAGCCTTTCTGAATGATAACTAAATCAAGTCCCATATTTCTTACTCATGTTATTTTCTTAAAATCATTGGTTATTTTTTTCTGACCATTGAATTCTGATTTTGAATTGCAAGATTGTAATGAAATAGTCTATCATTTTAATGTTGAATGGCTATATTATTCCATACCTGAGGAGACAGTATGTGTGCTCAGTCTGAGCACTGACTTATTTTATAATACGTGAACAGTAAAACAAGAAACCCACAGTAAGGTTCCCATGAGAAAGCCACCAGCACGCGTCTCTCCTCTGAACTGCCTCTGTCCATTTAAAGTTGAAGATTAAGAAGGGCCATGAGAGATCAAAATATAAACACTGAAAAAGCTGTTGATTGGTGATTTAATAGTGAAGCATGTGGATTAAGAAATTAGTGATACAGGGAACAGGATGCTATAATGCCTACCAGGAGCTGGGATGAGAGAACTGACAAGATGGGCAAATGATATACTCAAGAATGCTGTGAGATGTTCATTTCCATCTTCCTTCTGGGAAGCAATCACATACATAAAGTGATATCTACTGAGATAAAGTAGTATCTATTGGGATACACTGTTGGAAGTACTATATTAAGTATTTTTATTAACAACGATATGGAGCAGTAGCATGTTTTTTCTTGGGGATCCTTTTGGTGCCAAATGCAAATAAGGAATGGAGAAGATTGATACGGGAGTCCAATTAATTGTTGTCTTCATAACGTACTGAGGAAAGTTTCATATTTATGGAGCACTAGAATTTCCTCTGTGATGAGAGGTGACTGTAGGAGTTGGATATTTTCCCCATAGAGGTGAAGTACCAACTTGAGAAATCAATAGTTAATGTGCTTATTAAATGAACTTTAAATATGGTGAAGTAAGGTCAATGTGGAGCACTTACTGAACACAAACATGAAATCAGATGTACTTCCATTGGGAATAATGCAAAGAGGACGATCATCATCATGGCATATCCCAAGGGGCCATAGCCTCCTTGCAGATCAAGTACCACCTGCACTGATCTTCAGCTAGGTCTGTAAGGTGGTATGGCTGGATATTGAGTTTACATCAGTCATTGGCTATCTTACTATGCTACTGAAGCTTCTAGCAACCATGTGATCACCATCTGTGTAGCAAGATTTGTTGGTAAATGCACTTTGTAATTCATTGGTCTTCCATCCTGATAATAACGCATCTGATGAAATGGGTTTCTGCCCATGAAATTTTCTGCCCAAATTCATATGTAAGTCGTTAAGGTGCCACAGAACTCTCATTGTTTTACTGAAAGCAGACTAACACGGAACTCTGAGTCCCTCTGGAACTCATCCTAATAATGTGTCCTTACCACGAAAGCTGCTGAAGTGGAACCAGTATGGAGTTGTTAGGTTCATCTATGAATATCGTTTGGTGCTCTTGTGCTGCCAATTTATCTGAACATTTGACAATGAGAATGAGTCAAAAACATCAATCTGGTGCTCTTTAGCCTTCCTCAGTATCTACATTTTTCTGCCTCAGTAGCAAAAATAATCAATGAAACCCTGTAAAAGGGCCATTCTGGCATCCTGTATGATGGTGACAAATATAAATTTCTCAACTTTGTCTGAAACACCTGGAGCCAGCCTGTTATCAGTCAGTTGAAAAGCCTTAACGTTGGTACATGTGCTTTGTCTGAAAAAAATATGACGAAGGTAGTATTAAACCAAAAGTGAATAATAAGAATGTTTTAAATGATGCTAAAAAGGTTCGTAAGTGTCTATCTGAACACAAAAGGAGTTTACAAAATAAGCAAGATTTAGCTATGATTCTAAATGATGGAAAGAGTGTAACCTACTGGGCATAATGGATTTGGTGGGATTAGCCTCACAGCTGGATTGTCAGTAAATGGGTGTTTTCTGTATGGAAAGGTAAAAAGGGAAGAGGTGTAAGGGTGGTATTATATGTCACATATGTTTATAAGACTGCGGTGAAGATGTTTAACAGTAAAGAGAACAACTGCAGTATACATTTAGCATACACTAAATGAAAAACAAAGGAGAAATTCCAGCGGGCCTCTGCCTCAAACATCCTGGATTGGAGGATAGCAACAATAAAAATTCATGGCCCAACCAAAACCACATAATACTCTGCTCTTGGGGGACCTTAACTAGGCAGACATCTGTTGGATGCCAAATGTAACTAAGTATGAATCTTCATTATGCTACACAGGAGAAAACATCATGGTCCAGAAACCAGAGGTGAAGTCTTCCTGGCTTTACTACTTCCCACAATGGACGAATGGATTGAGAATATGCAGGGAATAAGGAAATTTAGTACCAGTGACCATGAACTACTGAAATTCAATGGGCAAAGCCCAAATCCTGATATCGGAATTAATCTTAGTTTTGTGTATTGTGGCAACCTGATTGCTTCCCCCTGGTGGGTCTCGTGCTTTTACCTTTCTTTGTGGGCCGGGGCACCCCCAGCTACCCCATCTCCCCTGGCTGCAGAGGAGCTTTGTCTCGTGGTCTGAGAGGGAACCTTCTCCTCCAGCCACCACAAGCCTTCTGGCAGCTTCTTCCTGGTTTGTTCCCTTCTCCCCCTCTTGGGAAGGCAGGGTTTAAATACACCTGGCATCACCCTTCATTGGGTCCAGGTGTCTCTAATTGCCCTTCTGCAATCTCGCCTCTGCCTGCAGGGTGAAGGGCCTTTAACCCTTTAGGGCCCACATACCATCCCTGGTATTACCCTTTGGTAGCCCTCTGGCCTGACTTTACCACAGTATTCATATAAGCCCAACAAATCACTCTAATTACAATTTAGTTTTATTTAATTTTACTGATATTTTTTATCTTATATCTCTGGTGAAGGTGTGCACAGTATAAAGATGGTACAATGAGGTTCTCCTCCTAAACATTGTGTGACTTAATTTTGCTAACCGCATCTAAACTTCACCATCTGTCTCTGGAGTATAGCAATATAGGAGCAACTCATCCATCTCTAGAAGGAAACCTGTAGGAGGGGCCTTGAGGTCATGAGAATGTTCTCCTTTCACCCCTTTCTTCTGGTGGAAGAGGTTAAGGCGCTGCAGGTTTTGGAAGCTGTGGCCCCTCCCAACTACACAGATCTTGGGTATCTGCAAAAAAAGAAACCTCATTCCTCAGATGAGAACATCTTCTGGCCTCTTTGGTCCCCCATCTCCCCTCCATGACTGAGTTCTCCTGTGGCTGATCAGTTGAAGCTGCAAAGATGGAGGCAGTGCAAGCCCCAGCTTCTTTGTCTCCCACTTGGACTTCTTCACAGAAATCCAGGAACAGAGCATGGGATAGTTGCAGAGAGAATGATGTGTCCTGTGCTCCTCATATACCCACCCCCAGAAAATTGTTAATCCCTTTCTTAACAGAACCCCTAGAGACTGATTGAAGTCAGGGAATGTAAGAACAGGAACACTTCTCTCCCTGTTGCATAGAAATGGGAAGATCCAAATGTGGAAGGCCCTCTTCATGGGCAGATCTCTAAGAGACAATACAGCCCATAATATATAAAAAATTAAGGTTCCAATCACATTCCCAAATCAGTTTCAGGCAGCTGTATACCCTCTTCCTGTTCCAAAAAACCAGAGGGCTTTTATAAGTTGCAGTGCACATACAACACAGATTGTTTTCTCATATATGGTTAGAAGGGAAGGGGTCGTACAAGTGAATTACATTTTCTAAACCTCTTTCAGAAATATATCAGATTTAAATCATACCATTCTTTGAATGGAAAACCAATTTTGCAAGCTTTATAAAAGCAATGGGATTTTATTAAATAAAATCCCTGAGGTTAGTTTTCTGACAGACAGAGGCTAAGACCATGGAGAGCGAATTATGACGTGTTAGTTTAATACTCCTCACCTGCTCAAGGTGCCTTTTTTAATATCACAGCCATTTTATATTCAATAAAATTAATTGTGAGTGAATATGATAAAGATACATTGCAAAACAATACTCTTGTGGTGATAGCTAAGGAAAATGAAAGTTTTCTAAAACACATAATTATACACCCCATAATTATAGCTGATGTAATACATAACTACCATATGCAATGGGATTATCATTTTAAAATATATTTTTATTATTCACCTGTGGTTTGATAATACCTCAGTTGACTTTTTAATACACACAATATAGAGCTCCATATTCACTCCTCCCTAAAATTAATTTTAGTGTTCACTTAATCAGCCCTTTCACTTTTGATTTCTCAGGGTAGTATTTCATCTCTTTAAGGTGAAAATATCCAATTCATACAGTCACCTTTCATTACAGGAGACATGATGATGTAACACAACATTATTGTGTACAGTGTGATTTATTCTGGAGGGATATTTAGTTCTCTGTCTTACTTTTTATTTTAGCTGTTGGCATTCTGCCTTTGAACATGCAATAGTACCTTTCTTCTGCGGTTATCTGAGGAAAGTTTTGGTTAGAGATTAATTTTGAAGTTGTTTAGGTTCCCTGGATCTACAGATTAAAATCATGCAGAGTTTGGATGAACTGTTCAATTTTCTGAAATAGGTAAAAAGACTCTCATGAAGCTTATTATGAGATAATTATTTTAAATAAAATCTTAAAAACCAAGGTCCTGTCTCTTCTGAGCAGGCAATACAGAGCCTATGGCACTTTTCTCCCCACTATTTAGGGCAATTTTTTATACTATTATGATACTACAGGGGACAGGATTGGTGCTGTGCTCCACTGATCTTGGGCTGGAAATAGTCTCTAAAACTGCACCAGGGGCATAAATTAGAATAGTCCTGTGACTGTGTTAACTTATGCTGGAGGCTGGTTCAACTCCTGACTAGCATTAGAACTGGGGAAAGTGAAAAGGTGTCTTAGAATTTCTTGTCCTTCACACTCAGTTGGTCTGAGGCTCAACCCCATCATTCTGGAGGCACTGGCCACAACTCCATAGTTAAGATTGAGTTCTGTTTTGCACTTAAAGGAAGGTTATTGATAAGGTACTTCTCACCAAGTGCTGTGTGTTTTATGAATACTCAAACACAAACATAGGCTATATTATTCAGTGTCTCTCGTGTAACAGCAGAGCTGCAGAGATGTCACTGAAGGACTAAGAAATTACTTACCATTAGCACAGACTAAAGGGCCTTGGTTACTTTATCTGTTGTGACAAGAACAGAATGTTGGAATTTGACTAGTCAGATGTTTGCTGGGGGAGGATCCAAATCTGACCTCTTTACCTTCTCTATGCAGTAGAGCTCTCTGCCAAGGAATTCATGTGTAAGGGAAATGGTAGCAAAGTATTTTTCAGATTTGTCCATGAGAAAAAGATACTAGACAGTTGAAGAGCTACATTATTCCTGCATGGAGAGTGGTGAGATCAGTGTTGCACTGAGTGTTGCTAGCATTTGGTCATCTATCCAATTTTATGCAGAATAGATTGAGTTCTGGCCGTTTCCTTCCAGTTATGGTGTAGTGCTGTATTAAAGGAAAGTTGGACAGTAGGAAGGTGTGGGTGCATGCCAGTGTTAATGAGGTAACATAACATAACTTGCAATCATTTGTCATCACTTATCCTGACAAAGAAATAAGCCTTGGGGGGAAAAAAACTTTATAAGATATTGAATCATATTCTTTGACAAATAGCAAGCCAAATGAGGTTATTTATCAAGGCCTATCAGTGATGTCATATACAAAATATATTTGGCAATGCAGCTGTTTCAGCTTCAGAGATAATTCTTTTATGCAGCCCTGAGCTGTAGAATATAGTGTATCAGAGGGTGCAATTTGGATACAAGTTTAGAGTCAAAACATTTGGATTAATTTTTAAATAAAGAAAAGATAAGTCAACAAAATTCTGATTTGAAATGTGGGTGTCCTTGATTGAGTTAGGACCTCTGACCTCTCTCTTTCATCTGAATACTGACTGCAGTACTCGTATGGCCTGATCCGAAGTTTAGACTTCCACTGACATTAAATTAGGCCCATAGTCCCTCTAGGTGTATGATCTAGGACAATTTTTGTTGTTTGTAGCTTTACCCCAGTCTCTCCTCTCATCCTCATAGCTATTTAGTCTTTGATTTCTTTGGGCCCCATTCAAAAGTGCTGCAGAAAATGGTAAAAGCCCCTTGCACTTCTCACATGATTTGTAAGAGAGGCTAGGTAGATGTAACTTATATATCAAGAAGGCAGAAGGAATAGGAAGGTGCAGATTAAAATGGGGCTAGTAAAAGAACTGTATTATATGTAACTACCCTGCTCCCACTGAAATCAATGGAGGAAAGTTCCAGTGAGATCTCTGGTGGCAGCACTATTGAGTTTGAAATACTTATTTGGTAACAGAAAGAAAGCTTAGGTAATACGTTTTACAGAAAAAACAATAGGCGTATTATAGTCTACCCATGTGAGCAAAGGTCTGAAGCAACGAGCCTTTAGTTGATTAGTTCTTTGACGTGGTTTAGTTATACAATGAAAGTCAAACATATTTTTGATTAAAGACACCTATTTTATTGATGTTATTAAATTAACTGAGATTCCAGGTTATTCATATCTTTTGTTGGATCACTGATTTTAACAGCTTCCACTTTTTCCATCTATTTACTATTATTAAATTTGTGTATGTCTTCAAGACTTTATGGTTGTCAGTTTAGTGACTGTAAGACCTCTTCTTTTCAATAAGAATACAATACTTTCAGATTTTACATTTCTCCTTCACAATGTAAATCATTTCACACCATCAACCCCAATTACATCTCTTCTTAAGTATTGTAGTAGGAATTCCTTATACGATCATAAGTGGAGTCTAACCAATGCCTAATATAATGTTAACATGACCTTACCTGGCACACATTGTGGCTAATAAGATAGCAAAAATATCTGATTTTTTCCCCACTGAAAATGCACATATAATTGAATATTTTAGGGATTTTCAGTAATAACTATGGTTTCTCTTTTTTCTAACTTTATGATGTGCCTTTTCACTTAGAAGATAACAAAAATTTTTGTTCTTTGAATCAAGACCTATTCTACTTTCAATAGCATTTGCTATCTGCTATATCCCATTCTCAAATGACATATGTCCCTTGACTGCATTGTTCCTTATTGTTTGCCATATTTCCCAAATTACTGTTGTGCAAAACAGAAAGTCCTTCTTTAATTATCATCATGTAAATAACAAAAAAGCTAGATATTTAATACAGAGCTTACCTTATCTTTATCTGTAATGGCTTTCTAGTTTCCTCTCATTTTATTATGGCTATTTTGGAGCATTTATCTTGCAGCCATCATTATGAGCTGTGATTTTAACAGGTTTAATAAACTATGGGGTCTGACCTGGCAGATACTTGGATGGGAAAGCTCCAGAGAAAATCCAGCATCTGAAGGAAGTGGTGTTGGTGATTAAGTGAGCGATCTGTTCTTCCCTCTGAGAAAGTAACAAATCAATGCAGATGTATGTTCCATTCACTTCAAGTTTCCCTGCAGAATCAGTTGGATAAGATGGCCTTCGTTAGTGCTACATCGTTTTGTCATTGCAGTATGGTTTTGAAAAGATTGCTAAAAATACTGAAGTTCAGATATTGAAGTTTGATGTTTCTTTCTTGGTTTATCTCAATCCAGCAGTCCTTTCAGGAGTATCTCTATTTTAGCTAATACATAAATCTACTCTAAAACTCAACCAACTATTACATTTATTTAACCTGTCTGCTGTTTTCACTGGGCTAAGTCCTACTTTCACTGAAATCTGTTGCACGATTCATTTTGAAATCAATGGCAGAGGAATCGTGTCCTCCATGAAAAGCATTTCCTTCCTTCTGAGCTTTCTCAATAATTTGTTAATTAAATTTTTTCCAATACTTTTCCCTTCGTCCCTCTATTTTTTTAGGAAGGGAACATTTCATAAGTCATGAAATAATGCCACAACTTAGGCGCAGTAATATGAAGAGTTTGCATCATCTTTGAAGCATATATGGATGGAGAAGTGAAACAAAACTAGATGGACCATTAGGGTCAGATCCTCAACTGGTATAAATTAGCATAGTCCCACTGAAGTGAGTAGATCTATGCCAGTTTACACCAGCAGAGGATTCATTCCCTAGTATTTTCTGGTTGCTAATCTGTTCTATCCCTATTACAAACTAAAGTTAGTGCAAACATATCTAAAGATGCCAGTTAGTTCCTTCAAACCCTCACTCATCTGCTAGGGGATAGGTCCTAATTTTCTGCAGTCCCCTACAGTACCAAAAATCCATGTGTTGTCATTATTTGTATTGTGGTAGGGCATGGGGACCCCTTGTGCTAGACATGTAACAAATATAGAATAAGACACACCCTGCCCTGAAGAGATTACAATCAATATAGAAAAGACAGAAAAAGTGCAAGGGAAAGGGATAGAACATGCAAACAGAATGAACAATGCAATAGTCTGAAAACATGTCAGTTCCATGCTTGTTGTTGTTTAGTTTTGGGATGGTTTGGTTTTTTACAACTTCTTGGGTGGAATTTTTGTTGACAGGGGAATTAATACAAAATAGAGACATAAAGAAGGGGAGAGGAAATGCTCAAGGGAAGGAGTTAAAAGTGCAAAGGGAAAGGGAAAGAGAGACAAAGAAAAAGGCACAGAGAGCAAGTGCAGTGAGGCTGAAGAGAAGCAAAGAAACAAACAGCATAGCCAACAGGAGTCAAAAACTGCTGCATCTTTTAAGATGTAAGACCAAGGACATGGAAGCCTATAAGGATGATCCATGTGAAGGAAGTCAGTCTGTGCTTGGGTTTAGAAGAATGGGGGATGGGAGGTGTTCTGGCAATTTGGATAAGGACAAGAATTTCATGGGTGAGTTCTATGTTGTTGTAACTGTCAGGTACTTTGAATATTGTTTGCATTCTTCATTTGACACAACACCATCTTTAAACCTCATAATTATTTATTTCTTTAGGAATTTTATCTGTGCATGGGCTTTCCCACTCTTGTTCAAAAAGGAGAAATGGACCACTACCTCTGTCGCATCATCCCCACTCTTCCAGATCCTGAAATGATCTGCGATCCATGCTGGAGATGAAGATGGAGACTGGCCAGGTAGGGGCAGAAGTGGCTGGACGGGGGCAGGGATGGATGCACATTAACACTCTGTGGAGATTCCCTAGAATTGTCTCCAGGGGATCCAAGTGTTGATCAGTGAGGGAACCCCTGGTCCTGCAGTTCCATTAACCTGGACTGCAGGCAATGGGCAGTTATGGCCCAGAACTCGGGATTTTTCAGGTTGAGCATTCCTTACAGCCCATTTTTTATGTGGGGGGAACCAATCCATTTGACAGAATAATAGGGGAGGAACTCCAGGAAGGGTTTGACAAAGGTTTCCTTTCCTATAGCATCCTCCCATGGAACATGATGAGCAGGCCACCTTGTTTGCAACAACAGAAGAAATGGTCTGGGAAGAAATATAGGGAAACAGAACTGAGATGAAGGGAAACTGAAGTAAGTAGGAAAAAAGGAACACCTTGGGAACATAGATAAAATGTAATGTAACTGACAACTTAAAAAAAGAAGAGAAAACAAAGAAATTCTTCATTTACATTCTATCTCCAAAGGCCTTGAATATACACAATAGTAGAGTGAAGTTTCTCTTAAAATTGTACTGCACCTTGTGTTTCTCCAGCTCATTTTCAATGAGGAAGTCCTGATACCAGTGATGAGAGAGATGATGAGCCTGGGAAGTGATAAAAGTTTAGCAGGAGCTAGCATGCAAGGGAGTGATGTAACTGGATCAACTCATTAGAGTGTCATAAGCACACATGGATATATCTTTAAAGATGATAAAGCATGTTCCGATGCTTACAGAGAAATGTGAATATTATATCTATCCCCGTTTTTTTCTTGGTCAGGTAATGCCAATGAAGTATTGTCTTTACCTAGCACAGTTATTGCAGTTGAATGACCACTGTTCCAAGACATGTCAATAAACAGGGGGAGGGGTACATTTTCAAAGAGCAACAAGGCATCCAGCTCCCAGTAAAATTAACTGAAAGTTGGGACCTAACTCCCATTATTACCTTTGAAAAACCTCCCCCAAGGTGGCTAGTTTTGTTTCTGGTATGGCACATGTTTCCTGCTGAATATTCTCTTTGATGCACATGAAATATTGGATGTGCTCCATCTGTGACTGGGTACACTAACTAATGTGCTGTATTTCACTGTTTCAAAGAACTTAAAATCCATCTTACAATGTTTTTAGGAGGTAAATTTCTGTGTTGGAAATCCTTTCTTTTCTTCCTCCTGATTATATTGACATTGATTACTGCTCCTAGATTACTTAGCACTATTTAGCTTAGCTGAAGCTCATAATTAGCGCTAACCTCCCTTGAGAGATGTGTGTTCTTCTACCAATATGCACCTGTAACTTCCATTAATGTTGATGAGGTTAATGATATTCACTGATGGAAGGACAGCTCCCTTGTAGTTTTTCTCTCTCTGCATGCATATATCATCCTTTTTTGACCCCTTTGACTTCAAAAGCTGCTGAAATCTGAAAGAAAAAAAAGAGAATGCACAAAGGAAGGTAACAGAAAGACACGGAGAAAGAATTATTATTGTAAAAAGGGAGTACTCACAAGACAAAAACTCAGACTATTAGTTGCTTCTGAAACTGGGGGAAGGTCTGCAATAACTTTTTCAAAAGCAGAAGGAATTTCACTGGGCCATTGTCTAAATACCACCCTCTTTGGTTAGACTGAACAGAAAATAACATTGCTGTTTGTTTAAAAAAAAAAAAGTGAATTTTTGGAATTTGTTTTCATTCTGATGTGGAATCAAACCAAGACCCTACCAAATTTTTCATGTAAAAATGCAAGCAAGAAAATGGCACATGCCTGAACAGCAAAGAGCCTATATTCAAGTCCCTGCTGTGCTTCATTCAGTACAAGGACTTGAAGAATCTGGATTTCCCACCGTTCAAATGACTGTCCTAGCAATCAGGCTATTGGTTATGCTGGGATGGGTTTCCCTCTCACTGAAAGTGCCATTTTGGACATGAAAAAGTTTCATCAAAATCAGTGTGTTGACATTTTCAGCATGTGATAATTGACATTTTCAGAAGAAAAGTTTCAATGAAAAATTCCTAACCAGTTCTGCTCTCCAGCATGAACAGTTTGATTTTCTACTCCACAGAGAGGGCAGCCCAAGCATATGAAATAGGTAGCCTAGAAAGAGGCAGCATGAAGTAGTTTTATTGTTGTCCAGATGCAGACTGAACAGGATACTAGCCCAGATCATTAAGTATCTGCAACAGAAGAAGAAACACAGAGGTGATCTTGAAATAAAGCGATTTCCCCCTTGATTTAATGCCGGACTTGGATACCCTTCCTCAGACTGCATAATAGCTTATGCCATGAGTGGTCCCAGTTACATCCATGGGTTCTTTTGTGAAGTAAGGTACTGTTGTTCTTTCTAAGCATTTCAGAAATTGACCCTTAAGCACCAGAAATGTTAATGGGTTCCACTCTTCATTAAGCCCATGCTCTGGTCAGGCACAATGGAGAGGGAATGGCTGTCAGCTGACCAGCTACAGTGTGGTGCAAAAAGAGTAATATTTTGGTAATTCCAGGCAAATTGAGGTAGTTATCCTTACAGTGGGGAAAATGCATGGCATAATCCCCACACCGTATAATCAACAGCAGCCCCTCTGCACAATCTGTGATGTGCATGGAGCAATAATGCATGGCTATCTGCATGGATAAAGAGTCTGGTTTGAATACTTAGGCTCTTCCTGTTCTATAGGTAACTCGGGTTTGAGTGATTCCCATAGACGCTGCCTCCATGACTGAAGCTTTCAGCAGAAATGAAAAAGCCCAGAAGCTATGCACCTGTGTTGGTAAGTCCTCCCTTTCTATGCATTTTTAATACAGGGCCTACTACAGAATTTATACATTTATAAATGCTGAACTGCAGATTAACCTCACACAACACCTGTTGATCTTTCTTCTGCTAAACAATTTAGAGAAGATTTTATTTTTTAAAGTGCTGAGAGTTGGCCTAGCTTCACTCTCATTGAAATCCTACCTTTTAGGTTTTCCCATCAAGCTCCTCCATACAATCAGATTATAAATTTATAACCTAACAAAACTTCTCATATTCATAATCACCTTGAAGTGGTGCAAAGACTCGAGATACAAACACAATAGTCAATTTATGTTCTCCAATCCACACACAGCACCTACTGAGACCATTGGACAACCCATAAAGATGCATAAAAGGACAAAATAGAAGGTTTTTTTTATTAAAGTGTATATACTAATATTTAAACTACTGAAAAAATAGTAGTTTTAATATTAATTGTCTATTTACATCATTTACCATATTCAAGGAAAAGTGTTAAGAAAAATTCATTAGTTATACACTCAAAATCCCATATGAAACAAATGAATCATTATGGTATTACTGGATTACCATTCCTAAATTGCCTTCTTTCACACACATTTTCTACAGGCACTGTGGATATTTCCTCTGTTGGTAAATACTAGTTCAGTTTTTATATTTACAGTTATGTACACCTACTTACTTAAATTCCTGTCAATTAGTCACAATACTTTTATCTGCGACCTTTTCCCATATTTTTCATACAGCTTTATTACCTTCCTGCACAGAACAGTCATAAACTTGTTAAATTAAAAATAGACTTTTATAAACTTTGCAGGTACTTTGAATTGGAGCAGGAGATTTGAGCTTTGACAAGCCACTTAATATGCAAGTTGTTAAATGCTTAATTTAATCATAATGAGTATGTTGTTCTAGTTGGCTGAAAAAGAGAGTGAAGGAAAATAATATTTATTTTCTTCATTTGTGTTTAAATATGGGAAGTCATTATCTCTGTACATGTATTTAAACATGCAAATTGTTTTGCAAATACTTACCCAGTGCAATGCATCTATCAATGATCAAGGAAAGCCAGTGATGAAAAATGGGCAGATTCAAAATGAAACTTTATTTGGAACTTTGTCACTGGGGTTTTAGTGACAGTAGGTTAATGCACTGACTGTTCCCCCATGGAGATCTGATCTTAGATCCCAATTTAGATCACAAGTGAAAACATATTTGGTAATTTCACCCTAGCTCCACATTTGCACACATCATAAAACTGCCAAACAATATGACACAGCAGGAAGTTGCTGCTCAAGAGACACCCAGGTCAGAGTTGAAGTACACTAGAAGAGCTGTGGAAGACCTTTCTGGCCTGCTCAATCTGATGTTATTTCAGATGAATCCCACAGTGTCATATATATTTCAGTTGGCATGAACCTCTTGAAGCTATTAAACAATTCCCCCCCAGGCATGAGAACTAAAGTCATTTCCACATAGAAAAAAACAACAAATGTTCCATTGTCAGATAGTTTCTGAATATCATTATTATTCATAACTAACATATCTTTTCTTTTTCTCTAAGAACTTTCTTAGCCAATACAAAGACAGAAAGAGAATGCATCCTAGGTTTTTTATGATTACAATGATATATTTTCCATTTTTACATCTGCATGTGTTCTTAAATGAATATTTTTCTCCTATGCAAAGGATTTGTCCTGCTGAGACCAAAAGTTCCTGACTAACATTTTTAGCTTTGATTGCTGTTCATGTTTGAGTCTTTCAGATACTTGACACAAAAGTTCCAAATTATATCAAAGCCCCTTAGCTGTCATCTTGATCTGTAGACTGATTTTTCCCCAAAGGCACCAATTCCTTTACATCCCTTTTTCTGGTTTTTAGATGTTGGAGGTGTCTGAGTTTTCAATGCTTGTCTTTGCCACAGTTTTGAATTTTAATGAATAGCTTTAGCTGTAATTAATGGGGATTCTAAATCATTTATATGGAATGGAGAAGTAACAGCAACATGCCAGTGGGGTGGGGTAGTGGACAGTTGTGGAGGATGGGCTGGGTTGGGAAAATACTGGACATTTCAAGGAGGGAAATGACAATGGGTTTTTTGGTATCTCTCTTGTTTTTAATCAAGTTTTCATTTTTGAACTTCTGTGTCACTCTAAAATATTTATGTGGGGATAACACATTCAGGGCTGTTAAAGTAATGGATTACTATAGGGAATTACATGTAATCAGATTTATTTTTAGAGTAAAGGATTTAGTGTAAGGGATAACTTGAAACATGTCATCTCAATAAGTAAACTGATTACTTTGTACGGCAAAAGATAGCACAGCATACTTTCCATTACACAGGTGCAGGTGCATCCCGAGAAAAAATTGGTGCATTGTGTGATTTTATTGCTCGTTAGCTCTAGCTAAAGGTGAAGATACCAATCTATGCAGGAATTTATATTCTACTAAGGACCGCAAGCTTGATTCTCTCATTTGTCTCTTTGTGATGTGTAAACGAGGATGAAACTTGGCTCTAACTCACCAGGTAAGGATTCTCAAGACATGTGGTTGTCTTAAAGAGGTATGCAGACACCATACTCTGGTCTTATGCCACTCCAATCCTGGCTTGATGTATGGGTATTCTGGGTATACAGAGCACTGTATCAGTTGAAGCACTGATGCACTCCGAGAATCTCTGCCTGGCAGACAGCCCATAGAGAAGTGTTCCCAATCTTTTTTCTGCCACGGCACACATCAAGCACCAGGGTCTCTTCTCCCCACCCCCAGCCGGCAGCTGCCGGAAGGGAGTGGAGGGGAAGAGGAGCCAACCTTTGTTCACACAGGAGGGGAGGAGGGAAAAGAGGGAGATTAAATTCTGATTGGTTGCTTTGCCCCTAGAGGAGGTGCAGCAGTGAGGCAGATGGCCAATCAGAAGGCAGCTCCCCCCTCCTTGTTCTCACATGGACTTTTTCAAAAATTTCTGCAGCACACCTGTTTGGGCCTGATAGCACACCAGTTGTGAAACACTGCCATAGACAACTATTACCATCTGACATGGTTTGTCGCAACCATTAAACTGCTATAAACTATTCCTGCTTTGCACCAGCCTAAGAATTGGGGAGCTATAGTCTGACTGTGCTGGAGCACAGAAGAGATTCTGGAGCTGTGTATCTGAGCACCATCCATGAAACATTTTTGGACTTTGCCTGGCGTATATTGTATGATTCAGTGCAAACAGCAAGCAAGCACACACAATAATATTTTCACAACATAGGATGTAGTTAGGTTGCTGTAAACTGGCAACCTTCCTCACTAGCTTTTGGAATTATTAACCACACCCAAATTAGTCCTTAGCCCTTGCCTTTAGGCTCCATTTGGTGTCTGAACAGCCAACAACCTCACAAAAGGAAAACAAAACTTCCTGCTGAGGTTTTCTACCCCGCCACAACTCAAAGGTCTTTCCACCCTCTCCAGGGACTAATGCAGGAGACCGTCCATTCCTGCAGCTTCTTTCTGAAGTGTCGTCCTTTCCTGCACCTCTTCATAGGAAACACCTGTCTTCTTCTCAGCTACCCTCTGAATAGTTTTTATCTATTTTGTACAATTGCTATTAAGTGCCAACAGTGTATTCAAAGGAAATGCACTGAGTCGGAAGAAAAGCTGTCCCACTTTTTAGTGCTTCAGATGCAGTTTAACACCTGAACCACTCTTTGCAGAATTATAGTCTGGACAGTGCTGGGCAGAATATTGGGAGAGGACCTGTCTTTTTTGAGGCCTGATCCTGGGTGAAACACCAAAATCTTCAACAGAGTTATTCCTGAGTCACACCCTGGTAAATCAGAGCAGAGCCAGGCCCTTTTGGGTTTAAATCTCTCTTAGAAATTGTTCTGTCAATGGTGGTTTCTGACTCACATTCACCAAAGGTAGGAAAAGAAAGATACAATGAATAGATTCTGAGAGAGTAGAAAGTAATTTTCCTTCCTGTTGAAAGCAGTCAGTAGGGAGCTTTTTAATTTATTTGTTTAACAGTTCCATAAGAGTAAATTAGCCAGGACTCATGCTGTGTTCATCTGTAAGTGTCACACCTCCATTTCTTCTTGCCTTGCTCTTTAAATTGTCTCCCTTTTCCTGCATTCTTGCTCCATGAATTGTAATGTGTGTTAAATATTTAATAAAAAGGAGCACAGTTATGCTGCTGAATCCCTCTTTTTAATTATGTTTCACGTCTTCTGCTTCATTTACCAAAGGCAGATTTACATAACTGTCTATGCTTGGCAACAGGCAACAAAATCCTTTTGTATTTTCCTTTCTTGTGGATCTTGATGTTCCATTGAATCCTAAATGGTAACAATAAGCAGAAATATTTTTTATATCCAAGGGGGTTCTATTTTATTTAAACAGAATATGTTTAAAATATTTAACATGTTCCATTCTTTGATGAAATACCCAATTGTTTCCTTGCAAGATGTGTTCCTCCTGATATTATACCATATTTTAGTTTTTTTTTCATAGGAAGCACATTCTGAAAAGACATGTCTACTTATTAAACCTATGCAGTTTATAAGCATGATAAGATTATAAAGTTATCATGTATCCAGGGCTGGCACTACAAGATCTTCAGTTGGATTAAATGAATGCAGCTTCATTAAAATCAATAAAACAAACCTCCCAACGTTTGAAGTGGCTAAAGTGGGACAAAGCACCATCTAATTTGGCCAGTCTGCCCCTTTGTATATGGGGATGGAGGAGCAGACAGGCCACATTTGATTGGCATTGCAACCCCATATGCTAGCATTCCATGCAAATCAAATTTGGCCCATCCGCCCCCTCCGTAGACAGGAAATGTTCTGCTTCAACCAAGACAAGGGGTTTGGGGCATCAAATCGGGACAGTCCTGTGAAACCTGAGACTGTTTGGAGGTCTGATGAAACTGTGTGGACTTATGCCAGCTGAGGATGTGGTCTACACTTTAAAGTGCACTTACACAAAATTCCCAAAGAGCTTCTAGTGCTGAAGATTTCATTGAATATTGGGAAGTCCTGTATCTATGAACCAGTTAGGGTTTTATCCTACAGACTCTCACATATGTGAATAATGCACTGAAGCAAAGTATTATTATTATTTATTATTGGCTTTAGGACAATGGAGCTAGTCATGCCAGTAAGGTATTTTAGGATTGTGCCATTAAATCTAAGGAATGCAAAATAGTTTACAGGATGAAGTCCATGAAAGGAGCTTCTCTTGTGTTCCCTTCACCCTTCCAGTGAAAATTTTATTTAGCAGGATATAATGTTTTTTTATTTCCCTGTGCATCTGACTCTCTTTTTTTAACGAGTAAAAAATATATGATCTCAGTCATTGCAAAAGCAATATGTAAGGAACATTTGTTGTTCCCCTTTCGTTGTTTTCCTGCCTGCTGCTTGTTCATAGAGGCACTCTAGATTTGTTTAACTGACTAAAAGCTTTGTTAATGATGCATCTGGAATAACCACAAAGAAGAAGAAGAAACAAAAGTATTTTATGGCTCCTCGATGCAGCAAAAAGTTGCTAAGTGCTGAAGTTTTTGGAGATGTTCAGCAAACCTCCTTTCATAGCCAGAGGGTTTGCTAAATCCCAGAAGCATCCTTTTCCTCATGATAACTACTGCAGCAGCAGTATAGAAAGAAAGAAAATATATGGAAGTCTGAACATGTTGGTTGCATTGCTGTAAGTTAACCTTAAATTCCGTGGTACGTTTTATGCCAAACGTATCCCATAGGGGTTCATGGCTGTCCCTCCCCATCAATCTTGAAGAGAGCCCATGCATTTCACTACGTCAGGCCTGTAATGCAAGCTCAATAGAAGAATTAGCAGTCTCCAGCTCTGGCCCTCTGGGCAGGGCTGGGCAGGCAGCATGCAAACACAAGCCATTTAGCATGAGTTGAGTAGGCTGCCATCCCAAGGTTGGGGTTGGCAGCAGAGGGCCCTGGCAGTGGGGATCCCACTGAAACTTGCTGACCTAGTCTTTGGCAACACAACTGAACTAATGTCTGATGTCCCTGAGCTACTTCCTACTACATCTCCTGGGTGTGCCTCTGGCTTCCCAGGGTACATGGGGAGTGGCAGTCCCAGTAGCTCCCCTGGGTACTGGTCAGTCAGCAGTCCCAGCGCAGTAGAGCTCTGTCTCAGGCACAGGGATTGGCGGCGGGTGAGAGACGTCTGCTTCCTTCTCTTGCTGTTGCCCAAATGAGCTGCAGGGCCCACCTTTTAAATTTCCTGCCCTGTCCCCCCACTTCTGGCAGGGATGTGTGGCTTGCCTGGCTCTGCCACCAGGGAGTGAAGAGTGGTTCCTTTCTGTCAATCTCAGAGGCAGGCCATGCCCCCTCATTACATATCCTCAAAGCTATCTGGTTAGGTATTTCTCTTCAATAAGCATAGCTCACTTCTTCCACCATGTTCATAATTAACAAGCCAAGAACAAACCCTCCAGTGTTCCTGGGGCCCACTGAAATTAATGGGAGGCTTCACAGCTTTTAAGGCTAGAAGGGACCACTAGGTCATCTAGCATGACCTCTGTAACACAGGTGAGAGGATCTCACCCATCACAATATATTGAGCCCAATAATTTATGTTTGACCAAAGGATAACTTTCCACAGAAAGTCTCTCATAGAATATTTTGACTATTCCACTCTTTCCCTTTCTTCTTTTTTAGTAGTTATTACAAACCTGGACCAGATCCTTAGGTGGTGTAAATTGGCATATTAGCCAATTAGCTAATATGTAAATTGGCATATTTCAATTGACTTCAATGGAGCTACACCAATTTATACCAGCTGAGACTATGGCATCTTGTGTATTTTGATGACTTGTCTTATGTATACTTTTTGTAATGGGTATGCTCAGCTAAACACAATAGGCCAGTTCCTCAGCTGGCATAAATAGACACAGCTTCACTGACTTCATGGAACAACTCCAATTTACACAAGCTGAGGCTCTGGCCCATCATATCTGGCTGAAGTGTAGTGTCCTCTTCATACTAAAGAACTACTTCTGAGATTTTGGGGTTTTGTTTGTTTTTTCACTGTTATTGTTGCCTGAACTCTATAAAGCTTAAGGAAAGAAGCCTTAAATATCTTTCATATGCTAGTATTACAGCACTGTAATCTCTGGATTCTTTTTTTTAAATTCCACAATAAACTGTATGTCATTTTTACTGATGATAAGGGTGACTGGCTGTGTAATATAGTTAAAAAGGAATAACACATGACAAACCTAGACTCACAATGGGATGTATTTTGTACTGTGCATACTTTGAATGGGTAGTAAGACATGAAAGGAAAGGTCAATTGATCCCAGTGACTAAGGCAGCCTATATATCACACGAATTTCCAGTGCTAGAATGCTTTATTTACTTCATACATTTCAGTTTTATCTTATAAAAATCTTGTTGGAAACAGCTATTTGTTTTTCATTAGGAAGAGAGGGGACAAGCTGGCCCTTTAGAATGGTCTTCAGGTCCTGCACTACTCTATCCTAGGATGTCTTGCTGCCAGGGCCAATGTAGTGGGGGACTGGAGTTCTTTTTTAATGCGTCAGTTGGCACCATGACAAGGAGGAATATGTTGTATAGAGTCAATGTCATTCTCGTTCATGACACTCTGAGAAAACTGAGCCTGAAGAGTTACACTGGCTAACATGAATTGTTAAAAGCAATTTGTAAACTGCGAATTGCCACATCATGCTGGGTACTAGAGAGTCTTCTGCTGTTTTCTTTTGTTTCTGATCTGTAAATAATTTTGCTAAGATGGGTAATATATACTAAGAGAAAATGCTGGCTCCATTTTCAGTTGCTTTCGCCTCTGCATTTGAGAATCTTTGCCTCTTTGACAGAGACCAATGTACCTAGACCTTTTGATCCTGTGTCCATTGTTTGACAGCAATCAATGCCAAGTTACTTATAAAATGAACAAAGGCAGATTGGTTAGCCCAGTGGAAACCAAAAGTCCTCATCCTGAGTAGTCTGTGCCAACGTGACAGAGAGAGCAGTCAAGCCATCAGTGACACGCTGGTGTGTCATTTTAGATTGCCTTTAGTTTTAAGGGAGTTTTAAGTTTGGAGGGATTAGGTAAGTCAATGTGGTGACACAGTATATTTTGGAAATCAGGACACTAGTCCCAAAGGAATGTTAGGATAAACTTCTATAGTGATTTTTTTTTCATCATGTGTTAATGGCATTCATCAAAAATTATTGTTCCCATTTCAGGCTGACCTGGTGCACCCCCTGCATGCAGATGTGCTGTAGCAAGAACATACAGACCATTACATTTTAAAGAGACCTTTGTGGAAGGTCTCATTTCTTAAGACATCAGCCAATGCAGAACATAAACAAAACTTTCAATCCATCATCTTAGCTGAGAGACCTGGTCATTCTTAGTCCAACTGTCCCCCCACCTGTGTCCAATATCTGCCTGTATCCAGGCTCTTCTGTAGGCTTTTTCTCGATTCTGCTCTCTGTCCTGGTGTTAGACCCATTGTCTTTAACGGAGTAAGGTCCTTCTTTGGAGTCAGGCATTCAGGAAGGCCCATCCACTGTGACTCTTCTCCAGGGACAGGCTGTTCCTGGAAGACTGACGGGCTCTCTTGGAGGCCTGTCAACCTTTGTCTCAGAGGCTTCCTTTAGGAGTACCACTTATAGGCTCCCCATTCTGGTGGTTCCCTGGAAAGCTCCCCATCTAGGCTTCTGGCTCAGGGCTCTCTTGGGAGCTCCTCTCCATAAGATAATCAGTCCTTTTGTGCGGGCCTCTGGCACCAGTGCACTGCAGTCTCTCATGTGGCAAGCAACAGATGAATCTCCCCTGTAATGGGCTGTAACACTTTGGTTTAATTCTGGTTGTTGGGTTTAATATGGAAGTGGCTGGGTAGTGTTGGTGGCCTATACTTTACAGGTGTTCACATTAGATGATTTGGTGTTTACTTTTGTCCTTGAACTCTATGGATCTAAATGGAAGTCGTTGCTGTGTATAAATTGCTGTGTTTCTAAAGCCATCAAATTTTGCTTCAAGTATTTCTGTGCAAACTCTCCCACAGATTCATGAATTTAAACAAGGGTAATGGACAGCCATATTTGGTCCCACTGTAAGCATTAGTGAGATTATAGTCTCTATAACATTCCCATAATTCAGGTTATTCCCGTGTGGAAATATCTGCAGCATCAAGTCCTTCATAGCCAATCTTCTTAAATGAAAGCAAGATAAGACCTTTACAAAAAAAGATTAACTCACTGTTGCTCCTTACCCAAAATACTGACAACGGGTATCTGATAAAGTCAGATTCTCAGCTGGTGTAAATCAGTGTAGTTCCTGTAGCTTCGGGGAATGAAGACGATTTATACCAGCTGAGAATCTGAACTTCAGTCCCATACTGGTGTTGGCAGGCTGAGAACTATTCTGGGGGTTGTATGATCTCTTGTCAGGTGGATGAAGTCAGTGGTATAATGAGTCCTTTCCAGTTTGACTTCTGTGCCTTCCATATATTTCTCTCTTGCTCTGCTGTTCATTATGGTGTGGTGTGTGGAGGACAGATGTCTCACTTAATTACTATTACTGGCATAAGTAAGAACAAAGCTAAGAACTAAGTAAGAACTAATGACACTAAGCTAGGGGGAGTGGTAAATACCCTGGAAGGGAGGGATAGGATACAGAAGGATCTAAACAAATTAGAGGATTGGGTCAAAAGAAATCTAATGAGGTTCAACAAGGACAAGTGCAGAGTCCTGCACTTAGGACAGAAGAATCCCATGCACAGCTACAGACTGGGGACCGACGAGCTAGACAGCAGTTCTGCAGAAAAGGATCTGGGGGTTACAGTGGATAAGAAGCTGGATGTGAGTCGTCAGTGTGCCCTGGTTGCCAAGAAGGCTAATGGCATATTGGGCTGCATTAGTAAGAGCATTGCCAGCAGATCGCAGGAAGTGATTATTCCCCTCTATTTGGCGTTGGTGAGGCCGCATTTGGAGTATTGTGTCCAGTTTTGGGCCCCCCACTACAAAAAGGATGTGGACAAGTTGGAGAGAGTTCAGCGGAGGGCAACAAAAATGATAAGGGGGCTGGAGCACAAGACTTATGAGGAGAGGCTGAAAGATCTAGGCCTGTTTAGTCTGCAGAACAGAAGACTGAGAGGGGATTTGATAGCAGCCGTTAACTACCTGATAGGAGGTTCCAGGGAGGATGGAGCTAGGCTGTTTTCAGTGGTGGCAGATGACAGAACAAGGAGCAATGGTCTCAAGTTGCAGTGGGGGAGGTCTAGGTTGGACATTAGGAAAAAGTTTTTCACTAGGAGGGTGGTGAAGTATTGGGAAGGGTTACCTAGGGAGGTGGTGGCATCTCCATCTTTAGAGGTTTTTAAGCTGCGGCTTGACAAAACCCTCACCATGATGATTTAGCTGAGGATAGTCCTGCTTTGAGCAGGGGATTGGACTAGATGACCTCCTGAGGTCTCTTCCAACTCCAATATTCTATGAACTTGAACTTATAGACTCATAGACTCATAGACTCATAGGTCAGAAGGGACC